>JASDDO010000280.1:0-500000 GCA_030015575.1 Agapanthus africanus | reverse complement strand
GGAGATGGTCTGTCCTATAGCCATTAGTACATCGTATTGGAGATAGTATGCAGGTGCTCATTAGGTTATGAGTACACTGGACATGACTCGTCGGAAACAGTTGGTGGGTATTATACCTGTCGTCGGGTAGCAGTTCCCAGGTGACATGAGTACAGCTTAGTCCGTCGACTTGACATTGCTGCTTCGCCTCAAGTATGTTCCCATTATACTTTGATTACTACCCTACCACGGCTTAAAGGAGTCTTGCAAACATGTAGTAGTTGGGTGCAGTCCCGAAGCACTAAGAGGCAGTGGCGGTTAGATAGGATTCGTCTCTCCCGGTATTGGGGGTTGATATCGTGCGGTGTTCGGAAGGCCATTACACAAAGTCCTTGGTCAAGGCAAGCGAGATTTACCGGTAGGTATTCTAGTAGTTTCTCAGGGTGTATTGGGCTACTCTCCGACCTGACTTATTGCGCTATTAGGGTCTGACGATTACCGCCCCCTAGGCCCGATATGCGATACTCTTAGATGAACAGACCGGACTGTACAAAGATTGTCACAATCAGGCTCAGTAGGAGTTTGAATGGGTTTTCTCATCGACCTTCTTATCGACAGATACCTGGGTAGCCATTACGTGCAGCTAGTACTGCCTGCGGCTTGTGGTTAAACCCACTGCCAGCGTACTATCGAGTCTTTAGAGTCCCACACAGAGAGTTTCCCTGCATCGGCCGAAAGATGTAGAGGCCATATGGTTTTATGGCAGGGCTTCGATCACCTACGTGCACTTATGCGCGTATGATGTTCGGGCGGATAATACTATTGGGCTTTGGTTTAAGCCGTATCCTAGTATTATATTGATGGATCAGTTTTGCCTCTTTGTATTCGTGTTTCTCGGAACACGAATGCGGGTATGTATATATGGATGAGAGGGGCATAGAAGGAGACACCTCATTAGGGACCACTGACTTGATTAAAACAATTATGAGGTGGAGGAAAGTATTTGTTATTTTTTGTAAATGATAATTGAGGCATGGCTACTTGTTTTGACTACTTGACTTGGTTTGACCATTTGACTTGGTTTGACCACTTGACTTGGTTTGACTCTTTGACTAGATATTTCTTGTGCGATATTTTGTTGCACTAGATATTTTGGGTGAGATATTTTCTTGTCATGCTTGCAGTCAAGTCAAGGGAGCCATCTCATTTTATCGTTATCATTATCAAAAACCATTTCTCTTTCCTCAAGCTAGCTCTCTTCTTCTTCCTCACATCAAAAACCCTTAAGGTCTCATGAGTTGAGTAAAATAGGGTTTCAAGAGACAAATAAATCCATCTTCATTCTCTACATCTCCTAGGCCATCAATTTTAGCAAGGTTGTTGCCGTAGTTACCTCGGATTTGAGATAGGTGCTCGGACTATAGACTCTCAGGTGGATCGTCTTTGACTCGAGGAGGTCGTCGAGGTTGCTACGATCCGTTACGATCCTTGGAGCCGACGACGAGTGGAGGACAGCGATGAAGACCCGAAGGACATGTATCGTGAGGTATAACTTCGTATCCGAGTAGTTAAACCTCTAGTAGTTTGCTAGCTTGGTTTATCGACGATCCTTGGTTCTAGTAAGTGTTGTGAAGCCCGTAAAAATCATTTTTTGCAAATTCCGCCTCCCCGTGAACATGTGGGATGCGCGACATCGACTTAAACCAAAAACTGGAGCCTCGTCGTCCGAACCTAACCTAACTATCTCTACAGACTCCTCAGATGAAAACATCTAACCTGACTCAAAGGAATTGGTTGGCCGAGAAAAAAGCACGGGTGATCCGATCTAAAAGGAAGGAGCGCTGGGAAATCTCTGACAACGAGGGTGAATTATGGTGGAAGTGTTGGCCCCAGTGGGGTCCCCTCCTATTTATGCACTCCACAGAAAGCATCCAACGGCCCAGATCAATTCCCGCCAAAACGAAGCGTCGCGCCTGTTAGTTATATGTATGCCCTAGAGGCCATTATTGTACATGCGATGTATATTGTAGTGGATGCTTGGACATATATAGGGAGGACTTTCTTGCTTGACATGATAGTATACTATCTAGTTGCTCTTTATCTTAATATGTACACTTATTGTCTCTTTATTACATGTTGATAAAGCCCATAGAATGAGTACTTACTACCAGGATTATGATGCAGATCATACTAGTGGGGCTGAGGTGGTCGGTAAGTATATCCTTCAATTGTTCCTAGTCGTAGGAATATTGAGACAGGGCATCGATATTCCAGAGTAGACTAGCGTGCACGCTTCTCGACCCATATGATGGGCGATGGGTGATCCCATATCCATTGGTGTTTGACATCAGAGATGGTATACGGGTGCTCAGTGGAGACTAGGTACACTGAACGGACTCGCCGAGAACTCCTAGATGGTATTATACCTATCGTCAGATAGCAGTTCTCTGGTGACACAGGTACAGGTTAGTCTGTCGACCCGAGATCGTCATAGAGTCTTGTGTGATTCCCACTGTGCTTTGATTACCACCTTACCACGTTCAAGAGATCGTGCAAAATGGTGGTTTTTGGATGCAGTCCCGAGTCATATGGAGGCAGTGAGCGATAGGAGGGGATTCGTCTCTCCCGGTATTGGGGGTTGATGTTGCGCTATGCTTGATTGGCCATAACAGGAAATCCCTGGTCAGGGTTGCTGAGATCTACTGGTAAGTGTTATCAGTAGTTTCTCGAACCGTTATAAGCCTCACATCGGCATGACTTATCAGGTCTATTGGGGTCTGACGTTTACCACCCCCCAGGCTGAGATATACGACATATCTAATGAAGAGACCAGACTGTACGGTAGTGTTACTGATTGGATTTGCAGGAGTATGAGCAGGCTTGCTTGTTGATCTTCTGATCGCTCAATACCCGGGCGGCCGTTACGTTTAACAAACCGCTTGCTGCTTGTGGGTGAGTGATATGATCACCACCTTCTACCGGCGTATTGACGAGTCTTTAGAGTCCTACACAGAGCTTTCCTGGCTCAAGCAAAACGAAGTAGGATCACATATGTGATATGTGCGGGACCGAGATTAATGAGCGTATGTGATACCGCATTCTATTCTCGCGATATGTGATATCGGACGGTTATATGTGATATAGCCGGGTTATCGGATCAAGTGTTGATTCGATAGGTTGTTACATTTGATATTAGCCGGTTGTATGTGATATAGCCGGATTATTAAATCAAGTGTTGATTTAATAATTTAATGTATATTTATATATTTGATATATTGAATTACATTAACTAATATTAGCTCACTTAAACATTTCTTTTTCTCATTTGTGTGCATATAATATATATGTGATATATATTAATGTACATTATTTTGTGTCATGCTAGATGCCACATGCTACATGGGTGTATGAGACTCACACCATGCTTATGATAATCCTAGAGTTTTTATTTATCTAAGTAATTCAAAATGGTTGGAAAATTGTCATGGCTAGAAGCTTGGAGATGCTGATGCTAACCATTGACTTAGTCCACTAACTTTGTTTTACTTGTAGATATTTATTAACCTAAACATTATTATTAGCCATGGTTTATTCTCTACATGAGTTAGTGTATGACACTA
Organism: Agapanthus africanus; assembly: GCA_030015575.1. Lineage (NCBI taxonomy): Eukaryota > Viridiplantae > Streptophyta > Magnoliopsida > Asparagales > Amaryllidaceae > Agapanthus > Agapanthus africanus. The sequence goes on along the minus strand of JASDDO010000280.1, from coordinate 496,401 downwards.
ACTCACCCATGGTTTCTATTCCCACCTCATGAGTTTCATTCTTTCTCCACTTCATCTTCTTCTTCCTCATGAGAAAGCTTTTTAGCTTTTCAAATGGCGAAGAAATATTGTGAGAAAAATAAATCTAAAGTGAGAAAAATTCCTACTTCATCATCCTCTACTATACTAGCCATTTAGTTTAGGGTGTTTGCTTCACTACACCCTAATTTAGTGAAGAGGTAGCTTGAGTTGGTGTCTCCTCAACGTAGATCATCTTCGGCCTCGAAGACTTCAAGCAAACTTGTTCCGTTCATCTTGTGGAGCTTTTCTAGAGTCCGGCAGTTCACTACTTGGAGTGAAGGGACCACTACATGGAGCTATTGAAGTAAAGGACCGGTCTACAAAGGTTGCATTCCTTATTCACTTAGATATAAAGATATTTACATTGTTATTTCGTCTAAATCTCTAGTTAAGATTCTAGGGTTAGGGTTCTTTAGTACGGCATATTTTTGAAATTGGCATGGACGATACCTCCCAAAACCTTGCTGCCGCCCTAGGTAACCCTACAGTGGTATCAGAGACAAGATAGAGAATTAGACGATATTTGTTAGATTACGAAACCGAAACTACTCTGAAACTTGAAACAATGAAATCTAGTTTCTGTCGATTTTTAAATGGCCTCTAAATTTTTTTTAAGCAATTACAGAATGTTGTATGTGATATAACAAGAACACCACAAAAATTTGAAGCAGGATGGTCAGATTTTGGCCGGCGACATGAGTGAAAAATCCGAGCTCACCAGTTCTTTGGAGGGATTTTGGCTTCAAATTTTTATGGTGTTCCAGTCTCTGGGTTTTGGTGTTTCAGGTGTTGTTTGGTTTTACTGAAATTGCATGAGATGTTAACTTTCTGTAAAGGCAATTCAGAGTGTTTCGTATTCGTAATTTTAACATTGTTTCGGGTTATTTAGACTACGTTAAAAAGTTCGAACCGATATCAATAACCCATATTTTCCCTCGCTGGAAATTTTCCAAGAGTTGGATTTTTCCAAGTTTAAAATCTTCAGAATATCATGCAATCTATTTTGTGGACCCTCTAGAAGAACGATGCCCAAACTCGACTTTTTGGATCGCGGAACCGCGGCAATGCCCTAGGGTTTGCGGCAGTTCCGCGGCGACATGAGTGAGGCATGGGTCGGCCCTTATACGGATGGTTCATAGGTGCTGTGGCATGTTCTGGGTATTTTTTAAACTCCGGTCAAGTGTTGAGCTCTTTGAGAAATTTTGGTTGTTTGTTTATTCGATCGAAAAGTTTAACATCGTCTAGCTATCTGTGATTATGATACAATATTTGGAATCCACAATAATTAGTTATGTGATAACTGGTTTGAATTTTATAAATCTAGCAATTCAGTCTCAATTGATCGGTTGCCACGGAATTTTGATGTGGATCAAAAGTTCGTCGCAATCACGTAGCGTACGCGGATACTCGCCGGGTAACCTTACTAGATAGCCACGCCCCATAGCCTTGACCAAGTGACTGTAGGAGAACCCCGTCGCTAAAAGCATCCGTTCAGGTGCTCGCGGCCACGGTGTTCCGCCTTAGTGCACTTCGTCGACAACATCGGGGGTGCGGCCGTCTACTAAATTTTCCGACGAGCATTCGATCAGGTTATTGGGAATCTTGTTGAATTACCTGACTGGTTATTGAAAAGTGTTTTCAATATCGAGATTAAAATGCAGGGTTGATAATTGTTAGGCATGTGATGTCTAAGGAATTCATTTGCATAGGCCTGAAATCCAAAGTATGTGATACATTGGGTTTATGATGTCTAAGGTGGTTGCGGATTCCAATTGTTATAGTTTTTCACTTTCTTTTCTGCGACCGTAAGTGTAATATGTGGTGTATCGCCGGTTTCGTTGCTATATGTCAACGACAATTGGGATACGCATATTTACTTACGTTGATAACATGTGATGTTATGTGTTGCTGTGATATGTTATATTGGATCATCGTGTTTTGAATAGCCGGGTTTTTTTTTTGTGAGAAGAGAGTTTTTCATTTCATTCATGTAAAAGCTTGTTTGTAATATTCTTTTATTGGGGCACTTCCGGGTTGAGGATGATGCCACCATTTGTTGTATATTATTTACTTTTCCGCATTAGGATAGACCCAAGGAGGAGAGCACAAGTAACCGGGTTCTAGGGTCCAGTGGGAGACCATCTCGAGGAGTCAAGACCGGGTCTCCTAACTCTAGAATTGGTAGGGTTGCTTGCCGCTCTCGTAGGGGTCTAGGGATTTGGGTTTGGCTATTCATCACGACCATGGAATCCACGTTTTTTATTGGCTTAATTAAAACACGGAATTCCTAGTATTTCCAATATTTCATATGTGTTCTTCTGCTGCTTATATTTAGTGATGTGATCACTTGATATTCTGAGACGAATGCTTATATTATATATAATAAATATTGTTGCTTTTGTTTCTTCTATGAAGCTTAGGAAGCATAATTGATGGGACTTCATTAATGAGATTAATGAAATAAAAGAAACCTAAAGATGTTGCAGAATCTTGTTTTAAAAACCGGTATCTCTAGTTCTTACTTTTCATAGCGGTATTCCTTGTAGAATATCCAGCACCTTATTCGATAAGGAAAGAGCCGAGATCCCTTCATCGGGAGTGTCCTCTCTAGCGAAACTGGAAGATGCTACAACCCACTCGGTTTGTCTTTTGATTGCTTTTTTAGTTTATGCTTTGCATAGTGGTATTTGTGAAATATCCAGCACCTCATTCGATGTGGAAAGAGCCGAGATCCCTTCACCGGGAGTGACCTCTTAAGCAAAACTAGTAAAAGCCTAAAAAACACTCCTTTTCAAAATCACTAGATTCTACAACGATATCAAGTTCATTACGCAAAAGGTTTTCATAAAAACCTGTTGTAGGCCTCCGCCATTTCTGTCACGACCCAAATTTAGGCACGTGACCGGCAATTAACCCACGTGACGTCAACAGGCGTAACGCAATTTAAGTAAGCCGAGAACCCAGAAATCTAAACCATCAAAGAAGTAAGCGATAAAAACATTGTTAAAAACATTTGGAAATCTCAAGTAAAAATCTTAAAGTTTAAGTTTATTTTCTTAAAAAATTTGGCAGCACCACTTTTGTAAAAACTATCCCCGAAACGGGTACAAACACAGGATTTAAATAAAGCATCCCCAAACAGGAGCAAATCACGCCCGAAGGAGGAAACAACCACCACAAGCATATATACGACGCAGTAGCGAAGAAATATAAAATATAAATGAAAAACAGCATAAAGAGATAAAACTACATAAGAAAAGCCAGCTCACACGAGCACGACACCTAGAATCACAAAATATACATTATCGGTCCTCACAAACTCGTCTCTAAGTCAATACATGATATTGGTAGATGGAGAGTACTAGATACAATGAGATATATATAATAGATACAATCGGATAACCGCAAACCCACTTACAGCAAAATGGCTCACAGTCAACCGTAGCGGTATCCGCTGAAAAAGATACAATAAGAAGCCCTGCCGCAACTACTCTGAGGGTCAAGCCTGCAAAACACTGTTGCACAACGGGGGTGAGTTGCCAACTCGTGAATAGTAAGTAACATCATAGAGATAATCGCAGGTATGCACGTACAGCGATAATCTATCACATGCAATCTGATAGCATAAATATGGTAAATGGATATGCAACAATCGTGATCAAGGTACACCATCAGGTACTACTACTACATGAAACAATGCATATCTAATAAATACTGAGTATGGGATAAAACATATCATCATCAATGAATCATCATCGTAGAAAATTCCGGTGTCCATCAACGACACCCCAAATCCCAATACCTCAGGCGCCGTCACTCTAATCGGCCCTCATATCTGTAAATCTCATAGAACCTTAGTGCCTAACATCGGCACTCAAAACATCATGAAAACCCGTGTCCAATATCGACACGTAAATCCACATAACTCGGGCTCCGTCAGTCCGGATCGGCCCACGGGCTCCGTCAGTCCGGATCGGCCCATATCCATCTAACGACTCCGGTCGATATCCTTCGGATAACCGCCAGGTCCAACCAATCACCGGTAGGTAGTAGTCTCTCTACCAGGCTCATCGTCTACAGCACAACATCCCTTTCTTGTCCCGGGATACCATACCGGGTCCACCATGAACCCGGGAATGGATCATCCAGCTTCTCGAATCGGGTTTCTAACACAAGTCTAAGAACCGAGAAAACTCATGGTGGACGCATCGAAATATCCTATTAAGAGAAACCGGGTTTTCAAAACAATACATACTCTCTTGAAATATCCCCACGGTTCTCAAATCTATAAATCACATTAAATTCGTATCTCAATGCGTAAATTCCTGAAATATGATACATGCAACATAAAACAGTAATATGAGCATATCAAGGGAAACCCGCTCTTTTAAATGAATCCAGTTTTTAAATATACCATGCGGTTCCCAATTTCTCCAAAATCAAATACAACATCATATAAAAGTGTACATGTAGCTATGTATGCACGATGCATTTCATATGCGCAATAGAACAAGAATTAACGTCTCAATGTCAATAACGAATACAATACCACATATGTGTATAAGTTGTGCATGTCATGGCAATTACCGACGGTTTGGGTGTAGCATACAATTTAGTGCTCGTGCAACATGAACCATCAGTAACGGTACAGTGTCCACTAGGTACTAAGTCAAGGCACAATAAGTAATGGTATGCAATGATGCTCATGCACAATCAACATATATGCATATAAACATTCGACTATACTATTATATCTAACCCTGACGCTTAACGCCATACGGGCGATTTTCCAGTAGATGTTAAATCTACTCACCGATGATCTCGAGATAGGTAAATCCAACATCCTGCTTCCCTTTCTTCGTAGCGTCCGAAGTCCCCGCCTGCGATCCTATTAACAGAAAACACAATAACGCGTGGATTTAGCAAACTACGCAATAATAAATGAACGCAACGTGAAATAACGAATCGATTCCCTTAAACTACAAAAGGGTTCGCTTAGCGGCTAACGTGTGTAGCGACATCATCAAAACAAACACACGACATCAAGCTACCCGAAACACTTAAATTATGTCTGATCAATCGTATCGCACTTTGTCGAAACGCCTAAAATTAGCTAAGTGGTCCCAGATTTTGCATACTGTCAATATATAAAAATCTAGCAGTACCAAACACCACAAAATACATACAGACAGCTACCCTAAAAATCCCAACTCCCCAGTCCCCAGAAAATCCGAGCTTGCCGGAACTATCCCTTATCTCGCCGGTCCAACGAGGTTAGGTAGGGTTCAGGCTTCAGGTGATCACTCAGGGCCTCTAATACAACATTACTACATTGCTAGATTTTCCAGTAACCACTCATGATGATAGCAGATTACAGACACCCCAATATGACACTAAAAATACGATATGTACACAAAACTATATCTTTATGGTTCTAGACAGCAACTACTAGGCAATACAACATTAAAAGGTCCTACTTAACAGTTAGGGATCATTACCTATCCACACTTGCTCAAAACCCTAGCTTTCTATGCTCCAAGTCATCTTAGTGGCTTAACGTTGACTTGTGAAGGGTTTTAGTGGGGTTTAGTGAAGATTTTGTTTGGGTTTTGTGAGAATTTTGGTAGGGTTTCAGTTTGAGGGGAAGATAATGAAAAGATGAACAATTAGAGAGGTTGTGAGTGTCAGGGAAAAGAAATGGGGAGTGTGAGAGTAGGGAAGACAAATGGGGGTGTGAGTTTAGAGTGAGCCATGCCCCCTTCTCTCTCCTCATTAAATGCAAGCCATGCTTGCCCCATGCTTCATCATTTGCATGGTCAACCCTCTCTCTCTCTCTTTCTCTCTCTCGCAAGTCAACCCTAAAACAACTCTTATTTTAAAAACTAATCAACTTAAATAATTACATAAAACTTAATGGAAATGGGGTTAAGCTACCATGGCTACTTAAGCATGGTTAACTCTAATTAACCCTAGGTTAACATGCACAAGTGTGTGCAAGCCCGAAATAAATAATAATAAAATATTAATTAATTTTTATAAAATATGTGAAAACTATTTTGGTAAACTTTTTACTAAAAATCTGCATTATCGCTTAATTAACACTAATCACATTCTAAGATGTTACAATCTTCCCCTCTTAAAGAAATCAGTCCCCGAATTTAAAAATCTTACTATGCGTACCTTCAAAGAGATGAGGGAATTTCTTCCGCGTCTCGCTCTCGGCCTCCCAAGTGACCTCTTCACTAATCGGGCCATGCCAAAGAACTTTCACAGATTTCAAGACCTTTGACCAAAGTTTCTTCACTTGCCGATCCAATATAACTACTGGTTGCTCGGTGAATGAAAGATCGAGCTCTAGCTGAACGGTCTGGTGCTGAATCATGTGAGAAGGGTCATGAAGGTACTTGCGAAGCATCGATACATGGAATACGGGGTGAACATCCGAAAAACTGGGCAGAAGTACCAAACGATAGGCAACGGTACCAACTCGCTCAAGGATCTCGAAGGGACCTACAAATCTGGGACTAAGCTTCCCTTTCTTCCCAAATCTCATTATAGGGTTCTTATGAATGACAATAAAGGTTTTGGGAGCCTTCGTCCATGCCATTTCCAAATTTTTTCTATTTTAAAGAACCCTAAACTGGAATCTTTAACTAGAGAATCATACGAAACATATTGTAAACTACTTTATATCTAAGTAAGTAGGGATTACAACCTTTGTAGTCCGGTCCTTCACTTATTTAGCTCCTTGTAGTAGTCCCTTCGCTCCAAGTTGCTATCTTGCGGACTCTCGAACGGCTCCACAAGAAGAAAGATGCATGCTTGCTTGAAGCCTTCAAAGCCGAAGATGATCTACGTCGAAGAGTCATAAACCCAAGCTACCCTCTTCACTAATATAGGATTAGTGAAGCTAACACCCTATACTAAAGTGCTAATCTAGTAGAGGATGATGAAGTAGGATTTTTGCTCACTTTAGAATTACTTTTCTCACTTGTTTTTAAGCTTCTTTCAAAACCTAGAAAGCTCTCTTGAGCATTGAGGAAGAAAAAGGAAATAATAGATGTGAGAGAGAATAGCAACCATAGGTGAGAAAATATCTAATATATCTCATGTAGAGACTTAACCATGAGTTTAGATAATGGTTAGATTAAAAAATATCTAGTATAAGACAAAACTAGTGGAATAAGTCAATGGGTCTCCAGGCTTCATGAAGCTTCATGCCATGTGACAAATTTCCAACTAATAATTGTTTTATTCTAAATAAATAAACCCTTCATTATCATTATCATAGTGTAGGTCTCATACACCCATGTTTCATGTATCATCAACCATGACACATAAATCAAACACAATTAATATATATCACATATATGTCAAGTGTGCACATATGAGAAAAAGAAATGCTTAAGTGAGCTAATATTAGTTAATGAAAATTAATATATCATATATATAATTATACATTAAATCATTAAATCAACACTTGATTTAATAATCCGGTTATATCTCATATGACCGATTAATATAATTTGTACCAACTTATCGAACCAACACTTGATTCGATAACCCGGCTATCTCTCATATAACCGTCCGATACTGTATCGACTTATCGAATCAACACTTGATTCGATAACCCGGCTATATCTCATATAACTGATCGATACTTTACATTGCAATAATAGAATACGGTATCATATACTCGTATTAATCTCGGTCCCGCACATATCGTATATGTGCTCCTACTTCGTTTTGCCTGAGCCAGTGAAACATCTGTGTAGGACTCTAAAGACTTGTCAATACGCCGGCATTAGTTGATGATCATATCAAGCACCCACAAGCTGTCAGCGGTACTAGCTGGACGTAACGGTTACCCGGGTATTGAACGATTAGAAGATCAGCAAGCTAGCCCTCTCTAACTCCTGCAAAAGCCTATCAGTAACACTACCGTACAATCCGATCTCTTCGTCTGATATGTCGCATATCCAGTATAGGGGTGGTAAACTTCAGACCCCAATAACCGATAAGTAGTGCTGATGTGAGGCTCATAACGGGTCGAGAAACTACTGATAACACTTATCAGTAAATCTCCGTATCAGCCCTGGCCAGGGACTTTCCTGTTATGGCCAATCGAGCACAGCGCAACATCAACTCCCAATACCGGTAGAGACGAATCCCCTCCTATCGCTCATTGCCTCCATGTGATTCGGTACTGTACCTAAAAGCCACCGTTTTGCACGTTCTTTTGAACGTGGTAAGGTGGAAATCAAAGCACAGTAGGAATCACATAAGACTCTATGACGATCTCGGTTCTACAGACTAACCTGTGCCAGTGTCACCAGAGAACTGCTATATGATGATATGTATAATAACATCTAGGAGTTCTCAGCGAGTCCGTTCAGTGTACCCAGTCTCCACTGAGCACTCGTATACCATCTTTGATGTCAAACACCAATGGATGTGGGATCATCCATCGCCCATCATATGGGTCAAGATGCGTATACGCTAGTCTACTCTGGAGTATCGATGCCCTATCTCGATACTCCCACGACTAGGAACAATTATTGGATGTACTTATGGACTACGCTTGGCCCCACTAGTATGATCTCCATCATAGTCTTGGTAGTCAAGTACACATCCTATGGGCTTTATCAACATGTGAGAGCAAGACAGCATTACATATACAAGTCAACATGTTAAGATAAAGAGCAACCAGATAGCATACTATCATGTCGAGCAAGAAATTCCTCCTTATATATGTCCAAGCATCCACTACAATATACATCCAATGTACAGTAATGGCCTCTAGGGCATACATATAACTAACAATCATCACGCCTTTCATCAGAGAAATCCATAGGAATACATGATCCCTCACTGCGAACTCGAGCCTGCGACGATGACGGTCGGCATAAGACTTCTGTCTATACTGGGCTGCTCTCATCCAACCCCGAATCGACTGAATTTTCTCCGTAGTCTCTTGAACTAGTTGGGGTCCCAAAATCCTGCTCTAGCTGAGTTCGGTCCAACAGACTGGCGATCGACACTTTCTACCATACAAAGCCTCAAAAGGTGCCATCTGAATTGTCTCATGATAACTGTTATTGTAGAAGAACTCTATCAATAGCAAGTGATGATCCCAACTGCCACCAAAACCAAGCACGCACGCACGAAGCATATCCTCCAGAGTCTGTATAGTCCGCTCTGACTGACCATCGGTCTGCGAATGGAAAGCGGTGCTAAAACTCAATCTGGTACCTAAAGCTTCCTGAAGCGTTTGCCAAAGACAGCTAGTGAACTGGGTGCCCCTATCAGATACAATGCATATAGAAATGCCGTGCAAACGTACAATCTCATCTATATACAACTGAGCATACTGAGCATAACCGAAAGTGGTATTCACTGAAAGGAAGTGAGCCGCTTTCGTCAACCGGTCAACAATCACCTAAATGGAGTCATACCCTCGACTGGACCTTGGTAGACCCATAACGAAATCCATGGAGATCTGTTCCCGTTTCCACTCCGGAACGGGTAAAGGCTGCAACTCTCCTGCCGGTTCTGATGCTCAGCCTTGACTTGCTGACAAGTTAGGCGCCTCGAAACAAAATCCGAAACATCACTCTTCATCCTGCCCACCAGTAGATATCTCTCAAGTCACGATACATCTTGGTGGAACTTGGGTGAACACTAAAAGTTGACTGATGTGCCTGCTCTAGGATCTCACGTCTCAACCCATCGGTATCAGGTACAAAGAAACGGGTCCCAAAATGTAGCACACCCTGGTCATCAATCAAGAACTCTGAATCTCTACCCTGCCGAACATGCTCAAGAATCTCAGACAAATGGGCATCGTCGGGCTGTGCCTCACGAATACAATCAAGTAGAAGTGGACGGGCGCGGACATGAACAAGCTGTCCCCCAGTGGAAGTGAACTCAAACTGTACTCTGCTGTCGCACAAGATCTGCCAATCTGCAGAAGACTGTCTCTGAACTGCGCTCAACTGGGACAAGCTACCCCTGGGCCTACGACTCAAAGCATCAGCTACCACTTTCGTCTTGCCGGGTGATAAAGGATCTCACAATTATAATCCTTCACAAGCTCCATCCAACGGCGCTCTCTCAAATTCAGATCCCGCTGCTGGAAGATATACTTTAAGCTCTGGTGGTCCATGAAAATCTGACACGACTCCCCGTACAACTAGTCTCTCCAAATCTTAAGTGCAAAGACCACCACGGACATCTCAAGATTATGAGTGGGATAATTCTGCTCGTGCTTCTTCATCTTTTGGGAAGCATAAGCGATAACTCTATCATGCTGCATCAATACATAACCGAGCCCCACTCGAGAAGCATCACAGTAAACGACAAAGCCGCCCGATCCAGAAGGAAAAGATAAAACTGGTGCAGTCGTCAACCGAGTCTTCAACTGTTGAAAACTCAGCTCGCATGCCTCAGTCCAAAGAAAAGGAACTCCCTTCCTGCTCACTCTGGTCAGTGGTGCAACGATACTCGTGTAAGGTTGTATAGCACGACAACAAGGTTTAACAAGGCATCACACATGCTATTTTATAAAAATTTGGGGTGCTATGTAACCCTAACCAAGATCTTAACTAGAGAATTAGGGTAAACTATACAAGTAAACAACTTTACTTCTAAAAGTTAGGGATTACAACCTTTGTAGTCCATTCCTTCGCTTCATAAGCTCCGAGTTGAGGTCCCTTCACCGCGATCATCAAGTACCCGGACTCTAGAGAGGCTCCATGAAGAGAAAGATGCAAGCTTGCTTCCAATCTTCAACTACTAAGATGATCTACCTTGAAAAATCTCAAACCCAAGCTCTTGCTTCACTAATCAAGTATTAGTAAAGCAAACACCCTAATCTAAGTGGCTAGAATAGATGAGGATGATGAAGTAGGAATTTAGCTCTCTTTTGTTTTCAATTTCTCACTTTATTTCATCACATCACAAAAAGCTAAAAAGCTTTTTTCAAGAGGAAGAAGAAGAAGAAGAATTTTATTTGTGATGAATAATGAATTATTATGTGTGGTTAGAATTGCAACCATGGGTTAAAGATCACATCCTTAACCCTTGTAGAGAATAAACCATGGGTTGAGGTTTGGGTTGGGTTAACAATGTAGCATTTTGAAAATTTAAAAATAAATGAAATTAATTAATTAAAGAATAATATGATAAATCACGAAACTGTTAAAATCAAATAAGTCAATCTTAATAAGTTATATATAATACAATTTAAATTAAAAATTTTGTATGCAAAATAAATAAGTTATAAGGGTTTTAATGATAAATTTAGCTTCATTTTAACAAAATGTGTGTTTTATAATAAGTTAGGTTGTGAAGGGTTTATAAGTGAAGTTAAAGTTTTTATGCAAATATGAGATTGTTAAGGTTATAAGTGAAAGTGGGATAAAAATCCTATTTAGTTCAGAATTCAATTTCAAATTAAATCAAAAAGTTAAAGATAAGGCATGAACACCTCATGCTTGCATGCACACTCTCATCTCACACCTCCTCCTTGCATGAATTATGCACCCTTCAACTCTTGACACCTCCTCCTTCACCTTATCCCTTCCTCCTCACATATATATAGCACCTATTCAGTTTACAAGCTGAGATTAAAAATCAAAAGAATTAAAAGAAAAGGAAAATTAAAAAGAGAAAAGAGAAAACAAGAGGAAGAAGAAGAAGAAGGAAGCTTTGTTCTAGGAATTGTTCATCATCAAGCTAGGAGAGACTTAGCATCTTGGAGGGGTTATTCCTACAGCAAATTGGAGGGTAAAACTTCTTAAACACGGTAGGGATTAGGTTCTGTAAATTAGTTAGTGTAGATTGAACATGTCACATAATATCGTATTTTAGTTAAATTTAAGCTCTATTAAAATCTGCTTTGATCTGGAAAATAATTAACTTAACTAAACAGAGTTAAAATGATGTAGGAAACACCTAGAATAACCCATAGGATCACGAACCTAGGGGGACGGTTTCGGGCCGGCGGCCATGATAGAAATTCCGGCATCGCCGGCCATGTAGGGAGCTAGGTGGTTTTGCTTGGTTGGGTAGGTTCCAGTGTATAATTTTGGCTATTTTGGTGTTGTTTAATTAAACTAGTTTCACTGTAAATAGAATCTGGAAACATATATCGGAAAGGATATCTTAAAACGCCAAATACGACACGGTTAAATTATGCCGCGATTTAAATTCTGTAGCGATGCAGGTTAAAGATAAAATCCAGTAAGATTAAGTGTTTAATAACTCGATATAATCGTATATTATATAACTAGTACGTGGGAACAGGTGTTTTTCATTTCCGTCATATCGAAATAGCCGTTTTCTTATATACGTTAAATTGTGAATTTAGATTCGAATACGAGGAATTTGGAGGCAGCGAGGAAAGGGAAAGGATTAGCAATTCCTGATTAGATTCGACGTTTCCGATGAGTAGACTAAATATCTACCGGGAAATTTTGTAAAGATGGCGTGTTTCACCCGTAGTTTTATTTAACTTAAATGCTTTATATTGTTATGCCAAATTGATAATATGCATTCATCATTTACACCTAGAAATTGCTTGGTTGTTAGAACACTTCACAATTATCGACGAGTCATTCCACGTGCACGTCTTATATGTTACACACACCTCGTCGATATTGCTATGTCACTTTACACTTAAGCATAATACTTGTTAAAATGAATTTATATCGTATCTCACATATCAATAATAGTAGTAAATTGCGTCATTTATATCATGGTACTATATGTGTATTTCCTGTTTATGCAAGAGGCAATTGTAGTATTGAGGATTTCTGGTTTTGAATTTTGAATACTATTACATAAATCCAGTGTTTTCATGATTGATGTGTCATGTCCACCATGAGACGTTTTCTGTTTTGGTTTGATTCCGGACCGAGTGGGGGAGATATACGGTCGCGGATTTTACGTTATCCATACTGAGTAAGGGAGATATACAGTTGGATACATGGTGGACCCGGTCGAGACCGAGGGGCAGGATAGCCGTATTGAGACGGGGAGCCTAGCGAGGTTACTCGATACCGGAGATAGTGGTAAAAATACGGCGTGTATCTAGATGATAACGACCGGTATTGTTGATTCAGGATCATTCGAGGAATGATGCCTGTGAGAAATGGAAGTTTTGTGTCGATGATGGACACGGGAAAATGAATTTATTGGGAATAAATAATGAGATTCAGTTGGATTATGAGATTTATATTCTATCTTGTTGGTTTCCACATATAATCATACATTATACTTGTTTACTTTTCAGTTAATATGATTGTCATATTTACATTATTAACCGTTATATGTTAGTTATATTCACTGAGTTGGCAACTCACCCCCGTTGTGCCACAGTTCCTTGCAGGGGTAGAGTGGACGGTTGACTGCGGTGCAGATCTACGTTTGCGGCTTTTTCATATCTTTTGTTAGGTGGGTTACATATGTAGTAACCTTCTCTTTTGGATACTGTATTTTGTATCTAGAAAATCTCCATCAGACCTGTATTTTTTACTTAGAATGGAGATGATATATATATTTTGACAGTTGAGATCGTTTCGTTCGATACATTGTAGTTTCTTTCTTTATGTCTGAGATTCTTATTGTTGTCCTATATATTGAGATCTATTTTTTTCGTTGTTGATATTGTTGATCCCAACTAGGGATGCAACCAAACACAACACTTTATACTTGTTTAATAAATTAACTTCATAAATTGTGATTTTTACTTAAAAACTAAAATTTTATAAAAGAATTCCGCAAAAAGGTATTTGGATCTTGGTTTTTCGGCTTACCTGGACTGTGTGCATATGTTTAGATATGCTACAATCTAAGTGCCGGTCACATCCACATTTTGGTCGTAACAAAGTTGGTATCAGAGCTTAGGAGTAACCTTACGGAATTAAGTAAGGGATTTCAATAGGTTGATGTGAGTCCGTGAGTTAGGATGACCTTTGGTTTGATGGAGTAGGTGAATTAGGATGAATGCAGTACCGTACGTATGTTCCGCGACATATTTACGTTATCGTATTCAGCCTAACTAACCTTAGGAGGTATATCTTAATCTATTCTTTCGTTGATTCTCCGTTATTGATTGTTCCTATTCCTATGCCTTATCAACTCTCGTTCTTGTTCCAGTTGCTATGGCTATGCGGGCTAGGCGAGCCGCAGCCAGAGATGCAGCTAAGGCGAGTCCGCCTGTGACGACGACTGGTACACCGAACGTTCCGGAGGTGCATGAGCATATTGATCCTCCTCCTCCAGATCGTATGACTAGTATTGAGGAGGGTATGTTGGGATTGCAGCGAGTGGTAGGACAGTTAGCTGAGGCCACTCGAGTACTGAGACCGGATCCAAGCACCGACCGTAGCAGAGTCTGAGGTACAGCCTACACAGACGGTGGCACTAGTAGATATGAGAGTGATGGAGGTATCACTAGCAGAGTTTATGAGATTGAGACCTCCGGTGTTTACAGGGACCGACGTGGCGGAAGATCCTCAGTCCTTTCTTGATAGGATGGCGAGGATTGACAGATCATTGCGATGTTCTGATGCGAGGTCAGTTGAGCTGACTAGCTTTCGTTTGGAGGGACTTGCACAGGAGTGGTGTGAGTCAATGGAGAGAGGGCGAGCTACGAGTCTTCCTCCGATGTCATGGACTGAGTTTTCCATGGTCTTTCTTGCCGGATTTCTTCCCCAGAGTGTGAGGGACGTTAGAGCTAGTAGTTTTGAAGTGTTGCGGAAATCGGCAAGTATGTCAGTAGCAGATTATGACTTACGATTCACCCAGCTGTCACGCTATGCTCCATACTTAGTACCTATGGAGGAGCTTCGAGTGAAGAGGTTCCTAAGGAGTTTGGACACGTAGTTGTATCTGGCTATAGGCTCCCAACATTTTGATACGTATGCACAGGCCATGGATGCCGCTATAAGAGTAGAGGAGCGTTTGACCGAGTCAGTAGTTGTTCTGGAGCCAAAGTGGAGTAGACCGATCGTGCTGATGACTAGACAGTTTGGCAGAGGTAGAGGCAGATATACTCCAGGCCGTAGTGTCGGACGAGGTTGGACACAGGGCCAGATGTTCAGTTCTTATCCCGATGATCAGAGACCTCTGTCTACATGTTTTAGTTGTGGACTTCTCGGACACTTTGCGCGGGATTGTAGATCTCAGGGAGGGACCGTTGTTCCACAGGTTGCTTTACCCCTTCCATCTCCTATGCCGATGGCTTTACTTCCTCTCCCAGTTGGCGCTACTGTTGCGCCACGGCAGCGCCCCGGCCGTCAATCCGAGGCCAAAATGCGGAATCAAAATTTTCTTAACTTTTAAATTGGCGCTACCGCGGACAATATACCCGGATCGTAACCATTAACCGATACTAGCTAACAAGAGAAAGGGTGAGAGATATACCGAGTGATCCGAGTCCTCCGGTCTTCTCGTCGTCGTCCCGATCTCCCGCGGAAATTCCTGTCTCCATATCGTCGCCTCCTCGCCGGAAGGGCACCACATCGCCTGCGTCTTTTACGGGCTCCCGCCTCAATACCGAGGCAACTCGGGCACGAAGCTGGCAAGTCGACGTGCCCAAGATTTGCTGTAGAATGTGTAGTGCTTAGTCTCTTTGGGGTTATGTTGCCTTGATGGAGGAATCAAGATGATATGAACTTGGGAATTTTTTGTAGCAATGGAAAAATGATATGAATGATTAATTTTCCCACACCCTCACCAAATAAAATGAACCATTCTCATTTTTTTTTCTCCTCTCCAAATGTGGCCGGCCATGTTGTTTTGTGGAAAAAGGTGGAGGGCTAAACAAATACAAGAGGGAGGTAAGTGTAGGAAAAGCAAGAGGTGACCTTAAACAAAACATCAACCATGCTTATTACATCTATTCACATCAAATCTCATTAATGCAAAATCATGGATGAATAAAAAACAAAGGATGCAAATCCTATCATAATGAATACATTTGCAAGAAACCCCCTCCACAAAAGTTATTTGCACAATTGCAAATAACCCCCTCCATCGGAAAAGTCCGGCCGGGAAAGGACAAAGGAAAACCGGCCGGAACGGAATGCAAACTGGCAACTCCAGAAAACTGGTCCCGTAATAAATTACAGGAAAACCCCGATACTGTGCATACACACCCGCATCTGTATTCCGTCCGGATACAAATGCAAAGAGACAAAATCTACACTGTACTAAACTAGGATCCGGCTTAAACCAAAGCCGGCTAGTAATGTTCGTCCGACCCTGATCCGTGCAATACCGCACGTATCAGATCGAACCCTGCCATATATCCATACGGCCACTAGTACAAACTGTCCGATCCTGATCCGTGCAATACCGCACGTATCTGATCGGACCCTGCCATATCTCCATACGGCCTCTACAGCGTTTCGCCCGAAAGCTTGAGTAACTAAAAGTGTGGTGGACTCTAAAGACTCGTCAATACTATGGCTGTGGATTTAATCACTAGCACGTCAGAGGTATAAGCCAATACGTGACGGGCCACCAGCTATTGACCAAAAGGGACGTCGATGAGCGAACTCATCCTGACACCCTACTGAGCCTGACAGTGACAATATCCGTACAGTCCGGTCCGTTCGTCTATAAGCATCGTATGGCGGGCCTAGGGGGTTGGTAAAAGTCAGACCCCCAAAGGCGGTACAAGTCGTGTCGGAGCGTAGCCCAGAACACCCTGAGATACTACTGGAATACCTACCAGTAAATCTCCTGCCTCGGCCGAGGGCTTTGTGTAATGGCTCTCCTAAACACAGCGCGACCTCACCCCCAATACCGGGAGAGACGAACCCCTGCAGATCCGCTCACTGCCTCCATGTGGCTCGGGACTGTACCCAACTAAAACCTGTTTGCACGACTCCTTTGAGCCGTGGTAGGGTAGTAATCAAAGCACAGTGGGAACTCACACGAGACAAATGACGATCTCAGGTCGATGAACTAACCTGTACACATGTCTCCTGGGAACTGCTATCTGACGTCTGGTATAATCCCAACTGGCAGGTTCCCGGCGAGTCCTGTCCGGTGTACTCATAACCCAATGAGCACCTGTATACATCTTAGGTGAACCAACTGACACCAGTGGCTTGTGAGACCGGCCACCGCCCCTCGTCGGGGTCTCGACTGTATACACTAGTCTACTAATGGAGTATCGATGCCCTGTCTCGAAACTCCCACGACTAGGGACCTTTTAAGGATGTGCTTATAGACCCCAGCTCCCACGTGTATGATCGCCATCATACTGCTGGTCATCAAGCAAGAATCCTAGGGGCTCTATCAATGTGTAATAGCGACCTGTAAGGTCACCTGAAACAGTACACGATGATAAAGGTAAACCAGATAGCATACTATCATCTCGAGTAAGACTGTCCTACCGGGATAGGTCCTCCCTCAATCATTGCAATCACGTGCCTGTGATCCAATAATTGACTCTGAGGGCACTATCTCCAACAATCTCCCACTTGCACTCAAGGCTAATTATTGCGATGTCGCATACTCACAGCCCGTGTGATACCGAACACCCAACTCCTCTACTAGTCAGTCTCACAAAGCTCGTTTGCGAAACTATTGCGTTCGAGGAATAGCCTCAGTGAGTGGATCCGCTGTGATTTTTCTTTCTATGTCTCTCTATATATCAAGTTCGCGGAGAAAACCATCTCCCGAAATGAGCAATACCTGTCTTAGAATATATCTGGATATCTGATGGGACTTAGCTCATAAATGAACTCCAAATCCAAACTTCTTAGACTGTATCGATAACTGAACTTAATCAGTACCCAGCGCCATGCCTCCCTCGGTATTGCCTTGGACCACCTGTCCAAAAAACTGCCCCTCGTATGGAGGAGAAACTATAACTCTGACAGCCACTCTGCCATCTATGTCACCTTGGAAGCCTGGAGTGACAACCGTCTCCTAAAAGAGGCTGTCGTTATCACATCCCTAGAACATCAACTTATGTTCTAAAACTGCTTCCGACTGTTTCTCCAGGATTGGATTAATATCAGCTTATTGCAGCTACTGCAAGAACAACATCTGGTGTGGTACTTGACATCTCATGATTGACTCAATTGCCTAAGCAAGTGATCTGTCAATCATGCGTATCCCTCTCCCCTTTAGTCTGTAAGACACCTTTAGAGAGGGTGACTCCATTACCTGCAGGTGTACTACCGTGCCAGGAGTCGTCCATTCTAAATACTCATAGAATGCTGTCAAGGTACCCAGATTAGGAAACCACCCAAATCTAGATCTAAAACCATAGATCTAGTAACCAGAATGTCTGATATAATATCCAAGTCCTGTGTGGAGAAACCACTGTGTGACAACCAAAGTATAACCGATCGTATTATAGGAGTTTCCTTTCCTACTCTGTGTATGTCATCCAAAACCAGGACATCACACCCTACTACCTTCTTAACAGATCCATCCCCTATTCTGATGACGTCAAACCTATGACTGTCACATCAGAAATAGATGATCTATCTCCGCTATATCTGCTTTAGTCTATAAATAGACATAAGCCTGATGTCCACCAATGTTTCCGCTGCTCCCACTGACTACGACAACCCTCTGACAGAGTCATATAGACGCGCACTTCTAAAGCTAGTTTAGAACGACGCTATACTCATCCTCCTGCCGGGTCTCGCAGCCTGGAACAACAACAATGGCAAGTGTGGGTTAACAAGAACTTCCCTGTCACCGTCCTTGAGGCTACCGGAGTGCCTCTCGGGTGCCTGAAGTTACCCACCTTATCTGCGGAGTGGCCAATGGAATGTCAAATCAGATTGAATCTTTAGGTTCCTTATCAAATCTTCAGTAATCGTTTGCGGTTCTGGAATCGCTTCCAGTTCTACCATACTCCCACTACTGTTTTCTGAAAAATAACCATTTCTTTTTAAAATGTGGCGAGTTAAGAACAATATCACTATTGATCTTCCAGATGGTAGAAAGTCAACCCTCGTCATAGCCTGGGTCAACCCACAAACAGCCATTACAGAAACGCGCCTGGAGTTGTCCAGTGTCTGGTTTTAATCATAAGCCGGACAACTCCCCGTACCTTAACATCGTTAAGATATGAACTGTTCTATACCCAATATAGAACCAGAGGCACTGATTTAATTGAACCAGATTCAAATCATGCAGCTGTCTCCAGTGCATGTCAACTAAATGGAAGGAGGCCGATCAGCGTTACCCAACTTAGGAATGCTTCCAATTATGAGTAACCTGAAAGAGAAGCAAGTTCTCATTACTATCAACTGAATACCATACACAAGTATCTACATCTTCGATCACCTTGAAGAATCCCGATACTTGCTACACCTGGTTCTCTACTCTATTCAAATACCTATAACTCCTCAAAACTTAGACCCTGTGTTTCTACGAAACATATGTCTAAGAACTAGAGAAGTTAAAAGTAAACAGAACATAGTATGAGGACCAACCCCTCTGTCCTAATGGACACTGGACAACATACAATACTCTGTATAAGTCCGCTGAGTCTAGCAACTCTTTCACTGTGTGTCGTAGGTTGAAAACTGTACTTATGGTTAAGAAGAATTACACCGCTGTTTAATGCTCCTTAGCTAACCATCCACTGATATAGGTAAATGTCATAAACATAATTTCAAAAGGTATATCTCACTCTATAAAAATAGACGTACAGATATATCAATTTGAAATTGGTGCATAACAACGGATATTCAAAACCAAATATTTGCCAACCGGCAAACAGCCCAGGTGATCTCCTCAAATATCACCGATTACTACGAATCCCGATATAATGAGGATGATCACCCTATTCCCAATAACTTACTCCTACTCATCATCTGTAAAACCATACAGATGTGAGAATCAAACCTGGTAAATACATACACTGGAGCAAGTGTCTAATTGGGAAATCAGTTTTCTATTAACAGTACACAGTTGAACTGAAACATTGAAATGTTTCGATAGGGTATCCTGGTATTCCTAGTAATGCCTCTACCATTATCCAGATTCACAACTGTAACCGTATATCTCTTTGCCATATGTCCAAATCCCTTTATATGTCTTTAGTCATTACCTTCTGCACACCCCTTAGGCCAAATGGTTTTCTTCCTTCCCTACCGTTCGGCACCAGCCTATGGTTTGGAAGAAGACTATCCAATAAGCATAATGGGTGTACTGTCCTAATCCTAGGAGCACTCGCAATGCGAGAGAAGGTGAAGAGAAAAGACAACCGAATAAATCGTATTCCTATTTCTCCTGGACCAGAATCCATCCCCGAACTGGAACAAGTTCCTTTCGAGTTCGTATATAACCATACGATGGAGTATCCAATAAACTGTGGATTTTCGTAGTGATACGGAGTGTCCTGGAGAAATACAAAGGTGATTTAGGATTGGCGAATAAGTACTTGGTTTGGTCATGAATAGTAGTCGCAATTTACTTTGCCCTCTTACTAATCCCTTTCTTTGTCTTAACTTAATACCTTCTGCACACCATCGTTATGCTAATTGGTTTTCTTCCTTCCCTACCGGTCGGCACCAGCCTAAGGTTTGGAAGAAGACTATCCAATTTGCATAATAGGTGTACTATCTCCTAAACCAAGGAGTACTCGTAATAAGAGAAGGTGAAAAGAAAAGACAACTGAATAATCCTATTCGTTTTCTCCAGAACCAGAAACCATCCTCGAAGTCCTTCGAGTTCGTATATAACCATACGATGGTTTTGTCCAATGGAAGTGGACGTTCGTAGTAATACGGGGTGTCCTGGAGAAAAGGGTAAAAGTAGGAGTGGCAATGAGGTTTGCAACTCTGACAGTCCAAAAGCCAGTGTTAAGAAGGTTCGGTCAACTTGGTCACTGAGTCATGGTCTTAGGGTCGGGTCAATGGTCGTTGCCAGAGAGAGAGAGAAAAGAAAACACTCAGCGTGCACTCTAACCTAGATCAGAATGGTTACCAATTTATCTAATCAGGAAACCTCCCACTGTACCTCAAATTCTCCTCCAAACCTGAAAGAAGAATTAGTCGGGGTCACCCGAAGAGTAAACCAACTCATCAGTGGGAATCAGGATCCAACTATCATCGCATGATAACATGACGGAATCCACTCACGTCACCACACTCCAGAAGGTATGCGCATGTCTGGCAAGTTTTAGTTCTTTTGAAACTCCCGATATTTGTTTTTACCCCTAGGACTCAAGTGACCTTGACGGAGTCAACAAATCAAAGAGTCCTAGTCAAGTTCAACCCGTCATTATCTGGATTGCATTAAACCCACCCGTACGTGCCCTTGACGGAGTCAACAAGGCCGCACGACTGTCCTAATCAATCCCATTTATGCAACAAACAAGCACCACTTAGCTACCGTACACTACGCCTTGACGGAGTCAACAAACGCAGCACGAATACTAAATAATACCCATAAGAAATAACGGAGGGCTACGAATGGTTTTTGGCGAAAAACCTTTAACGTAATGAACTTGATATCGTTGAAGGAACTGCATAGCTTTTTATAAAAATATAGTGACGAAAACCTTTGCTAAAGAGGTCACTCCCGGTGAAGGGATCTCGGCTCTTTCCCCGTAGAATGAGGTGCAGGATATTCCAACTGAATACCACGATGCAAAGCAAAAGTAATCGGCTATAGTGAAGTTAATGCCCTGACGCAAACTTCTGTCCAAGGGGTCACTCCCGGTGAAGGGATCTCGGCCCTTGCCTCGTCGACTGAGGAGCAGGATATTCCAAATGAATACCACGATGCAAAACAAAAGTGAACGTCCTTGCAATAACAGCTTTTTGAAAAGTGTTCCAACAACATCAGAATAGGTTTGTTTTAACTTGCATTGATCCGAATCAATGCAGTCCCATCAATTGATCACACCATAAAGAACGAAAATATACTGACGTACGTATATGCCATCCGCATTCACCACTGGGTCCCGTCATCACCCGTTAGGTTAGCTAACTAACGGCAGAGCGGGGACTGGACTAGCGCGGATGAAAAGCATATACAACATCTACTAATATATATACCAATATATTATATTTTGCTCAAGGCGTGAATAAAAATGCAACATCACAGAAATATGCAGCATCACAGAACAATACAGATATCTGGAAGCCCCGGGTTTCACAGAGCCGCTGCTGAAACCCGACGTTCCCCTGGTTGTGTGGATAGCCTGTGCAAGGAAAACTTAGACCCCTACGGGCGCGGCAAGTCACCCGCCAAAACCTGAAGCGAGGCAGCCCCCTTCAACAACGTGAATGGACCACCCAGCACTTCACGGAATCCGGTAACTTGGGCACCCCTCCTGGGTCAACCTGTACCCCCTATGAGTGCGGCGAATAGCCCGCCAATCCTGGAGTGAAGCCCCCTCCGTCCCAATGCCATGAGATGCGGGCTTGTTGCTCTCCAGAACCCGGCTATCCGTGCACCCCACCGCGGGGGAATCCTAGTACAGAAAGTAAAATATACATACACCGGGTACATCGACCGCAACCAGGTCGTGCCCCAAAAGAATAATACAAACAGGCAGTGACGGCAGTCCACATGTCGGACGCTCGTCCCGCAATATCAAATGTACATATAAAACAAAACAGTACTAGTATTGCATCCAGGCTATCCCCCACGACCGATCCGCAACTACACAGCATAAACATAGAACATCAACGTGAATGTCACGTTCGCAAATCCGTCTAACCGGGCTATAGCAGTTAGACAGGATTTACCGATCAAGTGATATTCACGGTCGCAGATATAATGTAAATACTGTGAAATAATGTGTTTAAAATATCCAATCGATCAAAAATTAACAAGTGGGCCCCCAAGTAATACTGTAGCACTCACAGAAATTCTGGGCCCAATTTTAATATTCCAAAACCCCTATCTTAAGCCCAAAAGCCCACTGCAAAAATATGGCGAAGTGATCCCAACTTCCTGCGGCGGAACCGCGGCCAAAGAGGGGTTAAGGCCGCTGTTCCGCGGTCGTACGGAAGAATTGGGTTACCAGATTTTTCCAGTGTTCTTAGGATTCTCTGTAAATCATTCTGCAATCACCTGAAAAATTTTTCGAGCCCGGAAAAAATCGACAGAAAACTGATGCATGCAAAAACGCGGTTTTTGGAATTTTGGTCGATCGGATAAGTAAAACACATTAGAACAAGCTAGACAAGGTTAATGGCGTGGCTCTGATACCATGTTGCGCCACGGCAGCGCCCCGGCCCTTCAATCCGAGGCCAAAATGCGGAATCAAAATTTTCTTAACTTTTAAACTGGCGCTACCGCGGACAATATACCCGGATCGTAACCATTAACCGATACTAGCTAACAAGAGAAAGGGTGAGAGATATACCGAGTGATCCGAGTCCTCCGGTCTTCTCGTCGTCGTCCCGATCTCCCGCGGAAAGTCTTGTCTCCATATCGTCGCCTCCTCGCCGGAAGGGCACCACATCGCCTGCGTCTTTTACGGGCTCCCGCCTCAATACCGAGGCTACTCGGGCACGAAGCTGGCAAGTCGACGTGCCCAAGATTTGCTGTAGAATGTGTAGTGCTTAGTCTCTTTTGGGTTATGTTGCCTTGATGGAGGAATCAAGATGATATGAACTTGGGGATTTTTTGTGGCAATGGAAAAATGATATGAATGATTAATTTTCCCACACCCTCACCAAATAAAATGAACCATTCTCATTTTTTTTTCTCCTCTCCAAATGTGGCCGGCCATGTTGTTTTGTGGAAAAAGGTGGAGGGCTAAACAAATACAAGAGGGAGGTAAGTGTAGGAAAAGCAAGAGGTGACCTTAAACAAAACATCAACCATGCTTATTACATCTATTCACATCAAATCTCATTAATGCAAAATCATGGATGAATAAAAAACAAAGGATGCAAATCCTATCATAATGAATACATTTGCAAGAAACCCCCTCCACAAAAGTTATTTGCACAATTGCAAATAACCCCCTCCATCGGAAAAGTCCGACCGGGAAAGAACAAAGGAAAACCGGCCGGAACGGAATGCAAACTGGCAACTCCAGAAAACTGGTCCCGTAATAAATTACAGGAAAACCCCGATACTGTGCATACACACCCGCATCTGTATTCCGTCCGGATACAAATGCAAAGAGACAAAATCTACACTGTACTAAACTAGGATCCGGCTTAAACCAAAGCCGGCTAGTAATGTTCGTCCGACCCTGATCCGTACAATACCGCACGTATCAGATCGAACCCTTCCATATATCCATACGGCCACTAGTACAAACTGTCCGATCCTGATCCGTGCAATACCGCACGTATCTGATCGGACCCTGCCATATCTCCATACGGCCTCTACAGCGTTTCGCCCGAAAGCTTGAGTAACTGAAAGTGTGGTGGACTCTAAAGACTCGTCAATACTATGGCTGTGGATTTAATCACTAGCACGTCAGAGGTATAAGCCAATACGTGACGGGCCACCAGCTATTGACCAAAAGGGACGTCGATGAGCGAACTCATCCTGACACCCTACTGAGCCTGACAGTGACAATATCCGTATAGTCCGGTCCGTTCGTCTATAAGCATCGCATGGCGGGCCTAGGGGGTTGGTAAAAGTCAGACCCCCAAAGGCGGTACAAGTCGTGTCGGAGCGTAGCCCAGAACACCCTGAGATACTACTGGAATACCTACCAGTAAATCTCCTGCCTCGGCCGAGGGCTTTGTGTAATGGCTCTCCTAGACACAGCGCGACCTCACCCCCAATACCGGGAGAGACGAACCCCTGCAGATCCGCTCACTGCCTCCATGTGGCTCGGGACTGTACCCAACTAAAACCTGTTTGCACGACTCCTTTGAGCCGTGGTAGGGTAGTAATCAAAGCACAGTGGGAACTCACACGAGACAAATGACGATCTCAGGTCGATGAACTAACCTGTACACATGTCACCTGGGAACTGCTATCTGACGTCTGGTATAATCCCAACTGGCAGGTTCCCGGCGAGTCCTGTCCGGTGTACTCATAACCCAATGAGCACCTGTATACATCTTAGATGAACCAACTGACACCAGTGGCTTGTGAGACCGGCCACCGCCCCTCGTCGGGGTCTCGACTGTATACACTAGTCTACTAATGGAGTATCGATGCCCTGTCTCGAAACTCCCACGACTAGGGACCTTTTAAGGATGTGCTTATAGACCCCAGCTCCCACGTGTATGATCGCCATCATACTGCTGGTCATCAAGCAAGAATCCTAGGGGCTCTATCAATGTGTAATAGCGACCTTTAAGGTCACCTAAAACAGTACACGATGATAAAGGTAAACCAGATAGCATACTATCATCTCGAGTAAGACTGTCCTACCGGGATAGGTCCTCCCTCAATCATTGCAATCACGTGCCTGTGATCCAATAATTGACTCTGAGGGCACTATCTCCAACAGCTACACGCCAGGCAGTTGCACCACGAGGTCGAGGTTTTGCAGGACGTGCTCAGAGAGGCCGAGGAGATAGAGGTAGAGGACGACAGGATGCAGGCAGGGGCCAGGCACGAGTATTTGCGCTGACTCCACAGGATGCCCAGGCATCAAATGCAGTCGAGACAGGTACTCTTTCAGTATGCTCGTTAGAGGCACATGTTTTATTTGATCCCGGTTCTACACATTCTTATGTATCTTCACGATTTGCACTTTCTTTGGGGAAAGAGTCGTCGTTGTTAGAGTTGCCCTTAGTAGTGATTACCCCGGTGGGAGATTCTTTTATAGCTCGGCACGTATTCAGATCGTGTTCTGTTCGTATTGGTGATAGAGAATCGCTAGTTGATCTGATTCTCCTGGATATGTTAGATTTTGATATACTTCTTGGTATGGATTGGTTAGCCGCTTGTCATGCCTATGTAGATTGTCGGGGAAAGGCGGTTAGATTTTGTTTTCCAGGTGAACCGGTGTTTTTTTGCAGGGGGATTGTAAATTAACTCCTGCCAACATGATTTCTGCTCTTTGTGCGAGGCGACTCTTGAAGAAGGGTTGTCATGGGTTGTTGGCATTCGTTCAGGACTTAGGGGTCGCTGAGGTTCCATTGGACCAGATTCCGATCGCACGAGAATTTCCTGAGGTATTTCCTGCTGAGTTACCAGGATTGCCACCTGATCAGGGCATTGAATTTTGCATTGACTTGATTCCGGGTGCGGGGCCTATTTCTATACCACCCTATTGAATGGCACCGACGGAATTGAAGGAACTCAAAAGCCAGTTGCAAGAGTTGTTAGATAGAGAGCTTGTTCGTCCCAGTGTATCACCGTGGGGAGCTCCTGTCTTATTTTTAAAGAAGAAAGACGGTAGTATGAGAATGTGTATCGACTACCGACAGCTGAATCGTGTCACTGTGCGAAACAGGTATCCATTACCACGTATAGATGACTTGTTCGATCAGTTGCAGGGAGCTGGGTTTTTCTCGAAGATTGATTGGAGGTCAGGGTATCACCAGTTGAGGGTTCGGAAGGACGATATTCCGAAGACGGCGTTCCATACAAGATATGGGCACTATGAATTTCTGGTGATGTCGTTCGGACTCACCAACGCTCCAGCAGCTTTTATGGATATGATGAACCGTATCTTTAGACCATTTATTGATCGGTTTATTATAGTATTCATAGATAATATTCTTGTTTATTCTCGGAGTCGAACGGAGCATGAGCAGCATTTGCGTATTACGTTGCAGACATTAAAGGAGCATCAGCTGTTTGCAAAATTCTCTAAGTGTGCTTTTTGGCTCGATAGTGTGGAGTTCTTGGGTCACATAGTTACGAGAGAAGGTATATGTGTGGACCCAAAGAAGATTGAAGCGGTACAGCACAAGCCCAGACCTGTGTTAGTTACGGAGGTTCGGAGTTTCTTAGGTCTGGCAGGTTATTATAGACACTTTGTACAGGATTTTTCACGGATCGCTGCACCTTTGACAGGATTGACTAAGAAGGAGGTTCCATTTCAGTGGACAGATACGTGTGAGCAGAGTTTCCAGCAGTTGAAGACGCGCTTGACGACTGCACCTGTATTATCTTTACCTTCCGGGTCAGGAGGTTTTATTGGGTATTGTGATGCTTCCAGAGTGGGTTTAGGCTGTGTGTTGATGCAACACGGCAGGGTTGTAGCTTATGCTTCTCGACAGTTGAAGAGGCACGAACAAAACTACCCCACTCATGATCTAGAGATGGCTGACGTGGTATTCACATTGAAGATTTGGAGACATTACTTGTATGGAGAATCATGTCAAATCTTCACCGATCATAAGAGCTTAAAGTTTATTTTTCAGTAGAGAGATCTGAATCTAAGGCAGCGTAGATGGATGGAACTGGTGAAAGATTACGATTGTGAGATCTTGTACCATCCAGGCAAGGCGAATGTTGTAGCAGATGCCTTGAGTCGGAGACCTGGAGGTAGCTTATCTCAATTGAGCATTTTACAGAGACAGTCTTCTACAGACTGGCAGATCTTATGTGATAGTCGTATACAATTTGAGTTCACACCGGCAGGAGGCCAGCTAGCACATGTTTGCACCAGACCTCAGTTATTGGATCGTATTCGAGAGGCGCAAACCACAGATACTCGTATGATGGAGATTATGGATTAGGTTAGGCAGGGCAGGGAGACAGAGTTTGTGATTGATGATCATGGAGTATTACGTTTTAGGACTCATCTCTGTGTACCAGATTCCGATGGATTGAAGCGTGAGATTTTAGAGGAGGCTCATAGGTCAGCATACAGTATTCATCCTGGTTCCACCAAGATGTATCATGATTTGAAAGATGTTTACTGTGGGAAGGAATGAAGAAAGATGTTACGGATTATGTTTCAAGATGCTTGACTTGTCCGCAAGTCAAAGTAGAACACCAGAGGCCAGCCGGAGAGTTGCAGCCCTTACCCATTCCAGAGTGGAAATGGGAACAGATTTCCATGGATTTCGTGGTGGGTCTACCCAGGACTAGCAGAGGGTATGATTCCATTTGGGTGATTGTAGATAGATTGACAAAGGCTGCTCATTTTCTTCCGGTAAAGACGACGTATGGATTTACACAGTATGCATAGGTATATATCGATGAGATTGTACGTCTACATGGAGTTCCGACATGCATAGTATCAGATCGAGGTACCCAGTTTACCAGCAGACTGTGGCAGAAACTTCAAGACGCTCTTGGTACACGGCTGAGTTTTAGTACAGCTTTCCACCCACAGACAGACGGTCAGTCGGAGCGGACCATTCAAATACTAGAGGATATGCTTCGAGCTTGTAGTCTTGATTTCGGTAGTAGTTGGGATCGTCACCTACCTTTGGTAGAATTCTCGTACAATAACAGTTTTCAGGAGACGATCCAGATGGCACCCTTTGAAGCTTTGTATGGGAGGAAATGTCGATCCCCTGTTTGCTGGACGGAACTGAGCGAGAGTTGCATATTGGGACCGCAGATAGTACAGGAGACTACAGAGAAGATTCATTTGATACGGGATAGAATGAAGGCGGCCCAATGCAGACAGAAATCATATGCAGATCGACGACGTCGTAAACTCGAGTTTGGAGTGGGAGATCATGTATTCCTTCGGGTATCTCCAATGAAAAGTGTGATGCGTTTCGGGAAGAAAGGGAAGCTCAGCCCCAGATATGTTGGACCTTATGAGATTCTAGAGAGGGTGGGTGCTGTAGCTTATCGGTTAGCACTTCCACCGAGTTTTCTCGACGTGCATCCGGTGTTCCACATTTCGATGCTTCGCAGGTATCTTTACGATCCATCTCACGCGATCCAGCATCAGACCTTACAGCTTGAGCCGGATTTATCCTACATTGTTCAGCCAGTCGCTATTCTTGACAGGCAGGCAAAGAAACTAAGATCGAGGGTACTTCCATCTGTAAAGGTTCTCTGGCAAGGAAAGAATCGCGAGGAGATTAAATGGGAGACCGAGGATGCAATGCGAAAGAAATTTCCACATCTTTTCGAAGGTATGTCTAGTAATTATTTTAAATTCGGGGACCGAATTTTCTTAAGGGGGAATATTGTAGCATTTTGAAAATTTAAAAATAAATGAAATTAATTAATTATAGAATAATATGATAAATCACGAAACTGTTAAAATCAAATAAGTCAATCTTCATAAGTTATATGTAATACAATTTAAATTAAAATTTTTGTATGCAAAATAAATAAGTTATAAGGGTTTTAATGATAAATTTAGCTTCATTTTAACAAAATGTGTGTTTTATAATAAGTTAGGTTGTGATGGGTTTATAAGTGAAGTTTAAGTTTTTATGCAAATATGAGATTATTAAGGTTATAAGTGAAAGTGGGATAAAAATCCTATTTAGTTCAAAATTCAATTTCAAATTAAATCAAAAAGTTAAAGATAAGGCATGAACACCTCATGCTTGCATGCACACTCTCATCTCACACCTCCTCCTTGCATGAATTATGCACCCTTCAACCCTTGACACCTCCTTCTTCACCTTATCCCTTCCTCCTCACATATATATAGCACCTATTCAGTTTACAAGCTGAGATTAAAAATCAAAAGAATTAAAAGAAAAGGAAAATTAAAAAGAGAAAAGAGAAAACTAGAGGAAGAAGAAGAAGAAGGAAGCTTTGTTCTAGGAATTGTTCATCATCAAGCTAGGAGAGACTTAGCATCTTGGAGGGGTTATTCCTACAGCAAATTAGAGGGTAAAACTTCTTAAACACAGTAGGGATTAGGTTCTATAAATTAGTTAGTGTAGATTGAACATGTCACATAATATCGTATTTTAGTTAAATTTAAGCTCTGTTAAAATCTGCTTTGATCTGGAAAATAATTAACTTAACTAAACAGAGTTAAAATGATGTAGGAAACACCTAGAATAACCCATAGGATCACGAACCTAAGGGGCCGGTTTCGGGCCGGCGGCCATGATAGAAATTCCGGCGTCGCCGGCCATGTAGGGAGCTAGGTGGTTTTGCTTGGTTGGGTAGGTTCCAGTGTATAATTTTGGCTATTTTGGTGTTGTTTAATTAAACTAGTTTCACTGTAAATAGAATCTGGAAACTGTTGGAGATAGTGCCCTCAGAGTCAATTATTAGGTCACAGGTACGTGATTGTAATGATTGAGGGAGGACCTATCCCGGTAGGACAGTCTTACTCGAGATGATAGTATGCTATCTGGTTTACCTTTATCATCGTGTACTGCTTTAGGTGACATGACACGTCGCTATTACACGTTGATAGAGCCCCTAGGATTCTTGCTTGACCACCAGCAGTATGAGGGCGATCATATAAGTGGGAGCTGGGGGTCTACAAGCATATCCTTAAAAGGTCCCTAGTCGTGGGAGTTTCGAGACCGGGCATCGATACTCCATTAGTAGACTAGTGTATACAGTCGAAACCCCGACGAGGGGCGGTGGCCGGTCTCACAAGCCACTGGTGTCAGTTGGATCACCTAAGATGTATACAGGTGCTCATTGGGTTATGAGTACACCGGACAGGACTCGCCGGGAACATGCTAGTTGGTCATATACCAGACGTCAGATGGCAGTTCCCTGGTGACATGTGTGCAGGTTAGTTCATCGACCTGGGGATCGTCATTTGTCTCGTGTGAGTTCCCACTGTACTTTGATTACTACCCTACCACGGCTCAAAGGAGTCGTGCAAACAGGTTTTAGTTGGGTACAGTCCCGAGCCACATGGAGGCAGTGAGCGTATCTTCAGGGGTTCGTCTCTCCCGGTATTGGGGGTGAGGTCGTGCTGTGTCTAGGAGAACCATTACACAAAGTCCTTGGCCAAGGCAAGGAGATTTACTGGTAGGTATTCCAGTAGTATCTCAGGGTGTTCTGGGCTACACTCCGACACGACTTGTACCGCTTTTGGGGGTCTGACTTTTACCAACCCCCTAGGCCCGCCATGCGATACTCATAGACGAACGGACCGGACTGCACGGATATTGTCACTGACAGGCTCAGTAGGGTGTCAGGATGAGTTCGCTCATCGACGTCCCTTTTAGTCTATAGCTGGTGGCCCGTTACGTATTGGCTTATACCTCTGACGTGCTAGTGGTTAAATCCACAGCCATAGTATTGACGAGTCTTTAGAGTCCACCACACTTTCAATTACTCAAGTTTCGGGCGAAACGCTGTAGAGGCCGTATGGAGATATGGCAGGGTCCGATCAGATACGTGCGGTATTGCACGGATCAGGATCGGACGGTTTGTACTAGTAGCCGTATAGGTATATGGCAGGGTTCGATCAGATACGTGCGGTATTGCACGGATCAGGATCGAACGGATATTACTAGCCGGCTTTGGTTTAAGCCGGTCCTAGTTTAGTACAGTGTAGATTTTGTCTCATTGCATTTGTATCCGGTCGGAATACAGATGCGGGTGTGTATGCACTGTGTCGGGGTTTTCCTGTAATTTATTACGGGACCAGTTTACTGGAGTTGCCAGTTTGCATTCCGTTCCGGCCGGTTTTCGTTTGTTCTTTCCCGGCCGGACTTTTCCGATGGAGGGGGTAATTTGCAGTTTTGCAAATTACTTTTGTGGAGGGGTTTTATTGCATATATATTGATTATGATGGCTTTCTTTTCTTTGCACCATGCTTGCTTTGACTTGTGATTTGAGTGGGTATGGATTCAATAGTGCAAGCATGGTTGATGTTGATGTTGTGGTCACCTCTTGACTTCTCCTACCCTCACCTCCCTTCATGATGTATTTTGTTCCCTCCACCATTTCCTTTATGCAATGGCCGGCCACCTCTTTTAGAGAGAGTGGGAGTGCTTCATTTGTGAGGAGGATTATTGTTCATATCATTTTGTATGCAAAGAAATTGGTAGCTTCATTTCCCTCAAAAAGTTCTATCTTCATTCCTCCATCATGGCAACAACAAACCCCAAAGTGAGACATCCACTCTACACTACACTTCCTACAGCAAATCTTGGACGCGTCGATTCGCCAGCTTCGCGCCCGAGTTGCCTCGGTATTGAGGTGGGAGCCCGTAAAAGCTACAGGCGATGTGGCGCCCTTTCCGACGAGGAGGAGACGGACGGAGATCCCGCGAGGAGACATGAGTGGAGATGAAGACCGGAGGACTCGGATCAGTCGGTACAACATTTCTACACTCTTTACTGTTTGTTAGCTTATCAATAATGGTAGATCCGGGTTAAAGTATACGATAGCGCCAAGTTAAAAAGTTTTATTCCGCAATTGGCGTCTGTAGACTGCCGGGGCGCTAACGTAGACTTACAATGGTATCAGAGCCTCACCATTTTGCTATGCTAACTTGTGCTAACGCGTTTAAAACTTCGATCCGACCGGAAATCGAAAACTGCAAAAATCCAAGCCGACAGTTTCTGTTGTTTTTAAACGGTCTCAATAATTATTTCTGGATGTCTTAAAAATCAGAGCAGGAACTTTTAAGAGTCACGACAAAATTTGGGGTCGTGATCCCTCCAAGTTGCCGCGGAAGAGCGGCCAAAACCATGGTTTTGCCGCGCAACCGCGGCCACGTGGGGAGCACGTGCTCCCAAATTTTGTCAGTTGGTTCTTGGTTGGATTTTGGGGTTTTTGATATATATCGTTTTTGCCCAGATTTTGTTACTGTTCACCAGTAAGTCGTGGGGCCCACTTCTTGATATTTTGTCGATCGAAATTTAAACACGTTAGTTTTCACAGTATTTACATTATATCTGCGACCGTGAATGTCACTCGATCGGTAAATCCGGTCTAACTGCTATAGCCCGGTTAGACGGATTTGCGAACGTGATTTTCACGTTGATGTTCTATGTATTTGCTGTGATGTTGCGGATCGGTCGTGGGGATAGCCTGGATGCAATACTAGTACAGTGTTGTTGTATTATGTACATTTGATTTTGCGGGGCGAGCGTCCGACATGTGGACTGCCGTCACTGCCTGATTGTATTATTCTTTTGGGGCACGACCTGGTTGCGGTCGATGTACCCGGTGTATGTATATTTTACTTTCTGTACTAGGGTTACCCCGCGGAGGGGTGCACGGATAGCCGGGTTCTGGAGGGCAACAAGCCCGCATCTCATGGCATTGAGACGGAGGGGGCTTCACTCTGGAATTGGCGGGCTATTCGCCGCACTCGTAGGGGGTACAGGTTGACCCAGGAGGGGTGCCCAAGTTACCGGATTCCGTGAAGTGCTGGGTGGTCCATTCACGGCGCTGAAGGGGGCTGCCTCGCTTCAGGTTTTGGCGGGTGACTTGCCGCGCCCGTAGGGGTCTAGGTTTTCATTGCACAGGCTATCCACACGACCAGGGGAACGTCGGGTTTCAGTAGTGGCTCTGTGAAACCCGGGGATCCCAGATATCTGTATTGTTCTGTGATGCTGTTCATTATCTGTGATGTTGCATTTCATTCACGCCTTGAGCGAATATAATATATTGGTATATATATTAGTAGATGTTGTATATGTTTTACATCCGCGCTAGTCCAGTCCCCGCTCTGTCGTTAGTTAGCTAACCTAACGGGTAATGACGGGACCCAGTGGCGAATGCGGATGGCATATACGTACATCAGTATATTTTTGTTCTTTTTGGTGTGATCAATTGATGGGACTGCATTGATTCGGATCAATGCAAAGTTAAAAACAAACCTTATATGATGTTGTTGGAACACTTTTCTAAAAGCTGTTATTGCAAGGACGTTCTCTTTTGTTTTGCATCGTGGTATTCATTTAGAATATCCTGCTCCTCAGTCGACGAGGCAAGGGCCGAGATCCCTTCACCGGGAGTGACCCCTTGGACAGAATTTTGCGTCAGGGCATTAACTTCACTATAGCCGATTACTTTTGCTTTGCACCGTGGTATTCATTTGGAATATCCTGCACCTCATTCTACGGGGAAAGAGCCGAGATCCCTTCACCGGGAGTGACCTCTTTAGTAAAGGTTTTCGTCACTATATTTTCTAAAAAGCTATCCGTTCCTTCAACGATATCAAGTTCTTTACGTTAAAGGTTTTCGCCAGAAACCATTCGTAGCCCTCCGTCGTTTCATATGGGTGGTCAATAGTATTCAAGCTGTGTATGTTGGCCAAAGTCAAGGCACAGTGATTGGTAGCTATTGGGGTATTCATATGCAGCATAGATAGATGCGTTGGTTTGGGACAGTCGTGCTGCCATTTTGGCCAAAGTCAAGGGTATGTACGGGTGGATTCAAATTAACCTGGAGAATGACGGGTAGAACTTGACATGTGACTTATGATATGTTGGCCAAAGTCAAGGTCATAAGAGCATGGGGCAGAAATCACATCGGGAGTTTCAAAAGAACTGAAACTTGCCAGATATGCGCATACCTTCTGGAGTGTGTTGAGGTGAGCGGATTCCGTCACGTTATCATGCGATGATAGTTGGATCCCGATTCCCACTGATGAGTTAGTTTACTCCTCGGGTGACCCCGACTAATTCTTCTTTCAGGTTTGGAGGAGAATTTGAGGTACAGTAGGAGGATTCCAGATTAGATAAATTGATGACCATTCTGATCTAGGTTAGAGTGCACGCTGAGTGTTTCTTTTCTCTCTCTCTTTGGCAGCGACCATTGACCCGACCCTAAGACTTTGACTCAGTGACCAAGTTGACCGAACCTTCTTTAACACAGGCTTTTGGATTGTCAGAGTTGCAAACCTCATTGCCACTCCTACTTTTACCCTTTTCTCCAGGACACCCCGTTTTACTACGAACGTCCACTTCCATTGGACAAAACCATCGTATGGTTAGATACGAACTCGAAAGAATTTATTCGAGGATGGTTTCCGGTTCTGGAGAAAACGGATAGGATTATTCAGTTGTCTTTTCCTTTTACCCTCTCTCAGGTTACGAGTACTCCTTGGTTTAGGGGTAGTACACCTATTACGCAAATTGGATTGTCTTCTTCCAAACCTTAGGCTGGTGCCGACCGGTAGGGAATGAAGAAAACCAATTAGCATAACAATGGTGTGCAGAAGGTATTAAGTTCAGACAAAGCAAGGGATTAGTAGGAGGGCAAAGTAAATTGCAACAGATATTCACGACCAAACCAAATATTTCGTTACCACTCCCACATCACCTTTGTATTTCTCCAGGACACTCCGTATCACTACGAAGATCCACAGTTTATTTGGATATTCCATCGTATGGTTATATACGAACTCGAAAGGAACTTGTTCCAGTTCGGGGATGGATCCTGGTTCAGGAGAAATAGGAATAAAGTACATTCAGGTGTCTTTTATCTTCACCTTCTCTCGTGTTGCGAGTGTTCCTAGGATTGGGACAGTACACCCATTATGCTTATTGGATAGTCTTCTTCCAAACCATAGGCTGGTGCCGAACGGTAGGGAAGGAAGAAAACCATTTGGCCTAAAGGGGTGTGCAGAAGGTAAAGACTAACGACATATGAAGGGATTTGGAGAGGTGGCAAAGAACTATATGGTTACAGTCGTGAATCTGGAAGAGGCATTACTAGGAATACCAGGATACCCCATCGAAATATTTCAATGTTTCAGTTTCACTGTGTACTGTTAATAGAAAACTGATTTCCCGATTAGATACTTACTCCAGGGTATGTATTTACCAGATACGATTCTCACATCTGTATGGTTTTACAGATGATGAGTGGGAGTAAGTTATTGGGAATTGGGTGATCATCCTCATTATATCGGGATTCGTTGTAATCGGTGATATTTGAGGAAGTCACCTGGGTTGTTTGCCGGTTGGCAAATATTTGGTTTTGAATATCCGCTGTTATGCACCAATTTCAAATTGATATATCTGTACGTCTATTTTCATAGAGTGAGATATACCTTTATGAAATTATGTCTACGACATTTACCTATATCAGTGGATGGTTAGGTAAGGAGCATTAAACATCGGTGTAATTCTTCTTAACCATAAGTACAGTTTTCAACCTACGACACACAGTGAATGAGTTATCAGACTCAAGGGACTTATACAGAGTATTGTATGTTGTCCAGGGTCCATCAGGACAGAGGGGTTGGTCCTCGTACTACATTCAGTTTACTTATGACTTCTCTAGTTTTTAGACAGGTGTTTCGTGGAAACGCAGGGTCCGAATTTGGAGAAGTTATTGGTATTTGAATAGAGTGGAGAACCAGGTGTCACAAGTATCGGGATTCTTCAAAGTGATCGAAGATGTAGATACTTGTGTATGGTATTCAGTTGATAGTAATGATAAAGAGATCTTGCTTCTCTTTCAGGTTACTCATAATTGGAAGTATTCCTAAGTTGAGTAACGCTGATCGGCCTTCTTCCATTTAGTTGACATGCGCTGGGGACAGCTGCATGATTTGAATCTGGTTCAATTAAATCAGTGCCTCTGTTTTTGTATTGGATATAGAACAGTTCATATCTTAACGATGTTAAGGTACGGGGAGTTGTCCGGTTTATGATTAAAACCAGACACTGGATAACTCTAGGCACGTTTCTGTAATGGCTGTTTGTGGGTTGACCCAGGCTATGACGAGGGTTGACTTTCTACCATCTGGATGAACAATAGCGATATTGTTCTAGACTCGCCACAGTTTTATTAAAAATGGATTTTTCAAAAACAGTAGTGGGAGTATGGTAGAACTGGAAGTGATTCCAGAACCGCAAACGATTACTGAAGATTTGATAAGAAACCTAAAGATTCAATCTGGATTGATATTCCATTGGCCACTCCGCAGATAAGGTGGGTAACTTCAGGCACCCGAGAGGTACTACGGTAGCCTCAAGAACGGTGACAGGGAAGTTCTTGTTTACCCACAATTACCATTGCTGTTGTTCCAGGCTGCGAGACCCGGCGGGAGGATGAGTATAGCGTCATTCTAAACTAGTTTTAGAAGTGTACGTCTATATGACTCTGCCAGAGGGTTGTCGTAGTCAGTGGGAGCAGCGGAAGCATTGGTGGACAGGTAGCTTATGTCTATTTATAGACTAGAGCAGATATAGCGGAGATAGATCATCTATTTCTGACATGACAGTCATGGGTTTGACTTCATCAGAATAGGGGATGGATCAGTTGAGAAGGTAGTAGGGTGTGATATCCTGGTATTTGGATGATATACACAGAGTAGGAAAAGAAGCTCCTGCACTACGATCGGTTATACTTTGGTCGTCACACAGTTGTTTCTCCACAAAGGAAATGGATTTTATATCAGACATACTGGTTACTAGATCTATGGTTTTAGATCTAGATTTGGGTGGTTTCCCAATCAGGGTACTTGACAGCATTCTAAGAGTATTTAGGATGGACGACTCCTGGCACGGTAGTGTACCTGCAGGTAATGGAGTCACCCTCTCTAAAGGTGTCTTACAGACTAAAGGGGAGAGGGACGTGCATGATTGGCAGATCACTTGCTTAGGCAATTGAGTCAATCATGAGATGTCAAGTACCACACCAGATGTTGTTCTTGCACTAGATGCAATAAGTTGACATTAATCCAATCCTGGAGAAACAGTCGGAAGCAGTTTTAGAACATAAGTGGATGTTCTAGGGATATGATAACGACAGCCTCATTTAGGAGACAGTTATCATTCCAAGCTTCCAAGGTGACATGGACAACAAGGAGGTTGTCAGAGTTATAGTTTTCCCTCTG
Organism: Agapanthus africanus; assembly: GCA_030015575.1. Lineage (NCBI taxonomy): Eukaryota > Viridiplantae > Streptophyta > Magnoliopsida > Asparagales > Amaryllidaceae > Agapanthus > Agapanthus africanus. The sequence continues at coordinate 458,756 of JASDDO010000280.1, read as the reverse complement.
ACGAGGGGCAGTATTTTGGACAGGTGGTCCAAGGCAATACTGTGGGAGGCATGGCGCGCAGGATACTGATTAAGTTCAGTTGATGATACAGTCTAAGAAGTTTGGATTTGGAGTTCATTTATGAGCTATGTCCCATCAGACATCCAGACACATTCTAAGACAGGTATTGCTCATTTCGGGAGATGGGTTTCTCCGCGAACTTGAGATATAGAGAGACATAGAAAGAAACTACTAAGCGGATCCACTCACTGAGGCTATTCCTCGAACGCAATAGTTCCGCAAACGAGCTTTGTGAGACTGACTAGTAGAGGAGTTGGATGTTCGGTATCACATGGGCTGTGAGTATGCGACATCGCAATAATTAGCCTTGAGTGCAAGTGGGAGATTGTTGGAGATAGTGCCCTCAGAGTCAATTATTAGGTCACAGGTACGTGATTGTAATGATTGAGGGAGGACCTATCCCGGTAGGACAGTCTTACTCGAGATGATAGTATGCTATCTGGTTTACCTTTATCATCGTGTACTGCTTTAGGTGACATGACACGTCGCTATTACACGTTGATAGAGCCTCTAGGATTCTTGCTTGACCACCAGCAGTATGAGGGTGATCATATAAGTGGGAGCTGGGGGTCTACAAGTATATCCTTAAAAGGTCCCTAGTCGTGGGAGTTTCGAGACCGGGCATCGATACTCCATTAGTAGACTAGTGTATACAGTCGAGACCCCGACGAGGGGCGGTGGCCGGTCTCACAAGCCACTGGTGTCAGTTGGATCACCTAAGATGTATACAGGTGCTCATTGGGTTATGAGTACACCGGACAGGACTCGCCGGGAACATGCTAGTTGGTCATATACCAGACGTCAGATGGCAGTTCCCTGGTGACATGTGTGCAGGTTAGTTCATCGACCTGGGGATCGTCATTTGTCTCGTGTGAGTTCCCACTGTACTTTGATTACTACCCTACCACGGCTCAAAGGAGTCGTGCAAACAGGTTTTAGTTGGGTACAGTCCCGAGCCACATGGAGGCAGTGAGCGTATCTTCAGGGGTTCGTCTCTCCCGGTATTGGGGGTGAGGTCGTGCTGTGTCTAGGAGAGCCATTACACAAAGTCCTTGGCCAAGGCAAGGAGATTTACTGGTAGGTATTCCAGTAGTATCTCAGGGTGTTCTGGGCTACACTCCGACACGACTTGTACCGCTTTTGGGGGTCTGACTTTTACCAACCCCCTAGGCCCGCCATGCGATACTCATAGACGAACGGACCGGACTGCACGGATATTGTCACTGACAGGCTCAGTAGGGTGTCAGGATGAGTTCGCTCATCGACGTCCCTTTTAGTCTATAGCTGGTGGCCCGTTACGTATTGGCTTATACCTCTGACGTGCTAGTGGTTAAATCCACAGCCATAGTATTGACGAGTCTTTAGAGTCCACCACACTTTCAATTACTCAAGTTTCGGGCGAAACGCTGTAGAGGCCGTATGGAAATATGGCAGGGTCCGATCAGATACGTGCGGTATTGCACGGATCAGGATCGGACGGTTTGTACTAGTAGCCGTATAGGTATATGGCAGGGTTCGATCAGATACGTGCGGTATTGCACGGATCAGGATCGAACGGATATTACTAGCCGGCTTTGGTTTAAGCCGGTCCTAGTTTAGTACAGTGTAGATTTTGTCTCATTGCATTTGTATCCGGTCGGAATACAGATGCGGGTGTGTATGCACTGTGTCGGGGTTTTCCTATAATTTATTACGGGACCAGTTTACTGGAGTTGCCAGTTTGCATTCCGTTCCGGCCGGTTTTCGTTTGTTCTTTCCCGGCCGGACTTTTCCGATGGAGGGGGTAATTTGCAGTTTTGCAAATTACTTTTGTGGAGGGGTTTTATTGCATATATATTGATTATGATGGCTTTCTTTTCTTTGCACCATGCTTGCTTTGACTTGTGATTTGAGTGGGTATGGATTCAATAGTGCAAGCATGGTTGATGTTGATGTTGTGGTCACCTCTTGACTTCTCCTACCCTCACCTCCCTTCATGATGTATTTTGTTCCCTCCACCATTTCCTTTATGCAATGGCCGGCCACCTCTTTTAGAGAGAGTGGGAGTGCTTCATTTGTGAGGAGGATTATTGTTCATATCATTTTGTATGCAAAGAAATTGGTAGCTTCATTTCCCTCAAAAAGTTCTATCTTCATTCCTCCATCATGGCAACAACAAACCCCAAAGTGAGACATCCACTCTACACTACACTTCCTACAGCAAATCTTGGACGCGTCGATTCGCCAGCTTCGCGCCCTAGTTGCCTCGGTATTGAGGTGGGAGCCCGTAAAAGCTACAGGCGATGTGGCGCCCTTTCCGACGAGGAGGAGACGGACGGAGATCCCGCGAGGAGACATGAGTGGAGATGAAGACCGGAGGACTCGGATCAGTCGGTACAACATTTCTACACTCTTTACTGTTTGTTAGCTTAGCAATAATGGTAGATCCGGGTTAAAGTATACGATAGCGCCAAGTTAAAAAGTTTTATTCCGCAATTGGCGTCTGTAGACTGCCGGGGCGCTAACGTAGACTTACAGAAACATATATCGGAAAGGATATCTTAAAACGCCAAATACGACACGGTTAAATTACGTCGCGATTTAAATTCTGTAGCGATGCAGGTTAAAGCTAAAATCCAGTAAGATTAAGTGTTTAATAACTCGATATAATCGTATATTATATAACTAGTATGTGGGAACGGGTGTTTTTCATTTCCGTCATATCGGAATAACCGTTTTCATATATACGTTAAATTGTGAATTTAGATTCGAATACGAGAAAGTTGGAGGCAGCGAAGAAAGGGAAAGGATTAGCAATTCCTGATTAGATTCGACGTTTCCGAGGAGTAGACTAAACATCTATCGGGAAATTTTGTAAAGATGGCGTGTTTCGCCCGTAGAACACTTCACAATTATCGACGAGTCATGCCACGTGCACGTTTTATATGTTACACACACCTCGTCGATATTGCTATGTCACTTTACCCTTAAGCATAATACTTGTTAAAATGAATTTATATCGTATCTCACATATCAATAATAGTAGTAAATTGCGTCATTTATATCATGGTACTATATGTGTATTTCCTGTTTATGCAAGAGGCAATTGTAGTATTGAGGATTTCTGGTTTTGAGTTTTGAATACTATTACATAAATCCAGTGTTTTCATGATTGATGTGTCATGTCCACCATGAGATGTTTTCTGTTTTGGTTTTATTCCGGACCGAGTGGGGGAGATATACGGTCGCGGATTTTACGTTATCCATACTGAGTGGGGGAGATATACAGTTGGATATATGGTGGACCCGGTCGAGACCGAGGGGCGGGTTAGCCGTATTGAGACGGGGGAGCCTAGCGAGGTTACTCGATACCGGAGATAGTGGTAAAAATACAGCGTGTATCTAGATGATAACGACCGGTATTGTTGATTCAGGATCATTCGAGGAATGATACCTGTGAGAAATGGAAGTTTTGTGTCGATGATGGACACGGGAAAATGAATTTATTGGGAATAAATAATGAGATTCAGTTGGATTATGAGATTTATATTCTATCTTGTTGGTTTCCACATATAATCATACATTATACTTGTTTACTTTTCAGTTAATATGATTGTCATATTTACATTATTAACCGTTATATGTTAGTTATATTCACTGAGTTGGCAACTCACCCCCGTTGTGCCACAGTTCCTTGCAGGGGTAGAGTGGACGGTTGACTGCGGTGCAGATCTACGTTTGCGGCTTTTTCATATCTTTTGCTAGGTGGGTTATATATGTAGTAACCTTCTCTTTTGGGTACTGTATTTTGTATCTAGAAAATCTCCATCAGACCTGTATTTTTTACTTAGAATGGAGATGATATATATATTTTGACAGTTAAGATCGTTTCGTTCGATATATTATAGTTTCTTTCTTTATGTCTGAGATTCATATTGATGTCCTATATATTGAGATCTATTTTTTTCATTGTTGATATTGTTGATCCCAACTAGGGATGCAACCAAACACAACACTTTATACTTGTTTAATAAATTAACTTCATAAATTGTGATTTTTACTTAAAAACTAAAATTTTATAAAAGAATTCCGCAAAAAGGTATTTGGATCTTGGTTTTTCGGCTTACTTGGACTGTGTGCATATCTTTAGATATGCTACAATCTAAGTGCCGGTCACATCCACATTTGGGTCGTGACAAACAAATATCTTCACAAAATATCAAAGGATGAAGACTATAGTCGAAGCTTTAAGAAGCTTCCACAAAGCTTATCCATAGCATTAACCCTAATCCAAACCCTAACATGTTTTATTCTCAAAACCTTAGTTGCAATTTTAACCCTAACATGTTACAATATTATATATCACATATATAATATATATAGTAACAAAAGAAAATATACAATTAACATATATCGCATATATATCAATGTATTATCCATGTGAGAAAAAGAATCTTTATGTGAGCTTATATTAGTTAATGTAATGTAGTAAATCAAATATATATAATTATACATTAAATTACAAATCAACACTTGATCCGATAATCCGCCTATTTCACAAATAACCGACTAATATAATCTATATCAGTTCATCGAATCAACACTTGATCTGATGACCCGGCTATATCACATATACCCGGCCGATATCATATATCGCGAGAATCTAATACGGTATCGCATACACGTATTATTCTCGGTCCCGAACATATCACATATGTGCTCCTACTCCGTTTTGCCTGAGCCAGGAAATCTCTGTGTAGGACTCTAAAGAATCGTCAATACGCCGGCAGTAGGTGATGATCATATCAAAACACCCACAAGCTGCAAGCGGACAGCTAAACGTAACAGCCACCCGTGTATTGAGCAATCAGAAGATCAACAAGCAAGCATGTACATTCTCCTGCGAATCCAATCAGTAACACTCCCGTACAGTCCGGTCTCTTCGTCTGATATGTCGCATATCCAGTCTAGGGGTGGTAAACGTCAGACCCTAGTAACCGATAAGTCGTGTCGATATGAGGTCCATAATAGTTCGAGAAAATACTGATAACACTTACCAGTAAATCTCAGCAACCCTGGATAGGGATTTCCAGTTATAGCCAATCGAACACAGCGCAACATCAACTCCCTATACCGGGAGAGACGAAACCCTCCTATCGCTCATTGCCTCCATGTGATTCGGGACTGTACCCAAAAGCCACTGTTTTGCACACCCTCTTGGACGGGGTATGATGGAAATCAAAGCACAGTGGGAATCACACAAGACTCTATGAAGATCTCGGGTCTACAGACTAACCTGTACCAGTGTCACCAGAGAACTGCTATCTGACGTGAGGTATAATACCATCTGGGAGTTCTCGGTGAGTCCATCCTGTGTACCCAGTCTCCACTGAGCACCCGTATACTATCTCTGATGTCAAACATCAATGGATATGGGATCATCCATCGCCCATCTACATGGGTCAAGAAGCATACGCTAGTCTACTCTGGTATATCGATGCCCTGTCTCGATACACCTGCGAGTAGGAACATTTGAAGGATGTACTTAGAGACTACACTATCCCTACTAGTATGATCTGTATCATAGTCCTGGTAGTCAAGTACTCATCCTAAGGGCTTTATCAACATGTAACATAGAGACTATCAGAGTACATGTTAAGATAAAGAGCAACCGGATAGCATACTATCATGTCGAGCAAGAAAGTACTCTATATATATGTCCAAGCATCCACTACAATATACATCGCATGTACAGTAATGGCTTCTAGGGCATACATAATACTAACAACTCGAGAAGTCCTGCATGAAACGGCGGTAATAACCGGCTAAGCCCAAAAAGCTGCGGACCTCTGTCACTGATACAGGTATGGGCCAAAGCTGTACGGCCTCAATCTTCCTCGGTTCCACACGAATACCGTCTCCCGTTACCACATGACCTAGGAAGTCAATACTATCAAGCTAGAAGGCACACCTCGAGAATTTAGAAAACAGCTGGTGCTCTCTCGATGTCTGCAAAGCAATCCTTAAGTGCTTCTCATGCTCTTCTCGACTCTTGGAATAAACCAGAATGTCATCAATAAAAAAAATAATAAACTGGTCGAGAAACGGCCTGAAAATCCGGTTCGTCAAATCCATGAACGCTGCTGGGTCATTGGTGAGTCCGAACGACATCACCATAAACTCAAAATGCCCGTAGCGCGTACGAAAAGCAGTCTTCGGAATGTCATCATTCCTAACCCGCAATTGATGATAACTCGATCTCAAATCAATCTTGGAAAAATGTCCCGCACCCTGGAGCTGATCAAACAAATCGTTAATGCGAGATAAAGGATACCTATTCCGCACCGTAGCTCTGTTCAATTAAAGATAATCAATGCACAACCTCAAACTGTCGTCCTTCTTCTTGACGAACAGAACAGGAGCTCCCCAAGGAGAAACACTCGGATGTACAAGTCCCCCATCAAGCAACTCTTGCAGCTGATCCTTAAGCTCCGCCGGGGCCATCCGGTAAGGCGGTATAGAAATTGGCCCTGTGTCGGGGATCAAATCAATGCAAAACTCAATCTCACGCTCTGGCGGCAATCCACGTAACTCATCAGGAAAAACGTCGGGAAACTCTCGCATGATAGGAACCCGGTCCAACGAATCTACTGTGGCTCCGGTATCATAAATGAAAGCTAAGAATCCCCGACATCCTCTCCTCAAAAGCCGACTAGCGCAAAGGGCTGAAATCAAACTGTGAGGGGCGGCACTACGGTCCCCCTGCACAACAAGAATTGACTCTTCCGGAAAACAAAACCTGACTGTCTTCTCACGGCAGTCCACAGACACGTAGCAAGTAGCTAACCAGTCCATGCCAAGAAGAACGTCGAAGTCCAACATCTCAAGAAGGATCAAGTCGATGGACGAATCTCTATCTCTAATACGAACGGCACACGACCGAAACACGAGTCGCGCAACAAACGACTCACCAACAGGAGTAGTCACGACAAGCGGCTGATCTAGCAAACATGACTCTCGGCCCAACCTCGGTACGAAGTGTGTAGAAACTTACGAGTGCGTAGATCCCGGGTAAAACAAAACGTGTGCATCGAAGGAACATACTGAAAGAGTACCTGAAACCACTGCATTGGACGTCTGTGCGTCCTGATGAGTCAAAGAAAACACTCGAGCCTGCCCTCTACCGGCAACTAGCTGTCCTCCGCCTCTGCCATCCCGTCCTCTCTGAACAAACCCTTCGCGACCATGACCTCTCTGAGCATAAGTCTGACGCGGAGCAACAAAAGGTGCAAGAGGAAACGCTCTTTGAGGTGGAGAAGGTGGTAAGGTAACATGCGATACGGTTGCCTCGTCCTCACGTAGCTCAGTATAATCTCGAACACGATGATAAAAACTCTCACACCAGAAACATCCAGACGATGACTGCTTACCCTCCTGGGGATAAGAGCTAAACAACTAGTCTCGTCCCAAGTCTCTGCTACTCCCACGATCTGAACGAAATCTGTCGCGGCGTCTAAACATCTGTCTACGGGCTGATACACCAGTATGAACCCTTTTTGCTGTAGCGGTATTAGCTGAAAAAGATACAATAAGAAGCCCTGCCGCTACTACTCTGAGGGTCAAGCCTGCAAAACACTGTGGTACAACGGGGGTGAGTTGCCCACTCATGAATAGTAAGTAACATCATACGGATAATCGCAGGTATGCACGTACAACGATAATCTATCACATGCAATCTGATAGCATAAACATGGTAAATGGATATGCAACAATCATGATCAAGGTGCACCATCAGGTACTGTAAGTCCATGTCATGCACCCCACGTGTTCGCGGGGAGGCGGAATATATGAAAAACAATTATCAAAGCTTCATAACACGGACTTGAGCACACAGATCGTGTCTAAACCATTACTAGCAAACTACGAGAGGTTTAACTACTCTGATTCGAAGTTATACCTCACATTACATGTCCTTCAGGTCTTCATCGCTGTGCTCCATACCTCGTCGGCTCTATGGAACATGGGTACCTCAACGGCCTCCTCGAGTCAAAGACGATCCACCAGAGAGTCTATAGTCTGAGCTTCTATTTCGAATCTGAGATAACTACGGCTTCTAGTTTGCTAATCTAGAAGTCCTAGAGGGTGTAGAGTATTTAGATGGATTGCTTAGTCACTTAAACCCTAGGATTCTCAACTCATGAGATCTTTTAGGGTTTGAGGAAGAAGACGAAGACTTTATGAGAGAGAAGTGTTTTGTGATAATGAAATGAATAATGCTCATGCTAGAATAATATGAAGCATACAAATATCTCTCTTGATAATATCAAGATAATATCTAGCATGCTTCATTTAATTTTAAGGGTGAATCATCTCATGAGTCATTAAGTATTTAATGTAAACATACACCTCATCCTCCACCTCATTTTGTTTAAATCTTAAAAGGAAATAAACACAAATGAGTCACCTTCTTCTAGAAGCTTCCCGAGAAATTTCGAGACTACCCCTCACATCCGTATTTTCGGAAAACACGGATAATCTTTGATTGAATAAATCCATCTGTATAATACTAGGATCCGGCTTAAACCAAAGCCCACTAGTATTATCTGCCTGATCATAGTACGTGCATAAGTGTACACAAGTGATCGCGGCCCTGCTGTAAAACCATACGGCCTCTATACCTTTATCCCGGTGCAGGGAAACTATCTGTGTGGGACTCTAAAGACTCGACACTACGATGGCAGTGGGTTTAACCACAGGCCACAAGCGATACTATCTGTACGTAACGGTCCCCGGTTAGATGTCGATAAGAAGGATGATGAAGAAACCCATCCGAACTCCCACTGAGCATGAATATGACAATCTCCGTACAGTCCGGTCTGTTCGTCTAGGACTATCACATATCAGGCCTAGGGGGTGGTAAACGTCAGACCCCTAATAGCGGTATAAGTCGTGTCAGAGTGAAGCCCATTACACCTTGAGAAACTACTGGAACCTACCAGTAAATCTCGTTTGCTCTGGCCAGGGACTTTGCGTAATGGCTCTCCATACACAGCGCGATATCAACCCCCAATACCGGGAGAGACGAATCCTGTCTAACCGCCACTGCCCCTAAGTGCTTCGGGACTGCACCCAACTACTACCCGTTTGCACGACTCCTTTGAGCCGTGGTAGGGTAGTAATCTAAGTACAGTGGGAACACACCAGAGGCGATGTAGCAGTGTCAAGTCGATGGACTAAGCTGTACTCATGTCACCTGGGAACTGCTATCTGACGATGGGTATATTACCAACCTGCAGTTCCCCGACGAGTCCTGTCCGGTGTACCCGTAACCTAACGAGCACCTGCATACTATCTCCAGTACGACGTACTGATAGCTGTAGGACAGACCATCTCCCTAACTGGGATGAGAAGCGTATACACCAGTCTACTCTGGAGTATCGATGCCCCGTCTCGATAATCCTACCACCAGGGACCTGTATAGGATGTTGCTTATAGACTACCCGGCTCCCACTAGTGTGATTGCCATCACAACGCTGGTAATCAAGCAAAGATCCTAAGGGCTCTACTAATATGTATAAGTGATATGTTAAAAGAAACATATGCACATATTAAAGTAGAAATAAACCAAGTAGCATACTACCATTTTTAGCAAGACTGTCAATACAACTGTGAATATCCCAAGCTTCCATTAAGTAATATACAAACTAGTATGATATAGTAATGGCCTCTAGGGCATAAACACTAACAATCTCCCACTTGCACTAGGGCCATGTACTGGCATATCGCAGACCTATCATCTCGAATAGCCTCTCGAACTGCGTCTGAGGAATGGCCTTTGTGAATGGATCAGCAGTGTTATTCTCCATATCTACTCTCTTCACATCGATCTCCCGGCGATCTACGATCTCCCTGATCAGGTGATACCGCCTTAAGATGTGTCTGGACTTCTGATGGGACCTGGGTTCCTTCGCTAAAGCTATATTGCCGTTGTTGTCGCAATACAGAGGTATTGGATCAACACTAGTAGGAACCACCTGAAGTTCTATGAGGAACTTCTTCATCCAGACAGCTTCTTTTGCGGCATCGCAAGTAGCTATGTACTCCGCTTCCATCGTCGAGTCAGCAACAGTGTCCTGCTTGGAACTCTTCAAACAGACCGCCCCTCCATTGAGGGTAAAGACATAACCCGACATGGCATTGGAGTCATCCTTGTCACTCTGGAAGCTGGAATCGGCAAAGGCCTCAATCTGGAGGTCCTTTCCGCCATACACCAAGAACATCTCCTTAGTCTTCCTCAGGTACTTGAGAATGTTCTTTACTGCTATCCAGTGCTTCTCCCCTGGGTCTGCCTGATACCGGCTTACAACGCTCAATGCGTATGCTACATCTGGTCTGGTATATTACATCGCATACATTATAGAGCCTAGAGCAGAAGCGTAGGGTATAATCGACATGCGAGCCCTTTCTAAATCAGTCTCGGGAGACATCTTTTTGGAGAGGGTGATTCCGTGACAAGACGGTAGGTAACTGCGCTTAGAATCTTCCATACTGAATCTTTTCAATATGGTGTCTGTGTACCTGGACTGTGAAAGTTCCAACATCCTCTTTGATGTATCACGATAGATCTGGATCCCCAGAATGTAGGTGGCATCACTCAGGTCCTTCATGGAGAACTTTTGTGACAAGAATCCTTTGACTGACTGTAGCATAGGAATATCATTTCCTATTAGGAGAATGTCATCCACGTACAAGACGAGAAATACTACAGCTCTCCCTACAATCTTACTATATATGCATGGTTCATCTGGATTTTTGATAAAGTCGAATTCTTTGACAGTATCATCAAAACAGATGTTACAACTCCGTGATGCCTGCTTTAGTCCATAAACGGACTTAAGTAACTTGCACACTTTACCGCTGCTCCCACTCTGAATGAATCCCTCTGGCTGATCCATATAGACGCACTCTTCCAAATTACCATTTAGAAAGGCCGTCTTTACGTCCATCTGCCATCTCTCATAATCGTGGAAGGCAGCAATGGCAAGAAGGACCCGAATGGATTTGAGCATAGCTACTGGAGAAAAGGTTTTGTCATAGTCTAAACCAGGTCTTTGCAACAAGTCTAGCCTTATAGGTTTCAACCTGTCCATCTACACTAATCTTCTTTCTAAAGATCCATTTGCATCCTACGGGTTTTACCCCATCTGGAGCAATGTCCAAAGTCCATACTTTGTTAGTGTACATGGACTCCATTTTGGTTCGCATTGCATCCAGCCATCTTACTGAGTCGCCGCTCTGAATGGCTTGCTGGAAGCTAGTAGGGTCATCATTGTCAATAATGCAATCTTTTCCATCCTCTTCTATGAGAAAACCGTAGTATCTCTTGGGCGGATGAGAGTGCCAACTACTTCTGTGGATAGGTGCTGGGATGTCCTTTTCTTCTGAAACTTCTGGTTTTACCATACTTTCAGTAACAGCTTGTGGTTCCGGAATTTCTTCCAGTTCAATTGCGCTCATACTCTTCTGATTTTCTAAAAATTCAGCTTCCAAGAAGTGGGCATGACGAGAAACAAAAACCTTTTGTTCCTCTGCGTAATAGAAATAATACCACTTGGAGTTCTTTGGATATCCCACAAACTTACACTGTACTGAGCATGCCTCGAGCTTGTCCGCATGCTGCTTTTTAACAAAGCTGGACATCCCCATGTCTTCAAGTACTGAAGATATGGTTTCTTCCCACTCCATATCTGGTATGGTGTGGTAGACATTGTCTTGGTTGGAGCCTTTTTAAAGAGATATGCAGCTGATTCTAGTGCATAACCCCAGAAATATCACGGTAACTCAGCGTTACTTATCATGGACCGAACCATATCCAATAGGGTTCGATTCCGCCTTTCTGATACACCATTGTGTTGTGGTGTGTATGGAGGAGTAAGTTGAGAGAGAATTCCATTCTCTTTTAAGTATCCCAGGAACTCGGCACTTAAGTATTCACCACCTCGATCAGATCTCAGTGTCTTGATACTTTTTCCTTTTTGTTTTTCCACTTCATTCTGGTATTCCCGGAATTTCTCAAGGCCTCGGATTTATGCTTCATCAAGAAGATATGTACATACCTAGAGAAATCATCCGTAAAAGTAATGAAGTAGGAATAACCACCTCTCGTATGTGTAGACATTGGACCACACACATCGCTGTGTATGAGTCCCAAGAGCTCGCTCGCTCTTACACCGTGTCCAGTAAACGGAGTCTTTGTCATCTTTCCCATGAGACAAGATTCACAAGTAGCATAAGATTGATATTCGAACGGATTCAAATATCCTTCTCTATGTAACTTAGTCAACCGTGTTTCATTGATGTGACCTAGTCTACAATGCCATAAGAAAGCCTAATTTATTTCCGGAGACTTTCTTTTATGTGTGTTCTGGACATTGAAAACCTGAGCTTGATTCAATACGTGTATACCATCATCTAATGTACCGGACCCAATCAGAACTTGATTTAGGTGGATGTGAACCACATCGCTTACGAATGTAAAATCATATCCTTCTCTCGAAAGTGGGATCACTGATATGATATTACAAGTCAAACTAGGTACATACAAATAGTTACGTAGAATCAATATCTGCCCACTTGTCAAACCTAGGCGATATTCTCCCACGGATTCAGCGTCCACGCTCATTCCGTTTGAAACTCTGAGAGACAAATCACCTACCGTGATAACTCTACGGTTTCTCAAAGCATGTAATGAGTTACAGATATGAGATCCTGCTCTGGTATCTAGTACCCAGGATGTAGAGTTAATTGACAAACAGTTCTCAATCACAAACACACTCGAGGCCGAACCCACAACATACATCGAATCCTAGCTACTGGCTTCCAAAGCCCTGCAATCCTTCTGCCAATACCCCTTCCCATAACAATAGGAACATCCCTCCTTTCCTACACCAAGTCCCGAAACTTTTGCTCCTCCCTTTTCTTCTACTTTACTAACACCGTATATCGGTTTTGTGGAGGTTTTCCTCTTTTCACCCTTTGCTTTGGCCCTGGATGCAGAAGAAGAAGGTCCCTCATTAAGCAGAGCGGGTGTTTCCCTGATTTCTTTTAGGGTGTAAGTAGAGGGTAGGGACTATGGAAATAAGTCAGCATATGTCATGTTTCCCAACGTGGTCTCCAGGTCCGTGAGCTCATTAATATAGCTAGTCATCGTAAGGATGTCGTCCCCTACAGATGACCCGATAGCCAACCTCGCTTGAAGCAATTCGTTCGAGGTCTCATATCTTGCGATATGAGATTGCTTTCCATATAAATCTTTGTTATGGAGGAAGATGGAAACTAAGTCCATCTTCTCGTGCTGCTTCTGGTATACACCATCAATTGAAGCCAACACGAGGCACTTGGCATTCGCACTGTCCTTTTCCCTTGTCTGACAGATATCCATATCCGTGACGGTGGAAACTGGACCTGGGACGGTGGGGTATTGAGTAGTAATAGGGTGGTCCAGCTTATCATAGGCAATGGACATCTGGACAGACCTTTGCCAGTCATAAAAGTCAGATTCAGTGAACTTGTTATCTAGATGTTGTTAGTTATATGTATGCCCTAGAGGCCATTACTGTACATAGGATGTATATTGTAGTGGATGCTGGGACGTATATAAGGAGGACTTTCTTGCTCGACATGATAGTATGCTATCTGGTTGATCTTTACCTTAACGTGTATGCTGATTGTCTCTCTGTTACATGTTGGTAAAGCCCTTAGGATGTGTGCTTGACTACCTGGACTATGATGCGGATCATACTAGTGGGGACATGGTAGTCCATAAGTACATCCTTCAAAGTCCCTAGTCGAGGGTGTATCGAGACGGGGCATCGATATACCAGAGTAGACTAGCGTATACCTTCTCGACCCATACAGATGGGCGATGGATGATCCCATATCCATTGGTGTTTGACATCAGAGATGATATACGGGTGCTCAGTAGAGACTGGGTACACTGGACGGACTCGCTGAGAACTCCCAGATGGTATTATACCTCACGTCAGATGGCAGTTCTCTGGTGACACTGGTACAGAGTAGTCTGTTGACCCGAGATCGTCATAGAGTCTTGTGTGGTTCCCACTGTGCTTTGATTTCCATCTTACCACGTCCAAGAGGGCGTGCAAAACGGTGGTTTTTGGGTACAGTCCCGAGTCACATGGAGGCAATGAGCGATAGGAGGGGATTCGTCTCTCCCGGTATAGGGGGTTGATGTTGCGCTGTGTTCGATTGGCTATAACAGGAAATCCCTGGCCAGGGTTGCTGAGATTTACTGGTAAGTGTTACCAGTAGTTTCTCGAAGTGTTATAGACCTCATATCGACACGACTTATCGAGCTATTGGGGTCTGACGTTTACCACCCCTAGGCGAGATATGCGACATATCAGACGATCAGACCGGACTGTACGGTAGTGTTACTGGTTGGATTCACTGGAGTGTGAGCGGGCTTGCTCGTCGATCTTCAGATCGCTCAATACCCGGGTGGCCGTTACGTTTAGCAGACCGCTTGCGGCTTGTGGGTGTTTGATATGATCATCACCTGCTGCCGGCGTATTGACGAGTCTTTAGAGTCCTACACAGAGGTTTCCTGGCTCAAGCGAAACGAAATAGGAGCGCATATGAGATATGTGCGGGACCGAGAATAATGCGTGTATGTGATACCGTATTTCATTCTCGCGATCAATGCGTCGAATGGTTGTATGCGATATAACCTAGTTATCGATTCAAGCGTTGATTCGATAAGCCGATACATTGGATACTAGTCGGTTATATGCGATATGACCGGATCGTTAAATCAAGTGTTGATTTAATGATTTAATGCATAATAATATATTTGATATATTGCTTTGCATTAACTAGTATCGGTTCACTTTATATGGATTTTCTCGCTCAAATGTGCGCATTGCATATGCGATATGATTTGTGCACTTGCTTGTATCATATTTGATGGTGCATGCAAAAATGGTTAAGTATAAAGAATTAAACCTTGGTTAAAGGAATTGTTAGGGTTTATTATTTGTTATTCATTTATCTTATTTAATTATCTATTTATTTTTGATAAATGAATAAATGAAAAGATAATGAGGAAAATGGTTGCTTTCTTTTGACCATTCATGAATCTTCATGAAGACTTTGACCATTTTGTCTCATGCTTAACCCTAACCACTTCTATTAACTCAAGTTAATTCTCTACACCTAACCATGGTGAGAATTATGATAAGAATGGATTTTTCCTTTTATTTTAAATCTTATCATAATACTTATCTTCTTCTTGCTCTTCTTCTTCTTCATTCTTCTTTGAAGAAAACCAAGCTCCATCAATGGTGATTGTTGGAAAAGAGTGAGAAATCCAAAACTAAAGTTAACCCACTTCCTATTTCTTCATCCTCTACCTCTTGCCAAGTAGTAGAGTGTGTTTTCTTCACAAGTTTCTTGACTTGGTGAAGTTGGAGCTTGATTTAGCGATGCCTCGACGTAGATCATCTTCGGCATGGACATCGACGACCTAGCTTGCCCATTCTCCGACGAAGCCGACGCTAGAGCCCGGATTTGATTTGGACAGCGGAGAGGACTTCGTTGCGGAGCTATGGAGGTGGAGCACCGGATCTACAAAGGTTGTATTTCCGTATTCCCTTAGTTAAGTGTTAACTAGTTATCTTTTCGCCTAGTTTTCTAGCAAACGATCCGTAGTCGGGTTTCTCGGCACCTAGATTTTTTGAAATTGGCATGGTTGATGCCTTGTGAGACCTCATTAGGATGCCTAGGAACCCTACAGATGTAACCTAGTCATGGTCACAGGGTCGCTGCAGTTGAGAGAGAGAAGAAAATACTTTAGCATGATGCTCTTGCAAGTTTAGATTGGTTTTTAGTTTATCTAAACTGGATGGCTCCCACTGTTTCTCGAATCCTTCCTCAAACCATAAAAGAAGAATTAGTCAGGACTGATCTCACCGTACAATACTTGCTTAACCGTTCAGCCAGGCTAGTGTCGGTACTTCGAGGGAGGTTTTACGACGCTTTCGCGAAGTTCCTTAATTAAATAACCTCTTTTCTCTGGAGGCGTAGCCCCGCTGACACCGTTCTAGACACTTACTTGGTTTATAGCATTGATCGTTAAGTGACAAATCTCCTGATGAGTAGCATATACTCACAGTAGGATCGGGATCCAAATATCATCGTGTGATAATGCTGAAGGAATCCTACCAACATAATCAAACTCCAGATGGTATACAATACCAGCAAGTTTCATTTTCTTTAGAAACTCCCAATGTGGATTTTTGCCCCATGCTCTTATGACCTTGACGAAGGCCAACAAATCATAAGTCACATGTCAAGTTATTCCCATCATTATCCTTGTTAATTTGAACCCACCCGTACATACCCTTGACGAAGGCCAACAAAGTAATACGACTGTCCCAAACCAACGCATCTATCTATGCTACATATGAATACCCCAGCAGCTACCAAACACTATGCCTTGACGAAGGCCAACAAACATAGCTTGAATACTAATGACCATCCATATGAAATGACGGAGGGCTACGACTGGTTTTAGTGAAACCGTGAACGTAGTGAACTTGATATAATCGAAGGAACTTGATAGCTTTTTAAAAAGAGTGGTTAAAGCTCCGCAATTAAAAATTCCGCTCTTTTTAAAATAACCGAGTGGTTTCTTTTAAATTTGTTCCAACGATTCGGCTTTGGTTTGTTTTCTTTGCATTAAAATAATGTGTCCCATAATTTATCCTATCATTGCAGAAAACAACGAAAATACAACGTACGCTTATGCCATCCGCATTCGCCACTGGGCCCCGTCATTCACCCGTTAGGTTACTTAACTAATGACAGAGCGGGGGCTGGGCTAGCGCGGATGCAAAACATAAGCAACACCTACTAGATATCATATATAGATATTGTACATTCGTCAGATGCAATAATAGGCATTCCATATCACAGATGAACATATTGGATATGTAGGGTTCTTAGGCATCCTAATGAGGTCTCACAAGGCATCAACCATGCCAATTTCGCAAATTCTAGGTGCCGAGAAACCCGACTACGGATCGTTGGCTAGAAATCTAGGCGAAAAACAAACTAGTTAACGCTTAACTATAAGATAACGGAAATACAACCTTTGTAGATCCGGTGCTCCACCTCCATAGCTCCGCAATGAGGTCTCCTCGCTGTCCAAGTCGAACCCCAGGCTCTAGCGTCGGCTTCAACGGAGAATGGACGGGCTAGGTCATCGACGACGATGCCGAAGATGATCTACGTCGAGGTATCGCTAGATCAAGCTCCAACTTCACCAAGTCCAAAAACTTATGAAGAGAACACACTCTACTACTTGGCAAGAGGTAGAGGATGAAGAAATAGGAAGTGGGTAGACTTTAGAATTGGATTTCTCACTTGTTTCATCAATCCACCATTGATGAAGTAAGGTTTCTTCATCAAGAAGAAGAAGAGGAAGAAGATGATAAGTTATGATAATTTTTTAAGAATAGAAAAGAATAATCATCCTTATCATAATCAAACCATAGTTAGGTGTAGAGAATTAACAAGGGTTAGTGAATGGTTGGGTTAAGACATGAAGACAAAATGGTCACTTAGGTCAAACCTTCATGAAGGTTCATAAACAAACAAAGAAAGCCACCATTATCTCTTCATTATTTTCTTTTGCTAAAATAAACAAAATGGATAAATAAATGAATAAATGAAGCAAAAGAAACCCTAACCATTGACCAACCATGGTTTAATCCAGACACCAAACTATCATGTATCATCAAACATGATACAATCAAATGTACAAATGTATATCACATATACAATGTGCACAGTCCAAGTGAGAAAATCCATTTAAAGTGAACCAATACTAGTTAATGCAAAGTAATATATCAAATATATAATTATGCATTAAATCATTAAATCAACACTTGATTCAATGATCCGGTCATGTCGCACACAACCGACTAGTATTCAATGTATCGGCTTATCGATTCAACGCTTGAATCGATAATTAGGTTATATCGCATACAACCATCCGACACATTGATCGCGAGAATGAAATACGGTATCACATACACGCATTATTCTCGGTCCCGCACATATCTCATATGCGCTCCTATTTTGTTTCGCTTGAGCCAGGAAACCTCTGTGTAGGACTCTAAAGACTCGTCAATACGCCGGCAGCAGATGATGATCATATCAAACACCCACAAGCCGCAAGCGGTCTGCTAAACGTAACGGCCACCCGGGTATTGAGCGATCTGAAGATCGACGAGCAAGCCCGCTCACACTCCAGTGAATCCAACCAGTAACACTACCGTACAGTCCGGTCTGATCGTCTGATATGTCGCATATCTCGCCTAGGGGTGGTAAACGTCAGACCCCAATAGCTCGATAAGTCGTGTCGATATGAGGTCTATAACACTTCGAGAAACTACTGGTAACACTTACCAGTAAATCTCAGCAACCCTGGCCAGGGATTTCCTGTTATAGCCAATCGAACACAGCGCAACATCAACTCCCTATACCGGGAGAGACGAATCCCCTCCTATCGCTCATTGCCTCCATGTGACTCGGGACTGTACCCAAAAATCACCATTTTGCACGCCCTCTTGGACGTGGTAAGATGGAAATCAAAGCACAGTGGGAACCACACAAGACTCTATGACGATCTCGGGTCAACAGACTACTCTGTACCAGTGTCACCAGAGAACTGCCATCTGACGTGAGGTATAATACCATCTGGGAGTTCTCGGCGAGTCCATCCAGTATACCCAGTCTCTACTGAGCACCCGTATATCATCTCTGATGTCAAACACCAATGGATATGGGATCATCCATCGCCCATCTTCATGGGTCGAGAAGGTATACGCTAGTCTACTCTCGTATATCGATGCCCCGTCTCGATACACCCTCGACTAGGGACTTTGAAGGATGTACTTATGGACTACCATGTCCCCACTAGTATGATCCGCATCATATTCCAGGTAGTAAAGTACAGATCCTAAGGGCTTTACCAACATGTAACAGGGAGACAATCAGTGTACACGTTAAGGTAAAGATCAACCAGATAGCATACTATCATGTCGAGCAAGAAAGTCCTCCCTATATATGTCCCAGCATCCACTACAATATACATCCTATGTATAGTAATGGCCTCTAGGGCATACATATAACTAACAATCTCCCACTTGCACTAGGGCCATCTGATAGCAGTGGTTGCAGTATCTCATACTCAACCATCCCATAAAAGTCTCTCTCTGGGAACAGGCCTTTGTGAGTGGATCCGCTGTGTTGTCCTCTGAGTCTACTCTCCTAACCTCGATATCCCTGGAGATCATCTATCTCCATGATCAGGTGATACCGCCTTAGAATATGTCTGGATCACTGATAGGACCTGCGTTCCTTGGCATAAGCCACAACTCCATTGTCACACAATGGGAGGAACATAGTTCATATTATGAACCAATATACACCCAAACAGCCTCTTTGGTAGCATCTTAAGTAGCGATGTATCCTGCCTTTATCGTCTAGTATGTCACGGTATTTTGCTTGGAACTCTTCCAACATACCGTCCCTTTACTGAGGGTAAAGACAATGCCTGTGACTGACACTCAGTCGTCTTTATCACCCTGGAACCATTCCAGTGATTCTCCCCAGGGTCGATTGATACCTTCTCACTACAACTAGTGAGAATCCTAACATCCATTTAGATCTATCTCATAGATCCAAAACCTAGGATTTAGTAGGTATCATTTTGATCCTATATGGAGAATCATTGTGATAAGCGGAGATTGATCGAGCGTAGCATAAGAAACTCCTTTCTTATCAAGAGTATGTCATCCACGTACTCTACGAGGATCACCACCATACTCCCCACTACCTTTTTGTTTATACAAGGTTCATCTACCATTTTGATGATGTCAAACTCTTTGACTACTTCATCAAAACAGATGTTCCAACTCCGCGATGCCTGCTTTATCCTATAAAGCATCTTGCACACGTTTCCGCTGCTCCCACTATCTACGAGGCCCTCTGGCTGTGTACTTATAGACGCTCTCTTCTAAACATCATTTAGAAAAGCTGTCATGACACCCAACCACCAGATATCGTAGTCATGGTATGTAGCCGTGGCAAGTAGGATCTGGATGGACTTAAGCATAGCTACTTAGAAAAGGTTTCATCATCATCCATACCTGGTCAATGATGTAGACCTTTAACAAGTCTAGCTTTGAAAGTCTCAACTCTTCCATCTACACCTAGTAATCTTCTCAAGATATACTTGCTCCTGATGGGGATTTAACCCTTCAGATATAGCAACCAAAGTCCATACTTTGTTGGTGTATATGGATTCCATCTCAGATCACTAAGCATCCGGCCATTCTTACAGAGTCTTACTCCTGACGGCCAGCTCGAAACTAGTTGGGTCATCATCTCATGATACAATCCTCGCTCCCACTGTCATAGAGAAACAGAAGTATCTCTCAGGTGGGTGAGGAACCCTACTAGATCGGCGGAGAGGTTGAGGTTCGTTGGTAACTATTGAATCCTTTGGTTTTGTCAAATCATCAGCCGCAGTTTGTATAGCTGGAACATTTCCAGTTCTACATTACAGACCTTGCTTCGAGCTTGTCCGGATTTTGCTTTCAGACATAGGCCGGACAACTCCAAATCTTAACTAACTTAAGACATGGGTTCTTCCTATTCCATATCACATATGAAGCGGTAGGCAACTGATTTGATTAGAACCCTATTCAATAGGTATGCAGCTTCTCAAGTGCATAACACCTAAAAGGAAATAGGTAGCTCAGTATTACTCATCATAGAGCACACCTTATCACATAGGGTGTAATTGCTCCACCCCGATATACCATCGTGCTATGGTGTATGCGGAGGAGTAATGCTGAGAGAGAATCTCATTCTCCTCTAGAAAAGTCCAGGATTTCCGTGCTCAAGTATTCTCCTCCTCGATCACATCAAAGGACATAATACTTATACCCTTATTGGTTCTCTACTTCTAACTTATATTCTATGAATATCTCAAAAGGTTCGGACTTGTGTTTCAACAGCAACATATGTCTGAATCTTGAGAGATTATTAGAGAATGTAATGAAGTACAAAGAACCGGTCTTGGCATGTGTAGACAGGGGACCTACATACATCAACATGTATCATCCCAAGAGTTCACTAACTCTTTCTCCGTTTCCAATAAACGGAGCTATGGTCATTTTATCTCTGTGACATGACTGGCAAGTTTCACAAGATGTAAATTCAAACTGATTTAAATATGCATCTTTATGAAACTCTAGCTAGTCGGGTCGCATTGATATGACCTAGTCTACAATACCTCAAGAAGGATTCGTTCATTTCTGAACTCTTCCTCTTGTGTGTGTTCCGTATACTAAGAACTGTAGTTTGATTTAGAACATTAATGCTTTTAGATAACGTGCCTGAACCGATCAACTTTTGATATAGGAAATGTTCAAAACATTATCCAATTATACAAAATTTTATCCTTTCTTTACTAATAAAGAGACTGATATGATTTTGTATATCAGGTTCGGTATCTAATAATATTCGTTCAGAATCAATGTATTGGTAATACAGGGTGACAGTGACCAACAGACTTGGCTGCAACTCTTGCCCCGTTTTCTGCCTCATGAAACTTATCACCCGTTCTCAGTTCTCTACCTATCTGTAGCCCTATGTAACAGATTACATATCTGGGATCCTGATCCAGTATCATATACCCAGGACGTAAAGGACATTTGAGAAACAGTTCTCTGAAATGAACACACCCGAAGATGATGCATCATCATGCACTCTCCTCGTTTGGGCGGCACGGGAAATCTGGTATTCCCCAATTTCCTGCTCTGTCTTATAACAATTATAAGTTGGAGCGGGACCAACGTTCCCCAGCTCAGTATAACAAGCGGGTTCGGTCAAAAATCCGTATTATTATCTTGATTAAGGCGTGATATGGTCGCTACCTGGAGAGAGAGAGAAGAAAACACTCAGCGTGCGCTCTTGCAAGAATAGATTGGTTTTTATTTTATCTAATCAGGATGGCTCCCACTGCTTTTTATCAAATCTTCCTTCAAACCCTAAAAGGAAAGACTAGCCGGGATTAATTACACACTACAAGTTCGCCAATCTTTCAGCCAGGCCAGTGTCGGTACTTTGAGGGAGGTCCCCCGTGCTTTCGCACGAACCTAATTAATGTAAACCTCGTTTTCCCAGAGGCGTAACCCCGTTGACACCTTTCTAGACACCTACTTGATCGGCTAATTGTAATGTATAAAACTCTCCCAGGAGTAACACTTACTCGCAGCGGGTATCGGGATCCAACTATCTCATAGAAGGTATGCAATCTCATTGCAAATTTCAACACTTGAAATTCCCGATAATGTTTTGCCCCTAACGTGCTATGACCTTGACGAAAGCCAACAAACCATAGCCCGCTAGTCAAGTTCAACCCGTACATTTCTTGATCGAATTAAACCCACCCGCACGACCCTTGACGAAAGCCAACAAAGCCGCACGACTACCCTAATCCAATCGCATCGTATGCTGCAGATAAGCAGCATATAGCTACCGCACACTGCACCTTGACGAAAGCCAACAAATGCAGCACGAATACTATATACAACTTATCTGAAATGTCGGAGGGCTACGATAGGTTTTTCTGAAAACCTATTGCGTAATGAACTTGATATCGTTGTAGGATCAAATGAATTTTGAAATGGAGTGTTTTTGAGGCTTTTCTAGTTTTGCTAAAGGAGTCACTCCCGGTGAAGGGATCGTCGGTCCTTTCCTCGTCGAATGAGGTGCGGGATATATCATATATATCACTATGCAAAGCAAAAACTCTTAAAAGCAATCAAAAGACAAACCGAGTGTGTAGCATCTGCCAGTTATTGCTAAAGGAGTCACTCCCGGTGAAGGGATCTCGGTCCTTTCCTTATCGAATAAGGTGCAGGATATATCACATATACCGCTGTGCAAAGCAAAAAACTGTAGCTACCTGTTTTATTTTGAAATTCGATTCTACAACATCTTAGGTTTCTTTTATTTCATTAATCACATTAATGAAGTCCCATCATTTAAGTTACATAATCATCACAGATAAATACGACGTACACTTATGCCATCCGCATTCGCCTCGATGTCCCCTCGTGCACCGTTAGGTTAGGTAACTAACGGCAGAGCGGGGCAGGGCTAGCGCAGGTGTAAAACATAAGTAACGTCTATATAATATATCATATATACTATATACTGTATCTATCACAGAACATCACATGATCACATCACAGATATCGCAGCAGAAGAATCATATGAAATATTGGATATACTAGGACGTCCGTGTTTTCAATACGAGCCAGTATAAAACACGGATTCCACGGTCGCGATGAATAGCCAAACCCACACCCCTAGACCCCTACGAGAGCGGCAAGCAATCCTACCAATTCTAGAGTTAGGAGACCCGGACTCGACTCCTCGAGTTGGTCTCCCACTGGACTCCAGAACCCGGTTACTTGTGCTCCCCTCCTTGGGTCTATCCTAGTGCGGAAAAGTAAATAATATACAGAGGGTGACATCTTCCGCAACCTGGAAGTGCCCCAATAAAAGAATATTACATACAAGTTTTTACATGAATGAAAATGAAAAACACTCATCTCACATAAAAACCCCCGGCTATTCAAACACGACGATCCAATATAACATACCCAGCAACACATAACATCACATGTCATCAACGTAAGTAAATATGTCCATCCCAATTGTCGTTGACATATAGCAACGAAACCGGCGATTTCATATATTACACTTACGGTCACAGAAAAGAAAGTGTAAAACTACAACAGTTGGAATCCGCAACCACCTCAGACATCGCATGCCTGACCAAATGAATTACTTAGACATCGCATGCCTAACAATTATAAACCCCGCATTTTAGTCTCATTATCGAAAACACTTTTCAATATCAAGTCGGGCAATTCAACAAGATTCCCGAAAAACTGATCGAATGCTCGTCGCAAACTTTAGTAGGCGGCCGCACCCCTGATACCGTCGACGAAGTGCACCAAGACGGAACACCGCTACCGCGAGCACCCGAACGGATGCTTTCGGCGACGGGGTTCTCCTACAGTCACTTGGTCGGGGCTATGGAGTGAGGCTGTCTATTAAGTTTACTCGGTGAGTATCCGCGTACACTACGTGATTGCGACGGACTTTTGATCACATCAAAATTCCGTGGCAACCGATCATGTGAGACTAAACTGCTATGTTTATAACATTCATTCAGTTATCTCATAACTGCTTGTGAATTCCAATTATTGTATCACATTCCAGATAAATAGAAAATGCTAAACTTTTCGATCGAACAATCGAACACCCAAGTTTTCCCGATACAGCTCAACACATGAAACAAGTCTAAAAACATTCAGTTCGTGCCTCAGTACCAACGGTCCAGCCGTAGAAAGGTCAAGCCAACGCCTCACATGTGGCACGCCGTACTGCCCCAAACCCGAAGGTTCAAAGGGCAGTTCAAGACGGTCACATAATCGAGTTAAGGTTTGTTGTCTTCTAGAGGGACCATCGCGTTACTTGCACTACTTAGAACGTCGTTAAACTACGGAAAAATCCAACACTTGGAAATTTCCCGACAGGGGAAAAATTGGGTATTTATATCCGGTCGAACTTTTTAACATATTCTAAAATTTATCCGGAAAGCCACATAGACAAAATCTGATACTCCGATCGAAACACCGAATCCCCAAAACAACTCCAGAAAATTCAACTCTTGAATAAATTTTAAAAATACCCAGAGAACTCAGCACCTGAAACTATGAATTACTGTGCAAACAGTTAGGGCTGACGTCATCAATATGCCGTGGAACCGCCGCCTAAGGCAGGCTTCTGCCGCGGTTCCGCCGCATCTTGCACTGTTCATGACCCCAATTTTGCGCCGTAATTCTTAGATTTCCCTGCTGGGTTTTCTGCATATTTTTAATTTGGAAAAATCCCAGTTTTTGAAAAAAGGACAGAGAGCAATATTTGAGTTGGGTTTCGGGTTCGTTCGGGTTTCAAATTCCGGCTAGACTTCGCCTAAGGCTCTAGCTAGGCTCTGATACCACTGTAGGGTTCCTAGGCATCCTAATGAGGTCTTACAAGGCATCAACCATGCCAATTTCGCAAATTCTAGGTGCCGAGAAACCCGACTACGGATCGTTGGCTAGAAATCTAGGCGAAAAACAAACTAGTTAACGCTTAACTATAAGATAACGGAAATACAACCTTTGTAGATCCGGTGCTCCACCTCCATAGCTCCGCAATGAGGTCTCCTCGCTGTCCAAGTCAAACCCCGGGCTCTAGCGTCGGCTCCATGTGACTCGGGACTGTACCCAAAAACCACCGTTTTGCACGCCCTCTTGGACGTGGTAAGATGGAAATCAAAGCACAGTGGGAACCACACAAGACTCTATGACGATCTCGGGTCAACAGACTACTCTGTACCAGTGTCACCAGAGAACTGCCATCTGACGTGAGGTATAATACCATCTGGGAGTTCTCGGCGAGTCCGTCTAGTGTACCCAGTCTCTACTGAGCACCCGTATATCATCTCTGATGTCAAACACCAATGGATATGGGATCATCCATCGCCCATCTTCATGGGTCGAGAAGGTATACGCTAGTCTACTCTGGTATATCGATGCCCCGTCTCGATACACCCTCGACTAGGGACTTTGAAGGATGTACTTATGGACTACCATGTCCCCACTAGTATGATCTGCATCATAGTCCAGGTAGTAAAGTACAGATCCTAAGGGCTTTACCAACATGTAACAGGGAGACAATCAGTGTACACGTTAAGGTAAAGATCAACCAGATAGCATACTATCATGTCGAGCAAGAAAGTCCTCCCTATATATGTCCCAGCATCCACTACAATATACATCCTATGTATAGTAATGGCCTCTAGGGCATACATATAACTAACAGGATATACTAGGAATCCGCGTTTCGTTTGAGCCTGCAAAAAAAGACGGATTACACGGTCATGATGAATAGCCAAACCCCACCCTAAACCCCTATGGGTGCGGCAAACTACCCGCCTAGTACCAGAAGTGAAACAGTCTTCCTCAATGACGTGAGTAGGCCATTAAACACTTCAAAGTACCCGGTAGTTTGGGCGCCCCATCTTAGGTCTATCCTAGGAGCATAAAACAGTAAATGAAATAATACAACGGTGGCTACAACCTCAACCCAGATGTGCCCCACAAAAGAATATTACAACATATTACAATTTATATCGAATGAAAGATAAAAACCCTCATCTCACATCCCCGGCTATTCATCCACGACGATCCAATAGAGTTCATATACACAAACCAATATCCATCACAGAAATGTACAACCCCCAACTAACCGACATACTAGAAATTAGCGGAGGTTTACGAACACATTAAACATCATAGATAAAACCTGATTAGCAAATAACTTAGAATTTCGATCGACAAACTTTTTCCGTGTCTACCCCAATTGCAATCTAGCACTGAAAAAACCTGGGCAGAAACAAAATACACAGGAAAACAGAACACCCAAAAGTAAGAAAAACTGTGTAAATACGAGTCAACTCGGAGTTGACTCGGCCGCGGATCCGCGGCGTATTGCACTAATCCGCCGCGCTTCCATGGTCGTCTCACCGAGTTAGCAACTCGTATATCTCCAGTTTTCTTAGAATTCCCTGCCGTGAATTTTCATGCCTCTGAAATAATTTTTTCGACAGGTTTAAAATCGACAGAAACTTGAGGGGTCCGGGGTTAAGTTTTCGTGTTTTCCCGACGATCGAAGTTCTAATTAGTTGCTAACAAGCTAGTAAAGGTTTAGTAAGCTCTGATACCACTGTAAGTCCATGTCATGCACCCCACATGTTCGCGGGGAGGCAGAATATATGAAAAACAATAATCAAAGCTTCGTAACACGGACTTGAACACACGGATCGTGTCTAAACCATTACTAGCAAACTACGAGAGGTTTAACTACTCTGATTCGAAGTTATACCTCACGTTATATATCCTTCGGGTCTTCATCGCTGTCCTCCACACCTCGTCGGCTGTATGGAACAATTGTACCTCAACGGCCTCCTCGAGTCAAAGACGATCCACCCGAGAGTCTATAGTCCGAGCTTCTATCTCGAATCTGAGATAACTACGGCTTCTAGTTAGCTAATCTAGAAATCCTAGAGGGTGTAGAGTATTTAGATGGATTACTTAGTCACTTAAACCCTAGGATTCTCAACTCATAAGAGCTTTTAGGGTTTGAGGATGAAGATGAAGACTTGAGGAGAGAGAAGTGTTTTGTGATAATGAAATGAATAATGCTCATGCTAGAATAATATGAAGCATACAAATATCTCTCTTGATAATATCAAGATAATATATAGCATGCTTCATTTAATTCTAAGGGTGAATCACCTCATGAGTCATTAAGCATTTAATGTAAACATACACCTCATCCTCTACCTCATTTAGTTTAAATCCTAAAAGGAAATAAACACAAATGAGTCACCTTCTTCTAGAAGCTTCCCGAGAAATTACGAGACTGCCCCTCCCATCTGTATTTTAGAAAAACACGGATAATCTTTGACTGAATAAATCCATCTGTATAATACTAGGATCCGGCTTAAACCAAAGCCCACTATTATTATCTGCCCGATCATAGTACGTGCACAAGTGGACGTAAGTGATCGCGGCCCTGCCGTAAAACCATACGGCCTCTACACCTTTTGCCCGATGCAGGAAAAATCTCTGTGTGGGACTCTAAAGACTCACACTACGCTGGTAGTGGGTTTAACAACAGTCCGAAAGCGGTACTAGCTGTATGTAACGGTCCCCGGGTAGATGTCGATAAGAAGGACGATGAGGAAACCCATCCGAACTCTCACTGAGCCTGAATGTGACAATCTCCGTACAGTCCGGTCTGTTCGTCTAGGACTATCGCATATCAGGCCTAGGGGGGCGGTAAACGTCAGACCCCTAATAGCGGTATAAGTCGTGTCGGAGTGAAGCCCATTACACCTTAAGAAACTACTGGAACCTACCAGTAAATCTCGTTTGCCCTGGCCAGGGACTTTGCGTGATGGCTCTCCATACACAGCGCGATATCAACCCCCAATACCGGGAGAGACGAATCCTATCTAACCGCCACTGCCCCCAAGTGCTTCGGGACTGCACCCAACTACTACCTGTTTGCACGACTCCTTTGAGCCGTGGTAGGGTAGTAATTTAAGTACAGTGGGAATACACCCGAGGTGAAGTAGCAGTGTCAAGTCGACGGACTAAGCTGTACTCATGTCACCTGGGAACTGCTATCTGACAATGGGTATAGTACCAACCTGCAGTTCCCGGCAAGCCATGTCCGGTGTACCCATAACCTAACGAACACCTGCATACTATCTCCAGTACGACGTACTGATGGCTGTGGGACAGACCATCTCCCCAACTGGGATGAGAAGGGTATACACCAGTCTACTCCGGAGTATCGATGCCCCGTCTCGATAATCCTATGACCAGGGACCTGTATAGGATGTTGCTTATAGACTACCCAGCCCCCATTAGTGTGACTGCCATCACAACACTGGTAATCAAGCAAAGATCCTTAGGGCTCTACTAATATGTATAAGCGATATGTTAAAAGAAACATATGGACATATTAAAGTAGAAACAAACCAAGTAGAATACTACCATTTTTAGCAAGACCGTCAATACAACTGTGAATATCCCAAGCTTCCATTAAGTAATATACAAACTAGTATGATACAGTAATGGCCTCTAGGGCATAAACACTAACAGGTACTACTACTACTACTACATGAAACAATGCATATCTAATAAATACTAAGTATGGGATAAAACATATCATCATTAATGAATCATCATCGTGGAAAATTCTTGTGTCCATCAACGACAACCCAAATCCCAATACCTCAGGCGCCGTCACTCTGATCGGCCCTCATATCTGTAAATCTCATGGAGCCTGAGTGCCTAACATCGGCACTCAAAATATCATGAAAACCCGTGTCCAATATCGACACGTAAATCCACATAACTCGGAATCCGTCAGTCTGGATCGGCCCACGGGCTCCGTCAGTCCAGATCGGCCCATATCCATCTCACGACTCCGGTCGGTATCCTCCGGATAACCGCCAGTCCAACCAATCACCGGTAGGTAGTAGTCCCTCTGCCAGGCTCATCGTCTTCTGCAAAACATCCTTTTCTTGCCCAGGGGTACCATACCGGATCCACCATGAACCCTCAAAAGGATCATCCAGCTCCTCGAATAAGGTTTCTAACACAAGTCTCAGAACCGAAAAAACTCCTGGTGTACGCATCGAAATATCCTATCAAGAGAAACCGGATTTTCAAAACAATGCATACTTTCTTGAAATATCCCCACGGTTCTCAAATCCATAAATCACATGAAATCCGTATCTCAATGCGTAAATCCATGAAATATGATACGTGCAACATAAAACAGTAATATGTGCATATCAAGGGAAAACCGCTCTTTTAAATGAATCCATTTTTTAAATATATCATGCGGTTCCCAATTTCTCCAAAATCAAATGCAACATCATATAAAGTTGTACGTATAGCTATGTATGCACGATGCATTTCATATGCGCAATAGAACAAGAATCAACGTCTCAATGTCAATAACGAATACAATACCACATATGTGTATAGGTTGTGTGTGTTATGGCAATTACTGATGGTGTGGGTGTAGCATACAATTTAGTGCTCGTGCAACATGAATTGTCTGTAATGATACAGTGTCCACTAGGTACTAAGTCAAGGCACAACAAGTAATGGTATGCAATGATGTTCATGCACAATCAACATATATGCATATAAACATGCGGCTATAATATCATATCTAGCCCTGACGCTTAACGCTATACGGGCGATTTTCCCGTTGATGTTAAATCTACTCACGGATAATCTCGAGCTAGGTAAATCCAACCACCTGCTTCCATTTCTTCGTAGCGTCCGAAGTCCCCGCCTACGATCCTATTAACAGAAAACACAATAACGCGTGGATTTAGCAAACTACGCAATAATAAACGAACGCAATGCCAAATAACGAATCGGTTCCCTTAAACTATGAAAGGGTTCGCTTAGCGGTCAACGTGTATAGCGACATCATCAAAACAAACCCATGACAGCAAGCTACCCGAAACACTTAAACTACGTCGGATCAATCGTATCACACTTTGCCGAAACGCCTAAAATTACCTAAGTGGTCCCTGATTTTGCATACTGTCAATATATAAAAATCTAGCTGTACCAAACATCCCAAAATACATACAGACAGCTACCCTAAAAATCCTAACTCCCCAGTCCCCAGAAAATCGGAGCTCGCCGGAATTATCCCCTATCTCACCGGTCCAACTAGGTCACGTGGGGTGCGGGCTTCATGTGATCACTCAGGGCCTCTAATACAATACTACTATATTGCTTGATTTTCCAGTAACCACTCGTGGTGATAGCAGATTACAGACACCCCAATACGACACTAAAAATACGATATGTGCACAAAACTATATCTTTATAGTTCTAGACAGCAACTACTTTGCAGTACAACATTAAAAGGTCCTACTTAACAGTTAGGGATCATTACCTATCCACACTTTCTCAAAAACCTAGCTTTCCATGCTCCAAGTCATCTTAGTGGCTTAATCTTGACTTGTGAAGGGTTTTAGTGGGGTTTAGTGAAGATTTTGTTTGGGTTTTGTGAGGATTTTGGTAGGGTTTCAATTTGAGGGGAAGAGAATGAGAAGATGAACAATTAAAGAAGGTGTGAGTGTTAGGGAAAAGAAATGGGGAGTGTGAGAGTGGGGAAGATAAATGGGGGTATGAGTTTAGAGTGAGCCATGCCCCCTTCTCTCTCCTCATTAAATTCAAGTCATGCTTGCCCCATGCTTCATCATTTGCATGGTCAACCCCCCATGTCTCTCATGTCAACCCTAAAACAACTCTTATTTTAAAAACTAATTAACTTATATAATTACATAAAACTTAATGGAAATGGTGTTAAGGTGCCATGGCTACTTAAGCATGGTTAACCCTAAGTTAACATGCACAAGTGGGTGCAAGCCCGAAATAAATAATAATAAAATATTAATTAATTTTTATAAAATATGTGAAAACTATTTTGGTAAAATTTTTACTAAAAATCCGCATTATCGCTTAATTAACACTAATCACATTCTAAGGTGTTACAATTTCGGGTAAGTAATTTTTAGTATTCGTGCTGCGTTTGTTGACCTTAGCCAAGACGTAGTGTGCGGTAGCTAATTAGTGCTTATCTGTAGCATATGATGCGATTGAGTTAGGATAGTCGTACGACTTTGTTGACCTTAGCCAAGGGTCGTACGGGTGGGTTTAATTCAATCAAGAAATGACAGGTTGAACTTGGCTAGCGCTTATGATTTGTTGACCTTAGTCAAGGTCATAAGTTGCTAGGGGAAAAATATTATTAGGAATTTCAAGTGTTAAAAATTGCAATGAGATTGCATACCTTCTATGAGATAGTTAGATCCCGATACTCACTGCGGGTTAGAGTTGCTCCTGGGAGAGTTTTACACGTTACAATTAGCCGATCAAGTAGGTGTCTAGAAAGGTGTTAACGGGGTAACTCCCCTGGGAAAACGAGGTTTATTTTTATTAGGTCCGTGCGAAAGCACGGGGAACCTCCCTCAAAGTACCGACACTGGCCTGGCCGAAAGATTGGCGAACTTGTAGGGTGTAATTAATCCCGGCTAGTCTTACCTTTTAGGGTTTGAAGGAAGATTTGATAAAAACAATAGGAGCCATCCTGATTAGATAAAATAATAACCAATCTAATCTTGCAAGAGCGCACACAGTGTTTTCTTCTTTCTCTCTCCTGGTAGCGACCATGTCACGCCTTAATCAAGATAATAAAATGGATGCTTTGACCAAACCTGCTTATTATACTGAGCTGGGGAACGTTGTTTCCGTTCTTTATTATAATTGTTATAAGTTCGAGTAGGAAATAGGGGAATATCTGGATTTCCACACGACCCAATCGAGAGATAAGCATGTTGATGCATATTCTTCGGGTGTGTTCGTTACCAAGAGCTGTTTCTCAGTCTCCTTTATGTCCTAGGTATGAGATACCGGATCAGGATCCCACATATATAATTTGTTACATGGACTATAGAAATGTAGAGAACTGAGATTGGGTGATATGTCTCTAAGTGTTAGAGAATGGTGCAATTGTTGCAGCCAAGTCAGTTGGCAGATATCACCTTGTATTACCAAGTGGTAAATACATTGATTCTGAACGAATGTTATTACATACCGAACCTGATATACAACATTACATAAGATTTTTTATTAAGTTAAAGAAGGATATAATTATGTATTGAAGAATATTTTCCTGTATCAAGAGTTGATTGGATCAGGCACGTTATGTAATGGCATATAAGTTCTAAATCAAACCACAGTTCAAAGTATGTAGAACACACATAAGAGGAGTAGTTCAGAGATGAACGAATCCTTCTTGCGGCATTGTAGACTAGGTCATATCGATGCGACACGGCCAGCTAAGTTACATAAGGATGAATATGAGAATCTGTTTAAATTTTCATCTTATGATACTTGCCAGTCTTGTCTCAAAGGTAAAATGACCAATACTCCGTTTACTGGAAATAAGGAAAGAGTTAGTGAACTCTTAGGACAGATACATGATGTATACGGTCCTATATCTACAAATGCCAAGGTTGGTTCTTCGTACTTCATTATATTCACTAATCATCTCTCAGGATTCGGACATATGTTCCTGATGAAACACAAGTCTGAAACTTTTGATAAATTCAAGGAATATAAGCTTGAAATTGAGAACCAAACGGGTAAAAGTATTGAAGTCCTTCGATGTGATCGAGGAGGCGAATACTTGGTCTTGGAGTTCCTGGATTTTCTAAATAGAGAATAGGATTCTCTTGTAGCTTACTCCTTCGTATACACCACAGCACAACGGTGTATCGGGCGGAGGTATCACACCCTATGAGATATGGTACGCTCTATGATTAGTACTGCTGATGTCACGATCTGAAATGGCACATGACTGGCACTTGAATCTTATGAAGTCTATAGGACCCCATCTAATTCAAGTAAGCCAAGAAATCCCAGAAATCTAAACCATTTTAAGAAAGAGGTGAAGCAAACATGTTTTAAAATAGGTGGTTTTAAAAACATAAGCCGAATATGCATTTTAAAATCCCAAGTATTTTCTGAAAATTTCGGCAGAGTTTCCTTTGTAAAAACTGACCCCAAAAGGGTACCACATGCATAATATGAAAAAGGCATCCCCAAGCGGGAGCTAGCTCTTCGTCAATTGACGGTCATAACCACGCAAGCAATATAATATACAACGCCGATGGGCGAGGATCAAAACTCAAAAGGAAACTCAAATAATCATGAAAACCATAATAATACAACGCGCGACTCTAAGGTCGAAAGAATAAACAACTGGTTTTCTAAGTCTGAAATAAATATACAAGTCTGGTTGATGGAGTTTACTAGATACAACTGAAATAATAAAAGTACAATGGTGGTCACGATAAAAGTGAACCCACCTACCAAAGCAATTAGCCGGAATGAAAGTAGTGTGCCAGCAAAGCCGCAATGAACCTGTATGGCAAAACTTGCAAAAAACTGTGGCACAACGGGGGTGGGTTGCCAACTCATGATTAGAAAACATCACAGAGCAGAAATCGTATGTTTGACTCAATCCTAGGTCAATACGATCATAATATAAATATCCTCAAAATGATAAAGTCTGAAGCATGATAAGATGGCAAGGGTAAACATCTATACATAAGTGTAATACCATGTACTCGTGACAGTGGCTCAGATAGCAACATATCATAAATATGAGGTATGAATGCATCGAAATGAAAACAGAATACATCACGAAAGGAAAACTGTTTTCATAATATAGTGAGATTTCTGTATATTTAAAACGAGGTATCATCAATGAAATCAACATAAATCAGTTTCTAACATCGACACAAAACATATATCCCAATATCCAATATCTCGGGCTCCGGCTCTCCGGACTGACCCATATCATAAAATCTCAAATACCTCAAATCTCAATATCTAGGGCTCCGGCTATCCGGACTGGCCCCTGGGCTCCGACTATCCGGACTAGCCCAACTCCGATCGGTATCCTCCGGATATCTGTCGAGTCACAATAAAATCACCGGTCAGTAGTGCTCCCCTGTCTCAGGCTCAACGCCACCATCTGGGACCTTCTTGCCCCGGGGTACCGCACCGGGTCTACCATGCACCCACAGACGGTTCCTCCTCCTCCTCGAATCGGGTGTATGATATCGCTCAAGAGCCGAGAAAACTCATGGTAGACATATCTCAAATCACATCAGGAGAAAACTACAACTTTCATTTTAAAAATGATAATCAGTTTATAAATCTTTGCGGTTTCTCCAAATCCAGAAATCTCATGGAAATCCGAAATATCAATCATCAAAGTAAATAAATAATGAATTACAAAATATTGGGCTTCCGCAATCCGGACTGGCCTTAATAATAATGCATGACAATGGATATATAGATATGCATGAAAATCACAGTAATAGATGCAATGTCTAAGCTATCATATAAAAGCAAGCAAACTATCAGCTAACACTTATATTAATGAATAGTATTTTCTAATGTGTACGTGACATGGAAATTACCGATGAAGATGTGTGTGAGCCGGCAAGCAAGTGTACGTGGAACATACGCATCATCGGTAATGGTGCCGGTGTCCTGACAGCATGATTTCAATAATAGCATATGAAAACACAATATAAGCATGCAATGCAATGCAAACAGCAAGAATATGCGGGAGCTGAATAATAAACACAACAATAAATAATCTACATTAATATATATGGGTCATACAGTTTGCCGTTTGAAATAACATGAATCGTGGTGTTTGGAAAATAAGGCTACGATGTTTTTAAGAAAAGGTATGTCCTTTGAAATATCCGTAGAATCCCTTGGGCTGTCTTTAAAATACTCACGATTCGTTAGTTTTGAAATAGGTATGACCCGAGTCTAGTCTAACATCTACAAGTAATCTACAGGGCTAAACTAACAGGCTAATCGAAAGGTATGGGAACCACCTAAATCTGAGTCGATATATATATATATATATATAATAGTCGGTGATCCCGCCTCAATAGTATTACGATACAATATATAACATGACATCCTCGAGTCAAGAGTGCAGATCTATCATCAATATCTAGCTCGTACGGTAAATCCATCGTACGGTATCCCAAATCTGGGTACGGGTCAATATCACATTTATCTCCTTAATCAACTGGTATCCTTATCATCATATCGTGATTTGGGTACTGATCTAACGTCTAGTACATACTAATACTATCTACACACACACACACAGATATATATATATATATATATATATATATATATTTATATTTATATATGCGCGCGTGTGTATGAAAACACATCGTCCCAAAGACCCGCTATAATATCATGTTGTATCTCAAATACGAACCATGTCACATCACCGATCTCATGGCATCATGCCCAATCTCATCGACTCATCTCCAAATACCATGTACAATCCTCATCATCCATGTGTGTGTGTATATATATATATATAGTCCCATACCCATGTGTGTGTGTGTACACACACACACACACACAAATCCCCATATACGTATAAGAAAATATAATGTATGCAAGTGCGTATGCGTGTGAGTGTAAACCTTATTCTAGGGTCCGCGACTAAGAAAATGTCTAAGTTACTTCTAATACACTAAAACAAACTCATGAACATCTAATATTTTACTCACTAATCATCCAAGTTTCGCGACACGATAATCATATATATAACATATATATCGTATACTACACTACGAACTGCAGGGATGTTATACGCCATCCACCCGACTTCCTCCGTAGATATATATCTACTCACATTGATCTTCGCTTGCCGATGCCGATATCGCCACGCGCTTGCTTGTTGTATCGAAGTCCTCATGAGGGTATCTACATATCATAACGTATTGTGACGCATTAAAATCCAATTCAAAATCAAAACGACACACGAATCTCACATAGGTCAAAACCTATGGTCTACTCACACAAAAGAGCCCAAAAACACCCGATATCGACGTACAAACGTCAAGTGACCGATACCAAACACAAATATCAAAACTTAAATTCATAAACATCATGAAATACAATGCGGCAACCCATAAAAGTGCTCCCAGATTTTAGTTTTGGTCAAAACTAGGTGCACAAACAGTACTGGGGTGATGTATATGGTGTATATGACCTACAGAAGAAACCTGGGCACCGAATTCATCAATGTGGCCGGCCCCTACCCCCTAAAATCTGGCCTGTTCAGTTATACTGGTTCCGTTTGGGTTCGTTTGCAGAGGGGAGTCTCCTAGTGCCAATTCTAGTCCACTGGGTTGTTTGTGTTTCTCAAAATTTCTCCAGATCACTCCAGATTTCCTATAGGCATCACAATTCCACAAAACCGACATGACAAGTTTTAAATTTAGGTTTCAGGTTTTTTTCCGGGGTTGGTCTGGGTTTCTAACACTAAGGGGGGTCTCCTAGTGCCAATTCTAGTCCACTGGGTTGTTTTTGTTTCTCAAAAATTCTCCAGATCACTCCAGATTTCCTATAGGCATCACAATTCCACAAAACCGACATGACAAGTTTTAAATTTAGGTTTCAGGTTTTTTTCCGGGGTTGGTCTGGGTTTCTAACACTAAGGGAGGTTTAAAGTCACCAATAAAGCTCATTAGAACAAACACAACTCAAGAATTCCACATAACCTCTTCTAGGAAAATTCAATGTTCACTAAACCGAAATAAAACACCTTTAAACTTGTATGGTTGCTAAGGTAATCGAAATACAATACTAATGGTGCAGAAATTATCTCATTTGGCAACTCAAAAAAGTTCTTGAGTTGCCCAAAGTCACCAAAATTCATCCTTTCTTGGTCCAAAGTGCATCTAGTGAGCTTGTGCATGTTTTTAATGAAGTGAGGATGATATTTTGATGGATTTTTCATGATGAAGTGAGGGGTTGAGGTGGTGGAGAGAGGAGGGCAGCAGCCATGGTGAAGTGATGAAGATGAGATGATGAAGATGATGGAATGGCTAAGTCAAAGAAAACCCCTCTCACTCTCTCTCTTGCCTATACCTCTAACCATGTCACATTCTTTATCATTTTTCCTTTTTCTTTTCTTTTCATTTCTTTTCTTTTCTCTTCTCTTTAAAAATTAAAACCATGCATGCTAAAAAGAAAGAAACCATGAAAGAAAATGTAACAAGTGTAATTTGACATGGTGCATGTCATGTGCACAAATCCGGCTTAAGCGATATTTAATCGCGATTAGTATTAAAATGGAATATAATTAATCATAAAAATTCATAATTTTCTTATTTCATTTAGAAAAACCTCATTTCAGTAATTTCTCTAATTTTCCAAATTTTTCCCAATTTATAAGTATTTAATTATACCGCACTATTAAAATATTCATAATATTTATTATTTAATTATAAAAATTCCCCAAAATAATATTTTATTTTTCTAAAATGTTACAATCTTCCCCCCTTAAAGAAATTCGGTCTCCGAATTTAAATTTAAACTCCCCCAATTTCTAAAACATTTCAGTAAAATGATCAAGTCGTCGGGGCTCCGAAATCATAAATACATAAAACATATCGTAGCGCAATGCATGTGCATGAAAAATAAGCAGATAACTCAAAATCAAACTCCGTCAAGCATCCCGCAATCATCAGAGTTATGGTGAAGGCACCAATGTCAAACCCCAATACGAAAACCAACAAGATATACTTCAACAATGCATGAAAACATCATTAAAATATCTGAAAGGAATGCATGCCAAACTCTTTTCAAATCGCTGTGCGATGCGCGTATCACTGCACAGTGGCGGACGTCTATTGTAAGAAAATAACTATATATATATACCCTTTGTTTAATATACACGCCCCGCCGTTTTGAAAACAATTTTAGAAGGGTTTCCTTTATAAAATGTTTCGTGTCATCTCGGACACGTAGGTAAATACTGAGACTATAGCTCCTTCTTTGGAAATCTCTTCGATAACTATCAATGCATGTAAAAAAAATATGTTCAGGTATTTTCCTCAGACTAGTCCTGCTCAGCTACTATACCAAATAGTAAATATCAAAAACCTACTGCTTAAAAGAAATCAAATCCCTAAATGCGTACAAGAAAGCCCCGTGCGTCTGGTGCGCATGGAAAACGAAATCCATGGATGTGCCATACATGTGCACAGAAACAAAATCTAAGTGCAACGGGTGTGCACGAAACACCTGTCAACGGCAACGGGTGTGCCTGACAACAATATCAGGTGCATCTGATTTGCACGAAGAATCTCGATTTAGTGCATCTGGCGTGCACCAAAATCGCATCAAGTGTCCAAGTATGCGCAAGAATCCAAATCAAGTGCACAAGATGCATGAAAAAAAATATCGAATATCACAATAGCAATCGACGGTATACAACATATCTCAATCCAAATCCAAATCAGGTATACCGTGGTATATAATCTCACAACCATATGCATCAGCATGCACAAAATCGAATCAAAATACTAAAAGTGCATGAAAACTATGCCGAAAGCATAAGTCAAATCACATGCATACCATAGGTATGAAATCAAATCAACATCTCGAATGACATCAAATCGAAGTCAAGGGCAACTGTGGTGCACAAAATCTCAATCATGCAAATAAATCGCCCAAAATACCGAAATCAAAGATGGCGGAAACAGTCCCGCTCTAGCACATCCTCTAAAGATCTCTGGCCAGCTGTCATGGTCACTCATAACATGTCTCGTCGACGATGCCGAACTCTGGCCTACTGGGTGTGCATAATATGACCGATCCTGGGTCCAAGTCTTCTCGTAAAGTATTCCAAAAAGGTTCTGTCGATGTCTCCCCCAAATCTCGTTTCTGCCGAATTACCCGGAAGTTATCACCTTTTACCAAATCTGTTTCTTATTCCGGAATGCCTGCATACTCGTCGCGACTCCTTCTGGAAGATATATCCATGTACAACGCCTCTGCATGCGTATCACATCTCTGGTGTCAGCGGAGTGGAACGTAATCTCATCAAGATCTCGTACGAATTGCTTACTCCACTTCCTCTAATGTCGACTGATTCAGACTCGTCTTCTCATGGCTGCATGGAATACGCTCCAACGGCTATACTCGTATCTGGAGTCTCCCAAGCAATGTATCCCATCACATGATATCCGAATGACGTCGAACCTTTTGATCAATTTGTCAAGGTTCCATAATCCCCTAAGAGCTCAACATCTTGAGTACAGTTTAATAGTATTCCAGTACATGCCACAGTACCTATGGACCAGCCGTAGAAGGGCAAACCCAAGCCTCATTAATGGCACCAATGAACTGCTGCAAACCCTAAGGTTTCAAAGCGTTCTCATGGTCATTATATCGAGTTAGGGTTTTATTCTTCTGGAGGGTCCACGGAATTACTTGCATGTTTCTCCGAATACTTTAAACTTGGAAAAATGGGTTTCTGACATTCGATCGTCTCTATCGACTCTCAACGTACCTACATGAAGTCGTCTCTAACTGGAATCAATCAATCTGATAACCTCGCATCGGGGTAGGCAACGTATCACATGTCCTAGTCATTCCTCCTTGGGTGACTAGCGATCTTCTATCATATCTCTAAGTACAACTCGTGCGGCATTAGCTTCAACATCTGGGCGACATCTCGTCAGTCGCAGCAACAACAGAATCATTCGTCCGCACGCTGAACAGTGCCTCAATCACAAGGATCTATAAGGCATCAACCATGACAAATCTAAAAATTTCAAGTTCCAAACAACCTAAAGCGAGGATCTTAACTAGAGAATTAGGGTTAACTTGCATGTAAACAACTTTATATCTAAGAGAGAGGGATTACAACCTTTGTAGTACATTCCTTCGCTTCATAAGCTCCGAGTAGTAGTCCCTTCGCCGCAATCCATGAACTTCCGGACTCTAGAGAGGCTCCACAAGCCGAATGATCCATGCTTGCTTGAAGTCTTCCTTTTCGAAGATGATCTACCTTGAAGAATCTTTAACCCAAGCTTACACTTCACTAAACAACTTATTAGAGAAGTGAACACCCTAATCTAAGTGGCTAGAATAGATGAGGATGATGAAGTAGGAATTTAGCTCTCTTTTATTTTCAATTTCTCACACTAAATCATCACATGTAAAAAGCTAGCAAGCTTTTTCAAGGAAGAAGAAGAAGAAAAGCATTTGTGATGAATAATGAATTATTGTTGTGGTTACAAATCCAACCATGGGTTAATAATGAAGGGCTTAACTCATGTAGAGAATAAACCTAAGGTAAAGGGTTTGGGTTGGGTTAAGAAATATCTATACAAAATATCTTAGTAAAAAACAAAAGAAAGCTTCATGAAGATTCATGAAAAAGCTAACCCAAATGCTAACCAAAATCAAACCCTAACTTGTTATAATCTCCACAAAACATGTTGTATTTGTAAGCCTAACTTGTTACAATATTATATATCACATATATAATATATTTTGCAACAAAAGAAAATAATACAATTAACATATATCGCATATATATCAATGTATTATCCGGAGAGAAAATGAATCAATAAAGCGAGCTTATATTAGCTAACGTAATGTAATATATCACATATATAATTATACATTAAATTATCGAATCAACACTTGATCCGACAATTCGGCTATATAGCATATAACCGACTAATATAACATGTACCGATTCATCGAATCAACACTTGATCCGATGACCCGGCTATATCACATATACCCGGCCGATATCATATATCGCGAGAATAGAATACGGTATCTCATATCGTATTATTCTCGGTCCCGCACATATCACAAATGTGCTCCTACTCCGTTTTGCCTGAGCCAGGAAACCTCTGTGTAGGACTCTAAAGAATCGTCAACACGCCGGTAGTAGGTGATGATCATACCAAACACCCACAAGCTGCAAGCGGTCAGCTAAACGTAACAGCCACCCGTATATTGAGCAATCAAAAGATCAATAAGCAAGCCTGTACATTCTCTTGCAAATCCAATCAGTAACACTCCCGTACAGTCCAGTCTTTTAGTCTGATATGTTGCATATCTAGTCTAGGGGTGGTAAACGTCAGACCCCGGTAACCGATAAGTCGTGTCGATGTAAGGCTCATAATAGGTCGAGAAACTACTGATAACACTTACCAGTAAATCTCCATATCAGCCCTGTCCAGGGACTTCCAGTTATAGCCAATCGAACACAGCACAACATCAACTCCCTATACCGGGAGAGACGAAACCCCTCCTATCGCTCATTGTCTCCATGTGATTCGGGACTGTACCTAAAAGCCACCATTTTGCATGCCCTCTTGGACGTGGTAAGGTGGAAATCAAAGCATAGTGGGAATCACACAAGACTCTATGATGATCTTGGGTCTACAGACTAACCTATACCAGTGTCACCGGAGAACTGCTATCTGACGATAGGTATAATACCATCCAGGAGTTCTCGGCGAGTCCGTTCAGTGTACCCAGTCTCCACTGAGCACCCGTACACCATCTTTGATGTCCAACACCAATGGATATAGGATCATCCATCGCCCATCATATGGGTCAAGATGCGTGTATGCTACTCTACTCTGGAGTATCGATGCCCTGTCTCGATACACCCTCGACTAGGAACAGTTATACGATGTACTCGTAGACTACCCTGGACCTACTAGTATGATCTATATCATAGTCCTAGTAGTCGAGTACATATCCTAAAGGCTTTATCAACACGTGATCACAAAACAGTATTCGTTAACATGTTAAGATAAAGTGAAACCAGATAGCATACTATCATATCGAGCAAGAAAGTCCTCTCTATATATATCCAAGCATCCACTATAATATACATCATATGTACAACAATGGCCTCTAGGCCATACATATAACTAACAATCTCCCATTTGCACTAAGGCCAGCTGTTGTAGTATCTCATACCCAACATCCTGAAGAGTCTCTCAAATTGTATCTGAGGAATGGCCTTTGTGAGTGGATCCGCAGTGTTGTCCTTCGTATTAACTCTCCTGACCTCGATCTCCCGGCGATCAACTATCTCCCGGATCAGGTGATACCGCCTCAGAATATGTCTGGACTTCTGATGGGACCTGGGTTCCTTGGCCAAAGCCACAGCTCTATTGTTATCACAATACAGAGGTATTGGATACTCAATGGATGGAACCACGCCAAGTTCAGTGATGAACTTCTTTATCCAGACAGCCTCTTTGGCAGCATCGTTGGCAGCGATGTATTCAGCCTCCATCGTCGAGTCTGCCACGGTTTCCTATTTGGAACTCTTCCAACACACCGCCCCTCCATTGAGGGTAAAGACAAATACCGAGTGCGACTTAGAGTCGTCCTTATCACTCTGGAAGCTCGAATCGGTAAAGGACTCCACCTGGATTTCTCCGTTACCATACACCAAGAACATCTCTTTTGTCCTTCTCAAGTATTTGAGAATGTTCTTCACAGCTGTCCAGTGATTATCTCCAGGATCTTCTTGATACCTACTCATTACACTTAGTGAGTATGCTACATCGGGTCTGGTACATAGCATCGCGTACATGATAGAGC
Organism: Agapanthus africanus; assembly: GCA_030015575.1. Lineage (NCBI taxonomy): Eukaryota > Viridiplantae > Streptophyta > Magnoliopsida > Asparagales > Amaryllidaceae > Agapanthus > Agapanthus africanus. The sequence goes on along the minus strand of JASDDO010000280.1, from coordinate 415,887 downwards.
TTACTGCCGAAGCATAGGGTATCTCTTGCATGCGAGCTCTCTCCAAATCAGTCTTGGGAGACATCTCTTTGGAGAGAGTGAGTCCATAGATCGTGGGTTGGTTCCCGCGCTTGGATTCTTCCATACTAAACCTTTTTAGTATGGTGTCAATGTACCTGGATTGGGACAATCCCCGTATTCGTTTAGATCTATCTCTATAGATCATATTTGCCAGTATGCAGGAGGCATCACACAGATCTTTCATTGAGAATCTTTGTGATAAGAAGAGCTTGACCGATTGCAGCATAGGAACATCATTTCCTATCAAGAGTATGTCAGGAAGACAACTTTAATCTCTGCAACCTTTTTATATATACAAGGTTCATCTACATTTTTTATGAAGTCAAACTCTTTGACTACAACATCAAAGCAGATGTTCCAACTCCGCGTTGCCTGCTTTAACCCGTAGATGGATTTAAGCAACTTGCACACCTTTCCGCTGCTCCCACTATCTATGAAGCCTTCTGGCTGAGTCATGTACACGCACTCTTCTAAATCACTATTTAGAAAGGTGGTCTTAACATCCATCTGCCAGATTTCGTAGTCATGGTATGCAGCAATGGCAAATAGGATCCAGATGGACTTAAGCATAGCCACTGGAGAAAAGGTTTCGTCTTAATCCGCACCTGGTCGTTGACGAAAACCCTTTGCAACAAGTCTAGCTTTGAAAGTCTCAACTTTTCCATCTACACCAAGTTTCTTTTTAAAGATCCATTTGCTCCCAATGGGTTTTACCCCTTTAGGAGCAACTTCCAAAGTCCATACTTTGTTGGTGTACATGGATTCCATCTCAGATCGCATTGCATACAGCCATTTCACAGAGTCCCCACTCGTGATGGCCTGCTCGAAACTAGTTGGGTCATCATCTTCCATGATGCAATCCTCGCTCCAACCATCAACGAGAAAACCGTAGTATCTCTCAGGTGGATGAGAAACCCTACTAGATCGGCGGAGAGGCTGAGGTTCGTCGGGAACTACTGAATCCTTTGGTTCCAATAAATCATCATTTGCAGTTTTTGGTGCTGGAACCTCTTCTAGCTCTACTTCTTCGTCACCAATTTCTTTAACAAGAAATTCCTTTTCTAAAAAGGTGGCATGTTGAGCAACAAACACCTTTTGTAGTTCACCGTGGTAGAACAGATATCCATACGAATTGCTTGGATATCCTACAAACTTGCAAAGAGTTGATCTTGCCTCGAGCTTGTCCGGATTTTTCTTTTTAACATAGGCTGGACAACCCCATATCTTAACTCGTTTAAAAGATGGTCTCTTCCCATTCCATATCTCATATGGAGTGGTAGGCACCGATTTGGTTGGAACTCTATTCAATAGATATATGGCTGTCTCAAGCGCATACCCCCAGAAAGAAATAGGCAACTCAGCAGTGCTCATCATAGAGCGCACCATATCTAATAGGGTGCAATTCCTCCGCTCCGATACACCGTTGTGCTGTGGTGTATAGGGAGGTGTAAGCTGAGAGAGAATCCCATTCACTTTTAGATAATCTAGGAACTCATTGCTCAAGTATTCTCCTCCTCGATCAGATCGAAGGATTTTAATACCTTTACCCATTTGGTTCTCGACTTCGTGTTTATATTCCCTGAATTTCTCAAAAGCTTCAGACTTGTGTTTCAACCGGAACACATTTCCGTATCTTGAGAGATTGTCAGTGAACGTAATGTAGTACGAGGAACCATTCCTGGCATGTGTAGAAATGGGACCGCATACATCACTATGTATCAGTCCCAAGAGTTCTGTAACTCTTTCTCCGTGTCCACTAAACGGAGTTTTGGTCATTTTGCCTTTGAAACATGAATGGCAAATTTCATAAGATGATAATTCGAACGTAGTTAAATAACCATCTTTATGTAACTTAGTAAGTCGTGTCGCATTGATATGACCAAGTCTACAATGCCACAAGAAGGATTCGTTCATTTCTGAACTTTTCCTCTTGTGTTTGTTCTGTATATTAAGAACCGTGTTTTGATTTAGAACGTATATGCCATTATTTAACGAGCCTGATCCAATCAACTTTTGATTTAGGAAGATGTTCATAAAATATTCCTGTACTACAAAATTATATCCTTCTTTACTTAATAAAGAAACTGATATAATGTTGCATATCATGCTCGGTATGTAATAGCATTCGTTTAGAATCAATGTATTATCACTTGGTAATACAAGGTGATATTCGCCAACTGCTTTGGCTGCAACATTTGCACCATTCCCTACTCTTACGGAATGATCACCCATTCCCAGTTCTCTACCTTTCTTTAGCCCATGTAACATATTACATATGTGGGATCCTGATTCGGTATCTAATACCCAGGATGTTGAGTGAACTGAGAAACAGTTCTCGATAACTAATACACCTGAAGAAGATGCATCAGAATGCTCATTCTTCATTTGGGCGGCGTGAGTATCCGGATATCTTTCTATTCCCTGTTCAGTCTTATAATATTTATAAGAAAAAACAGGAGCAATGTTCCCCTGCTCAGTATAATAAGCGGGTTCGGTTAATACATCCATATTATTATCTTGATTAAGGCCTGACATGGTCGCTACCTGGAGAGAGAGAGAAGAAAAACACTTTAGCGTGCGCTCTTGTAAGATTAGATTGGTTATTATCTTATCCAATCAGAATGGCTCCCACTGTTTTAATCAAATCTTTCTTTAAACCCTAAAAGGTAAGATTAGCCGGGATTAATTACACCTTATAAGTTCGTCAATCTTTCAACCAGATCAGTGTTGGTATTTTGAGGGAGGTTCCCCGTGCTTTTGCATGGACCAAATTAAAATAAACCTTGTTTTCCCTAAGGCATAACCCCATTAACACCTTTCTAGACACCTACTTGATCAACTAATTGTCATGTGTAAAACTCTCCCAGGAGTAACTCTTACTCGCAATGGGTATCGGGATCCAACTATCTCATAGAAGGTATGCAATCTCATTGCAAATTTCAACACCTGAAATTCCCGATAATATCTTTTACCCCTAGCGTGCTATGACCTTGACGCATGCCAAACAACCCATAGTCCGCTAGTCAAGTTCAACCCGTGTATTTCCTGATTGAATTAAATCCACCCGTACGACCTTTGACGCATGCCAAACAACGCCGTATGAATACCTTAATCCAATCTCATCTTATGTTGCACATAAGTACTAATCAGCTACCGTACGCTACGCCTTAACGCATCCCAAACTACCATAGCACGAATACTAAATAATACTTATCTGAAATAACGGAGTGCTACGCAGGTTTTTTCGAAAACCATGAGCGTAATGAACTTGATATCGTTGTAGAAGCAAGTGATTTTGAGAAGGAGTGTTTTTTAGGCTTTTCTAGTTTCACTAAAAAGGTCACTCCCGGTGAAGGGATCTCGGCTCTTTCCTCATCGAATAAGGTGCAGGATATTTCATAAATACCACTGTGCAAAGCAAGAACTATAGAAGCAATCAAAAACTAAACCGTGAGTTTGTACTATCTGCCAGTTTTGCTAAAGAGGTCACTCCCGGTGAAAGGATCTCGGCTCTTTCCTTATCGAATAAGGTGCTGGATATTCTACAAGGAATACCGCTGTGCAAAGCAAGAACTGTAGCTACCCTTTTTGAAAATTTGATTCTACAACATCTTTTAGGTTTCTTTTCTTTTATTAATCTCATTAATAAAACCCATCATTTAAGCTTCGTAAGCATCACAGAAGAAACGAAAGCAGCAATATTTATATATCAACATATAATATAAGCATTCGTCTCAGGCAGTAATATGATCTCATCACAGAACATTGCAGCAGAAGTCAACATATGAAATATTGGATATACTAGAACGTCCGCGTTTTAGTTTGAGCCTGCATAAAACACGGATTCCACAGTCGCGATGAATAGCCAAACCCACATCCTTAGACCCCTACGAGAGCGGCAACTAACCCTGCCAATTCTAGGGTTAGGACACCCAGTCTCGACTCCTCGAGATGGCCTCCCACTGGACCTTAGAACCCGGTTACTTTTGCTCCCCTCCTCGGGTCTATCCTAATGCGGAAAAGTAAATAATATACAATGTTGACATCATCCTCAACTCGGAAGTGCCCCAATAAAAGAATATTACATACAAATGAATTTTACATGAATGAAAATAAAAACCCTCATCTCACATAAAAACCCCGGCTATTCAGGACACGACAATCCAATATAACATATCACAGCAACACATAATATCTCATATCATAAACGTAAGCAAGTATGCGTATCCCGATTGTCGTTGATGTATAGCAATGAAGCCGGCGATACACCACATACTACGCTTACGGTCACAGAAAAGAAAGTGGAAAACTACAACATTGGGAATCCACAATCACTTTAGACATCTTAAATCTGAAATATCACACACTTCGCGTTTCATGCCTAACTATATGAATTCCACATATTGTATCACATTCCAGATAAATAGACAATGTTAAACTTTCCGATCGAATCAATGAATCGATAAGATCTCCAGAAAACTCAACACTTGAGTAATATTAAAAAATTCCAAGAAGCATGTAGTAATACCTACGGATGTTACCAAGAAACATCTATCCCTAATACCCAAATACGGCCGCGGAATCGCCTGGTATTGCCGCGGTTCCGCGGCGACTTGAAGGAATAAGGGGTTCGTATTTCACAGTTATCCATAGAATCCCCTGCTTAATTTTCTGAGTATTTTTAATAAGGAAAAACTATCTTTTTAAAAAAATTCCAGAGAGGGGGTCAAATATGACGTTTCGCGGTTCGATCGGACTTTTAACTTCGTCTACACGTCGCCTAATGCTCTAGCTAGTCTCTGATACCACTGTTGGGTTACTAGGCACTATCACAAGGATCTATAAGGCATCAACCATGCCAAATCTAAAAATTTCAAGTGCCGAACAACCTAAAGCGAGGATCTTAACTAGAGAATTAGGGTTGACTTGCATGTAAACAACTTTACATCTAAGAGAGAGGGATTACAACCTTTGTAGTCCGTTCCTTCGCTTCATAAGCTTCGAGTAGTAGTCCCTTTGCCACGATCCATGAACTTCCGGACTGTAGAGAGGCTCCACAAGCCGAATGATCCATTCTTGCTTGAAGTTTTCCTTTTCGAAGATGATCTACCTTGAAGAATCTTTTACCCAAGCTTACACTTCACTAAACAACTTATTAGAGAAGTGAACACCCTAATCTAAGTGGCTAGAATAGATGAGGATGATGAAGTAGGAATTTAGCTCTCTTTTGTTTTCAATTTCTCACACTAAATCATCACATGTAATAAGCTAGCAAGCTTTTTCAAGGAAGAAGAAGAAGAAAAGCTTTTGTGATGAATAATGAATTATTGTTGTGGTTACAAATCCAACCATGGGTTAATAATGAAGGGCTTAACTCATGTAGAGAATAAACCTAAGGTAAAGGGTTTGGGTTGGGTTAAGATGTAAGTCCACGTTGCCTACCCCGGTGCTTACGGGGAGGCGGAAACGGTATAAAAAATCGATTTTTAGAACTCAAGGCAACATGGACTAAAAGGAGGATCTTTGCTAAACAAAAACTAACAACCATGATAAGAGATTTAGCTACTCGGTTAAAGGGTTATACCTAAGTCTTGAACTCCTTCTCTTCTTGCTCCTTGGAGTGGGATGAACGGGTCCTCCTCGTTGCCTTCTCTTGCCGAAGAAAGATCCACCCGAGAGCCTCTACCTTTGGCTCCTACCTCAACCTAGAGGTAACTAAAGTGCTTGGTGTGCTAAACCTAGAACCTTAGGATGAGTAGAGAGTAATTTTGGTGTTTTATCTCAAAAGCAAAATGGTTCTCAACTCATGAGAGGGGAGAGCTTTGAGAGAGAGGAAGAGGATGAGAGAGAACGAGCATGAGAGAATGAGGATAATATCAACCATCCTCACATATATGTGAATTATGATAATTAAATAATTAATCAAAGATAATAGTGATGGTTAACTTGAAATGACCATTATCATTTCACATTAATGAATTTTGCAAGAATCAAAGAGCATCTTTCATGTGAAATGATGATGGTCAATTTGTCAACATAGGTCAACAAGTCAACCATAGTCAAATGGTCAACAACTCTAACCATAACACAATTATAATTAATTAATATTAATAATCATATTTCATATATACATTAGGGTTATGAGAAAGACAACGGTCATCAACCCTAATGAAAGTCCTCTGCCTCTGCCTCAGTCAACTGTGCATACACACCCGTATCCATGTTCCGAGGAACACGAATACAATGAGATAAAACTAATCCCAAAACATATACTAGGATCTGGCTTAAACCAAAGCCCGCTAGTATTAGCTGTCCGGACACCAAACGTGCACAAGTGCGCGGATGTGAACGAACCCCGTCGCAATCCTATGCGACCTCTACTCTGTTTTGCCCAAAGGAGAATAACCCTCTGTGTGGGACTTTAAAGACTCGACACTACGCTGGCAGTGGGTTTAACCACAGGCCGCAAGCGGTACTAGCTGTACGTAACGGTCCCCAGGTAGATGCCGATAAGAAGACTGACGAGGTGAACCCATCTGAACTCCCACTGAGCCTGAATGTGACAGTCTCCGTACAGTCCGGTCTGTTCGTCTAAGAGTATCGCATGGCGGGCCTAGGGGGCGGTAAACGTCAGTCTCCTAATAGCGGTACAAGTCGTGTCGGAGTGTAGCCCATAACACCATGAGATAATACTGGAAACCTACCAGTATATCTCGCTTGCCCTGGCCAGGGACTTTGTGTAATGGCTCTCCTAGACACAGCGCGATATCAACCCCCAATACCGGGAGAGACGAATCCTGTCTAACCGTCACTTCCTCCAAGTGCTTCGGGACTGCACCCAACTGCTACCTATTTGCACGACTCCTTTGAGCCGTGGTAGGGTAGCAATCTAAGAACAGTGGGAACACACTCGAGGCGAAGTGACAGTGTCAAGTCAACGGACTAAGCTGTACTCATGTCACCTGAGAACTGATAACCGACGATAGGTATAATACCAACCAACAGTTCCCGACGAGTCCTGTCCAGTGTACTCGTAACCTAATGAGCACCCGCATACTATCTCAAGTACGACGTACTGACGGTTGTGGGACAGACCGTCTCCCATACTGGGATGAGAAGCGCATACGCTAGTCTACTCCGGAGTATCGATGCCCTGTCTCGATAGTCCTACGAGTAGGGACCTTCATAAGGATGTGCTTGTGGATTACCCATCCTCCACGAGTGTGACTGCCATCACAACGCTGGTAATCAAGTAAAGATCCTAAGGGCCCCACTAATGTGTATTGGCGATATGCTAAAAGAAACACATGTACACACATTAAAGTAGAAACAAACCAAGTAGCATACTACCATTTTGAGCAAGATTGTCTATACAACTGTGAATATCCTAAGCTTCCATTAAGTAATATACAAACTAGTATGATACAGTAATGGCCTCTAGGACATATACACTACAATCTCCCACTTGCACTAAGGCCATGTACTGGCGTATCGAAGACCTATCATCTCGATCAGCCGCTCGAACTGAGTCTGGGGTAAGGCCTTCATGAATGGATCAGCAGTGTTATCTTCCGTAGCAACTCTCCGAACCTCAATCTCCTGGGGACCCACGATCTCCCTGATCAGGTGATACTGCCTCAAGATGTGTCTGGACTTCTGATGGGACCTCGGTTCCTTCGCTAAAGCTATAGCCCCGTTGTTGTCGCAATACAGAGGTATTGGATCAACAATGGACGGAACCACATGAAGTTCTGTCAAGAACTTCCTAATCCAGACGGCTTCTTTTGCGGCATCGGCCACAGCGATATATTCCGCTTCCATCGTCGAGCCAGCAACGGTTTCCTGTTTGGAACTCTTCCAACACACCGCCCCTCCATTGAGGGTAAAGACATAACCCGACATAGACTTGTAATCATCCTTGTCACTCTGGAAGCTGGAGTCAGCAAAGGCCTCGATCTGGAGGTCTTTTCCGCCATACACCAAGAACATCTCCTTAGTCCTTCTCAGGTACTTGAGAATGTTCTTTACCGCTATCCAGTGCTTCTCCCCAGGGTTTGACTGATACCGGCTTACCACACTCAGTGCATAAGCTACATCCGGTCTGGTACACAACATTGTATACATTATAGAGCCTACCGCAGAAGCGTAGGGTATAATAGACATGCGATCCCTTTCCAAATCAGTCTTGGGAGACATCTCTTTGGAGAGGGTGATCCCATGACAAGCCGGTAGATTACCGCGCTTGGAATCTTCCATACTGAATCTTTTCAGTATGGTGTCGATGTACCTGGACTGTGAAAGTCCTAATATCCTCTTGGATCTGTCACGATAGATCCGGATCCCCAGAATGTAAGAGGCATCACCTAGGCCTTTCATGGAGAACCTGTGTGACAAGACCCCTTTGACAGATTGTAGCATAGGAATGTCATTACCTATCAAAAGAATGTCATCCACGTACAAAACGAGGAATACGACAGTTCTTGCTACAAATCTACTATAGATGCATGGTTCATCTGGATTTTTGATAAAGCCAAATTCTTTGACCGTCTCATCAAAACAGATGTTCCAACTCCGCGATGCCTACTTCAGTCCATAAATGGACTTAAGCAACTTGCACACCTTTCCGCTGCTCCCACTCTGAATGAAACCCTCTGACTTGTCCATATAGACACACTCCTCTAAATTTCCATTTAGAAAAGCGGTCTTTACGTCCATCTGCCAAATCACATAATCGTGGAAGGCAGCAATGGCAAGAAGGATCCGAATGGATTTCAGCATAGCCACTGTAGAAAAGGTTTCGTCATAGTCCAAACCAGGTCTCTGACGAAAACCCTTTGCAATAAGTCTAGCCTTATAGGTCTCAACCTGTCCATCTACACCAATCTTCCTTTTGAAGATCCACTTGCATCCTACAGGTTTTACCCCATCTGGAGCAACGTCCAATGTCCATACTTTGTTGGTGTACATGGACTCCATTTCGGTCCGCATTGCATCCAGCCATTTTACCGAGTCAACGCTCTGAATGGCCTGCTGGAAGCTAGTCGGCTCATCATAATCAATGATGCAATCCTCTCTATCCCCGTCTATGAGAAAACCGTAGTATCTCTCGGGCGGATGAGACTGCCTACTACTCTGCGGAGCGGCGTAGGAATGTCCTGATCTTTCGAACCCTCTGGTTCTACTAAGCTTTCAGTAATAGGTTGTGGTTTTGGAATTTCTTCCAGTTCTATTGCGCTCCCACTTATCTGATTTTACAAAAACTCAGTTTCCAAGAAGTGGGCATGACGAGAAACAAAAACCTTTTGTTCCACTGCGCAATATAAGAAATATCCCTTGGAGTTCTTTGGATTGCACTGTACTGAGCGTGCCTCGAGTTTGTCCGTATGCTGCTTTTTGACAAAAGCTGGACATCCCCATGTCTTAATGTGCTTAAGATAGGGTTTCTTCCCACACCACATCTGATATGGTGTAGTAGGCACAGTCTTAGTTGGAACTCGGTTCAAAAGGTATGCAGCTGATTCTAGCGCATATCCCCAGAATGATCGCGGTAACTCAGCGTTACTCATCATGGAACGTACCATATCCAATAGGGTTCGGTTCCGCCTCTCCGATACACCGTTATGTTGTGGAGTGTAAGGAGGAGTAAGCTGAGAGATAATTTCATTCTCTTTTAAGTAATCCAGGAACTCGGCACTCAAGTATTCACCACCTCGATCAGATCTCAGTGTCTTGATACTTTTTCCTGTTTGTTTTTCTACTTCATTCTTATATTCCTGGAATTTTCCAAAGGCTTCGGATTTATGTTTCATTAAGAAGACATATCCGTACCTTGAAAAGTCATCCGTAAAAGTAATGAAGTAAGAATAACCGCTTCACGCATGCGTAGACATTGGACCTCACATGTCGCTGTGTACGAGTCTCAAGAGCTTGCTCACTCTTACTCCGTGTCTAGTGAACGGAGTCTTTGTCATCTTTCCTTTGAGATAGGATTGACAAGTTGCATATGATTGATATTCGAACGGATCTAAATATCCTTCTGTATGTAACTTCGTCAACCTTCTCTCATTAATGTGACCCAGTCTACAATGCCATAAGAAAGCATGATTGATTTCTGGAGACTTTCTTTTGTGTGTATTCTGGACATTGAAAATCTGTGGTTGGTTTAATACGTATATACCGTTGCTTAATGTACCTGACCCAATCAGAACTTGATTAAGGTGAATGTTTACAACATTGCTTACAAATGCAAATTCATAACATTCTTTAGATATTAAAGATACAGAAATGATAATACAAGTTGCATTGGGTACAAAATAACAATTACGCAAAACCAAAACGTGTCCATCTGACAATCCCAGGTGATAGTCCCCCACTGCCTCAGCATCCATGCTAGCTCCGTTTGCAACTCTGAGGGTCATATCACCTGCCTTCAAAACCCTACGCTTTTTCAGTGCCTGTAAAGAATTACAGATATGAGATCCTGACCCGGTATCCAATACCCAGAAAGTAGAGTTTATTGATAGGCAGTTTTCAATAACATACACACCTGAAGCCGAAGCCACAACTTGCTTCGGGTCCTAGTTTCTGGCCTTCCAAGCCCTGCAATCTTTCTTCCAGTGTCCACTCTTGTGACAGTAAAAGCCCTCTTCCTTTCCCACAAGCTTTCCCGCTACCTTTGTTGCTTTTGCCTTTCCCTTTGCTTCCACTTTACTAACACCGCCCCTTGGTTTGGTGGGGGTTTTCTTCTTCTTTCCCTTGGCTTTCACCTTGGTCTTAGAAGAGGATGGTCCTCTAACAAACAAAGTGGATGTATCCGTACCTTTCTGTAGGGTGCCTTCTGCACTCCTCAGCATGTTGAGGAGTTCTGAAAGTTCAACTTCTTTTTCTTACTAGTTGAAGTTCGGGATAAACTCGGCGTAAGTGGAAGGAAGGGACTGGAGAATCAAGTCAGTATAGAGCTCGTTCTCTAACGTGGTCCCAAGGTCCGCGAGCTCTTCAATATAGCCAATCATCTTAAGCACGTGTTCCGCTACCGATGATCCGACGGCCAATCTCGCCGAAAACAACTTTTTCGAGACTTCGTATCTGGCGATACGGGATTGCTCTCCATACAGTTCTTTTGTATGGAGAAATATGGATTCAAGGCCCATATTCTCGTGCCTCCTCTGATGTTCATTGTCCATAGAGGCAAGCACGAGGCACTTGGCCTTCGCGCAGTCGATTTCCCAGGTCTTACGGATTTCCTTATCTGCGACGCTGGTTTTGGGACCTGGGACAGGGGGAGCTTTGGTGGTAAGGAGATACCCCAACTTGTCATAAGTGATTGCCATTTTGACATTCCTGAGCCAATCTTTGTAGTTTGGCCCTGTCAGTATGTTTTTATCTAGTAGTAACTTAAGTCCAGTCATGATGTTTGGTCGCTGCAATTAGGAGAGAGAGAAGAAACACTTTAGCATGATGCTCTTGCAAGTTTAGAGTGGTTTTTAGTTTGTCTAAACAGGATGGCTCCCACTGTCTCTCAAATCCCTCCTCAAACCAAAAAGGAAGAATTAGTCGGGATCAATCTCACCGTACAATACTTGCTTAACCGTTCAGCCAGGCCAGTGTTGGTACTTCGAGGGAGGTTTTCCAACGCTTTCGTAAAGTTCCTTAATTAAGTAACCTCTTTTCCCTGTGGGCGTAGCCCCGCTAACACCTTTCTAGACACCTACTTGGTTTATAGCATTGATCGTTAAGTGAGAAAGTTTCCGAGGAGTAGCATATACTCACAGTAGGATCGGGATCCAAATATCATCGCGTGACAAAACAGAAGGAATCCTACCAGAATTATCACACTCCAAATGGTATGCAGCACTAGCAAGTTTCAATTTCTTTAGAAACTCCCGATGTGGATTTTTGCCCCATGCTCTTATGACCTTGACTTTGGCCAACAAATCATAAGTCACATGTTAAGTTCTATCCGTCATTCTCCAGGTTAATTTGAACCCACCCGTACCTACCCTTGACTTTGGCTAACAAGGCAGTACGACTGTCCCAAACCAACACATCTATCTATGCTGCACATAAATACCCAATAGCTACCAATCACTATGCCTTGACTTTGGCAAACAAACATAGCTTGAATACTATTGACTATCCATGTGAAACAACGGAGGGCTACGAATGGTTTTGGCGAAACCGTGAACGTAGTGAACTTGATATAATCGATGGAACGAGATAGCTTTTAAAAGGAGTGGCTTAAGCTCCGCGTTTAAAAGTTGTTTTTGAAAAGAAACCGAGTGGTTTTGAAAGTGTTCCAATGACTCTACTTTGGTTTATTTTCTTGCATTAATTTAATGCGTCCCATCAATTAATCCTACCATTGCAGAAAACAATGAAAATATGACGTACGCTTATGCCATCCGCATTCGCCACGGGGTCCCGTCATCAAACGTTAGGTTACTTAACTAACGACAGAGCGGGGGCTGGACTAGCGCGGATGCAAAACATAAGCAACGCCTAAATAGATATCATATATAGATATATACATTCATCACATGCAATGATAGCCATTCCAGATCAAAGATGAACACTTTGGATATACTAGGAATCCGCATTCCGTACGAGCCTGTAACGAAGAGCGGATTACACGGTCGCGATGAATAGCCAAGACCCCACCCTAGACCCCTACGGGTGCGGCAAACTACCCGTCAAGTACCCGAAGCGAAGCAACCTCCCTCAACACCGTGAGTAGGCCACTCGTGGCCACTCGGCACTTCTAGGTACCCGATAGTTTGTGCACCCCACCTTGGGTCTATCCTAGGAGCAAAAACAGTAAAAGAAATTATACAATAACGGCTACAACCCCATCCTGGTTGTGCGGCCATATAAATAATATTATATCAATTACAAATTACATGAATTGAAAGAAAAAGAAAACTCTCATCTCACAACCCCCCGGCTATTCATCCGCGACAATCTAATGAATTCATATACACAAACCATCAACAATACAGATCACAGATATGTATAACCCCCACTAATCGATGTATAGCGATTAGCAGACGTTCAATACATATATCACATCACAGATATAACCCATTAGCCAAAGTCTAGAGAAGTTCGATCAAAATACGGATTTGTAACCACCCTAAATACAAATTTGTTCTCTGGAAAATCTGGGCAGAAACAAACCATCCTAAAAATCCCAAAACATCAATATAAGAACACTGCAGGAGAAACGACCCACGGCCGAGTCAACTCGATCACGGATCCGCGGCAAGAGCATGCTCTTGCCGTGGTTCCGTGGTGAGTTGGTCGACTCGCTGGATCGTTTTTCTTGGGTGTTCTTTAAAAAACCTGAGCCGATTTTTAGTACATGATTTATTATTTTTCGAGCAGAATTAAAAATCGGCAGAAAGTTGATATTTTTGACGTGTTTTGCGGTTTTTGTCCGATCGAAATTCTAGATATTTCGCTAACTTGCTAGTTTGTGTTTAGCTAGGCTCTGATACAACTGTAAGTCCATGTTGCCTACCCCGGTGGTTACGGGGAGGCGGAAACGGTATAAAAAATCGATTTTTAGAACTCAAGGCAACATGGACTAAAAGGAGGATCTTTGCTAAACAAAAACTAACAACCATGCTAAGAGATTTAGCTACTCGGTTAAAGGGTTATACCTAAGTCTTGAACTCCTTCTCTTCTTGCTCCTTGGAGTGGGATGAACGGGTCCTCCTCGTTGCCTTCTCATGCCGAAGAAAGATCCACCCGAGGGCCTCTACCTTTGGCTCCTACCTCAACCTAGAGGCAACTAAAGTGCTTGGTGTGCTAAACCTAGAACCTTAGGATGAGTAGAGAGTAATTTTGGTGTTTTATCTCAAAAGCAAAATGGTTCTCAACTCATGAGAGGGGAGAGCTTTGAGAGAGAGGAAGAGGATGAGAGAGAATGAGCATGAGAGAATGAGGATAATATCAACCATCCTCACATATATGTGAATTATGATAATTAAATAATTAATCAAAGATAATAGTGATGGTTAACTTGAAATGACCATTACAATTTCACATTAATGAATTTTGCAAGAATCAAAGAGCATCTTTGTAACGTTTTGAAAATCGTTTCGGTGAAATTTCGAAAAAACGGTAAAATAATGGGGTTTTCTGTAAAAACTCAAAATGCAAATATGTTTATTATAAAATTAAATATACATATTCTAGCTATGTAATTGCTAGTATTTGGTATTTATTGAGCCACTGGTGAAATTTCAAATTTTCTGAAAAATTTTCCGAAATTAATTATTTTAATATTATTTTAAGCCGTCACTAATACATTTAATTAGGGAAAATTATAAATTGAAATGAGTTGAAACAAATTTTGTGCATCATAAAATATTAAATAAAATTTTATCATGTAGTTTTTGAAACGAAATCGTTTGCCAAAACGGTTTAGAAAATATCGAAGAAAAATGCTTTTTTCGGTGAAATTAGTGTTAATAGGAATTGGGGTTTAGCATTTATCTTTTTCCTAACCCACACACCCACACCTCACCCTCTCCCCATGTGGCCGGCCCCACCATGACAGCCTTCCCCCTCTCCCTCTCTCCAATCACTACTTTTTTCAAAAGAAAAGAAAAAGAAAAGAGTAGAAAATGATAGAATTAGAGTGGACTTTGACTAGAGTGGACTTTCCCCATCTCACTCTCTCTCCTCCTTCACCCAATCCCCACCAATTCTGGCCAAAACCTGAACCCACAACAGCCCCTTCATTCTTCATCTCCTTCTCTTTAAAAAAGTTCATCAAAAATGCTTGAAAAATCCACAAAAAATCAAGCAAAAATCCAAATCAAAATCCACCTCTTACCCATTTTCCCTTGATTACCATAGCATGGATCTAGGGATTTAGATTTCAATTTGGGAGGCTAAGTGTTCTTGTGGGATCTTCAAATTATTTGGGTATAAATTCTAACCTTTTTGCTTAATGTGTTCTTAATTGCTTAGGTTAGCTTAATTAATTGTTTAATTAGGTTTTTAATTAGTTCTAGGTGCATGATTTAAAATTCAAGAGAGGGGTTTGATTTCAAATTGGTATTTTGTGTTGTGAGATTTAGTTTATGTGATATAATTGACATATTAATGTTATGCTAAATCCAATTTAAGTTGCTAATTTGCATTTGTTGATTTAAAAGTGATAATTATATAATTAGTAAACTAGGTTCTTTTAAATAATTATATTCTTATAAGATAAAATTCAAATTTAGGTTTCATGTCATTATAAAGATTATATTGAGTGGTTTAATGCTTTTAGTTCATGAAAATCCAAGCTAGATTGTAGTTTGTGCATTTTTGCTATAAAATTGTTAAAATTTAGGTATTTTGTAAACTAGAATTTTAACGTTTATGGAAATTAATGAGATTAAATTATGGGAATTGTTTTTTGATTTAATTAAGATATTTAGTGAATATTGTGGCCGCTAGATTCATTTATACATCGAGTTTTGTACTAAAACGGCGAATTGTGCTTGCTAGATTTTCGGAAAAATGACTTTTTAAGTGAAATTGGGGTTTTTGTGAGTTTTAACCTATTTTATATTAAAATTAGTGTTCGTGAATGTGCAAATGAGTGTATTTGGGTTTTTCTCGATGGTTTGGCGTTTGTACGCCGACGTCGAGGGTTTTTGGGTTGATTTGTGAAAGCAACCATAGGTTTTGACCTATGTGGGGTTCGTGTGTCGTTTTGGTCATGAGTCGGATTTTAATGCGATATGGTGCGTTATGATATGTAGGTACCCCATGTGGACTTCGAGACGACAAGCAAGCGCGTGGCGACGTCGGCACCGGCGAGCGAGGACCAGGTGAGTAGATTTATATCTACGGGGAGAATTCGGGTGGATGGCGTATAGCACCCCCGCAGTCCGTGGTGGTGTATACGGATGCGTATACACACCAACAATTATTATATGTTATTTGGGATTAATAACGATATTTAGGATGGATTTTGGTGTGTTGGATTATTTTAGTGTTGCGAACCCTAGGGTAGTGTTGCACTACACATACACACATACATACTTGCATACATTCCTATTTATATGTGCTCATTGGATTCTTTATAGTTATGTGTTCACATGGGTATGGGACTATGTGTTCACATAGGGATTTGAGAATGATACTTGGGATTGATCTGAGTCGTTGAGATTTGTTTTGTGGTTGTGATATCGGTGATATGGCAGGATTCGTGCTTGAGGTACGTCCTGGTGTTATAGCGGATCTTGGGGCGGCGATACGGATGAATAGTGTTATAAATAAAATGGTCGACATGTGATCGTGATATGAGAAATGATATGCTAGGATATTGATATTAGGCCGTATCGGGCGATGTATATCCCTTGATGATGATATGTGCTGACGATATCGGTTTGTACGAGATTGTCGATCGGTAGTCAGATCATGAGTATATTGAGGATATTAGTATTGTACTAGACATAGGTCAATACCCTAGACTATGATCTTGGATAAAGAGGATACCAGAGGAATAGTGTGAAGAATATGATATTGACCCGTACCCAGATTTGGGATGCCGTACGACGGATTTACGTATGAGCTATATTGATGATTGATCCGCACTCTTGACTTGGGAATATCTGATTATAGATATGGTATAGGATTGATAGTATCGAGGCGGGATCACCGACTAATATATATTCATATATGTATCGACTCAGATGCTAGGCGGTTTCCTTACCTTTAGTTCAGCCGTATAGTTTAGTGTAGTTGTCAGACTAGATTAGATTTCTACCTATTTCAAAACTAACGGATCGTGGGTATTTTAAAAGACAGCCCAAGAGATCCTACAGATATTTCAAAAGACGTATCTTTTCATAAAAACACCGTAGCCCCTATTTTCAAAACCCCATGATTCGTGTTATTTCAAAAGGCGCCATTTGTAGGATTTATATTAGGGTAATGCAGATTAGTTATCGTTGTGTTTAGTATTTAGCTCCCGCTCATTTTTACTGTTCGCTCCGTATCGCATACTTATATTATAATTTCTTATTGCATTATTAATATCATGCTGTTAGGACACCAGCACCATTACCGATGACGCGTATGTACCACGTACACTTACTTGCTGGCTCACACACATCTTCATCGGTAATTGCCATGTCACGAACACTTTAGAAAATACTATTTCATTTGACATAGGTTGTTAGCTAATAGTTTAGACATGATATTAGTGTACTTGCCTTATATGCTAGTTAGACATTGTAGTTATTGCCTACTACTTCATGCATGTTATTATTCACTGTTGTGTCGCATTCATGGATTCTCATGCCTATATTCACTGTTTATATGCTATTGATGACTTGGACTCGGATTTCATGAGATTTCTTGGATTTGGAGGAAAACCGCAAAAACATAAATAAACCTTTTCTCTCTTTTAAAATAAAAAGTGTGGTTTTCCCATGATGTATGAGTCGTCCACCATGAGTTTGCTGATGGATTTCGAGACCCGATTCGAGGAGTGGAGGAACCGTTTCGGGTACATGGTGGGCCCGGTGCGGTACCCCGGGGTAAGAGGATCGTGTTGTTGACGTTGAGCCTGACAGGGGAGCACTACCGACCGGTGATATTACCCGACGCGTCGGATATCCGGAGGATACCGTCGTGGTCTTGAGATAGATGGTAGGGGCCGGTCTGGATTGACGGCGCCCTAGATATTGTGATTGAGATTTTGAGATTTTGAGATATTGAGGTACAGAGATTGTGATACAGAGATATCGAGATATTTGGACACTTGTTTTGTGTCGCTGCTGGGCACTGTTTTATGCTGATTTCATTTATGATACCTCACTTTTAAAATACAGAAATCTCACTGATTCATGAAAGCAGTTTTCTTCAGTACATGCATTCTGTTTCATGCATTCATACATTGCTACCTGAGGCACCGACACGGACACATGAGATTACACTCGGGTTAGATATTACCCTAGCCATTGTTATATGCTGCATGTTATACATATATTTGAGGTTATATTATGATCATTGACCTAGGATTGCGTTATTTATGCGATTTCTTTCCGTAGATGTTTTTCTATTCACGAGTTGGCAACTCACCCCCGTTGTGCCCCAGTTTCTTGCAGGTTTGCCGTACAGGTTTCATTACGGCTTGCGGGCATAGTTTCCTTCGGGTGATTTGCTAGTAGATGGGTTTACTTATATCGTACCCCCATTATATAATTTATATATTATTACTCTGTTGTATCTAGAAGTTCTATCAACCAAACTTGTATTTGTAAGTGCACGACGGCGCCCCGGCCGTCAATCAGACGGCCAAATGCGGAAACGGTGATAAACTTTAATTTTGCGTACTTAGCAAACCGGCACCACCGCGCACAAAACACCCGGATCGTAACCATTAAACTAGTCTAAGCTAACAAGAGGATGGGTTAGAGATGTACCGACTGATCCGAGTCCTCCGGTCTTCATCTCCACTCCGATCTCCTCGCGGGAACTCCGGTCGTCGCCTCCTCGCCGGAAGGGCACCACATCGCCTGTAGCTTTTACGGGCTCCCACCTCAATACCGAGGCAACTCGGGCGCGAAGTAGGCTACCCGACGCGCCCAAGATATGCTGTAGGAAGTGTAGTGTAGAATCATAGTCTCTTTTGGGGTTTGTTGCCATTTGTGGATGATGGAGGAAACAAGGTAAGAAAAATGGTGCTTGCATTTTTCTAGCATCAAAAATGAGATCAAGAATGCTACTCTCTCAAAGATGAAGATGAAGCTCTCTTCTTCTCTTTTCTTCTTCTCACTTAGAAAAACCAATGGTGGAGGAAAAAATGGAATCAACCATCATAAAAACCAAGAAGGAGAGTGATGGTAGTAAAAGTAGAAAGGTGACCACATCCTAAAACATAATGATCACTAAATCAACATCAAACCTCAAATCCATTTCAAATCCAATCCAATCTCATAAATACATGAAAAGCAAAGATGCTTATCATATCAACCCATATGCAAATAAGTCCTCCACAAAGTGTTATTTGCAAACTTGCAAATAACACCCTCCATCGGAAAAGTCCGGCCGGGAAAGAACAAAGAAAAACCGGCCGGAACGGAATGCAAACAGGCAACTCCAGAAAACTGGTCCCGTAATAAATTACAGGAAAAACCCCGATACTGTGCATACACACCCGCATCTGTATTCCGTCCGGATACAAATGCAAAGAGACAAAATCTACACTGTACTAAACTAGGATCCGGTTTAAACAAAAGCCGGCTAGTAATATCCGTCCGATCCTGATCCGTGCAATACCGCACGTATCTGATCGAACCCTGCCATATTCCTATACGGCTACTAGTACAAACTGTCCGATCCTGATCCGTGCAATACCGCACGTATCTGATCGGACCCTGCCATATCTCCATACGGCCTCTACAGCGTTTCGCCCGAAAGCTTGAGTAACTAAAAGTGTGGTGGACTCTAAAGACTCGTCAATACTATGGCTGTGGATTTAACCACCAGCACGTCAGAGGTATAAGCCAATACGTGACGGGCCACCAGCTATTGACTAAAAGGGACGTCGATGAGCGAACTCATCCTGACACCCTACTGAGCCTGTCAGTGACAATATCCGTACAGTCCGGTCCGTTCGTCTATGAGCATCGCATGTCGGGCCTAGGGGGTGGGTAAAAGTCAGACCCCAAAAAGCGGTACAAGTCGTGTCGGAGTGTAGCCCAGAACACCCTGAGATACTACTGGAATACCTACCAGCAAATCTCCTGCCTTGGCCAAGGACTTCGTGTAATGGCTCTCCTAGACACAGCGCGACCTCACCCCCAATACCGGGAGAGACGAACCCCCGAAGATCCGCTCACTGCCTCCATGTGGCTCGGGACTGTACCCAACTAAAACCTGTTTGCACGACTCCTTTGAGCCGTGGTAGGGTAGTAATCAAAGCACGGTGGGAACTCACACGAGACAAATGACGATCCCCAGGTCGATGAACTAACCTGTACACATGTCACCTGGGAACTGCTATCTGACGTCAGGTATAAGACCAACTAGCATGTTCCCGGCGAGTCCTGTCCGGTGTACTCATAACCCAATGAGCACCTGTATACATCTTAGGTGAACCAACTGACACCAGTGGCCTGTGAGACCGGCCACCGCCCCTCGTCGGGGTCTCGACTGTATACACTAGTCTACTCTGGAGAATCGATGCCCTGTCTCGAAACTCCCACGACTAGGGACCTTTTAAGGATGTGCTTGTAGACTCCAACTCTCACTTATATGATCGCCCTCATACTGCTGTCAGTCAAGCAAGAATCCTAGGGGCTCTATCAACGTGCAATAGCGACCTGTCAGGTCACCTAAAGCAGTACACGATGATAAAGGTAAACCAGATAGCAAACTATCATCTCGAGTAAGACTGTCGTACCGGGATAGGTCCTCCCTCAATCATTGCAATCACATGCCTGTGATCCAATAATTGACTCTGAGGGCACTATCTCCAACAGTATTTACTTTGAGATAGAGACCAGTGATGTTATTCCTTCGACCTTAGAGTCGCGCGTTATTTTTATGTGGTTTTCTTGTGGTTTTGAGTTTCCTTTTGAATTTTGATCCTCGCCGTTGGCGTTGTATATTATATTGCTTGTGTGGTTGTGACCGTCGATTGACGAAGAGCTAGCTCCCGCTTGGGGATGACTTTTTATTGATTTTGTATACTATTCATGTTGTATCCCCTTTGGGAGCCAGTATTTACAAAGGAGACTCTGCCGAAATTTTCGGGAAATATTTGATGTTTTTTTAAACCGCATAATTCGGCTTATGCTATTAAAACTACTTGTTTTAAATTGGTTTTCCTTCACTCTACTACTTTTCTTGGTTTGGATTTCTAGGGTTTCGGTTTACTTAGATTACGTACGCCTCGAGACGTTCGTAGTTTAAGTGCCGGTCTTATTCCGTACTCTCGGGACGTGACAAAGTTGGTATCAGAGCGTTAGGTTTTACTTTCGGAGCGTAGGATGACCCTTGGTTGATGGAATAGGTGACTAAAGTAGAGTGATGTACCGTAGGTATGTTCCGCGGCATATTTACGACACGCTACTCCACTTAAGAAGCCTTAGGATGTATATTTCTTTGCTCAGTATTATAATCATTCCGATCTAGCCTCATCAGTACCGGTTATGGTTTTACTGCCATGATTACGGGCAGGGAAAGCTACGGCTAGAGTTTCGGTCAGCACGAGCTCGTCACGAACGAGGACTGACCAGGACGAAATTCCGGCGACACACGATTGCGGAGATGTGTCTTTTTACTGTGTTTCCTCGCCACGAGCGTTTGGAGGATCGCCTTTATGAGGTTACTCGGATGTGCTGATCGACACGAGAGGATTGAGCCAATGATAGAGGCCAGCCAGATTTTGATGACCGTTGGTGTGTTGCTTATTCATGATGGTGGAGGCACTGTTTAGCGTGCAGACGAGCGAGCCAGTTATTGCTGCGAACGACGAGATATTGCCCCAGATGCTGGAGTTAGTGTAGAACGAGTTATACTAAGAGATGATAGAAGGTCGCTAGTCATCGAGGATGAATGACTAGGACATGTGGATCGTTCGCCTACCCCGATGCGAGGTCATCAGATAGATTGATTCCAGCTAGAGACGACTTCACGCGGAGACGTTGAGAGTCGACAGAGATGATCGAATGTCAGAAACCTAATATTCCAAGTTTAAAGTAGTCGGAAAGACATGCAGGCAATTCTATGGACCCTCTAGAAGAACGAAACCCTAACTCGACATAATGACCGTGTGAAAGCCTTTGAACCTTCGGGTTTGCGGCAGTTCCACGGCGCCATTAGTGAGGCTTGGGTTTGCCCTTCTACGGCTGGACTACCGATGATGTGGTATGTACTCGATACTATTAAACTGTGCCCAAGATGTTGAGCCCTTGGGGGATTATGAGGCTTTGACAATCGATTGGATGGTTCGACTTAATTCGGATGCTAGGTGGTGAGATGCATTTCTTGGGAGACTCCCGATACGAGGATAGCCGTTGGAGCTCAGTCCATGCAGCCACGACGAGACGAGTCCGAAGCGGTCGACATTAGAGAAAAATGGAGTAAGAGGTTCGTACAAGATCTGGATATGATAACGTTCCCCTCCGCCGACATCAGAGATGCGATGCGCATGCCGAGGCAGAGTACTGGATATACCTTCCAGAAGGAGTCGCGATGGGTATGCAGCCGTTCCAGAGCAAGATGCAGATATAGGAAAGGACGATGACTTCCGGACAGTTGGCAGAGACGAGACATGGAAGAGACCGTGAGCAGGATTCCTTCCAGGACACTGCTGCAATGATACTTGCACCCAGGATCAGATGTGTCACGTACATACAGAGAGCCAGAGGCCGACGCCAGTGATATGCTGTCTTACGAGTGGTCACGATGATTGACCGAGAGATGACCAGAGAAGTGCCAGAACGGGATCATCCCCGTTGGCACACCTGACAGGGCCGATGAGCCGATGGACCGAGAGATTGGTAATTCATAGTGAAGATCTTGACCCAGGAGTGGTCATTGTTACGCACACCAGCAGGCCAGAGTTCACGATCATCGACGAGATATCCCTCTAGTGACCGCGACAGTTGGCCCGAGATTCTTAGAGGATGCACTTGAGCGGTACTATTCCGCCATTATTGATTTCGATGTTTGGGTGATTTATTCGCATGATTTGATTTTGATGATTGAGGATTTACGATCTTTGCACAGTGTTGCACTTGATATCGTTTTCGTGCTTTGGTTTCACATGTTTGTGATTTTACGGTTTTAGTCATTTGAGTTGATTTTATGCATATGCACGCACACGATTTGGTTCCTGCACTCTGTATAGTTTATATATGCTTGCAGTGCAGTGATACGCCTTTTGTGCACTTAGATGCACTGGACTTCGATTTCGATTGTGATACTCGATATTTGTTTTGTGCACCTTGTGCACCTGATTTGATTTTGTGCATGTTCGGTGCTTGATATTGGATTTCATGATTTCGTGCATGATGGATGCCCCTGGTTTTGGGTTTTCGCGCATGTTGAGCGCATGTCTTGAGATGCGATTTTGGTGCACACCAGATGCACTAAATCGAGATTTTTTCGTGCATGTCAGATGCACCTGATTTTTGCAGTCAAGCACACACGTTGCCTACGACAGATAATTTGTGCACACCTGATGCACTTAGATCTTATTTCTGTGGACTTATATGGCACGTATATGGATTTTGATTGTCCTGCGCACCAGACGCACGCAATATTCATACGTGTATTTTGGGATTAATTTCTTATAGAGCGGTACATTTTTTTTTATGATAATTGCGATGTGTTTTCGTACTAAGTAGGGCTAGTCAGAAGACAGTACCTGAATGTACTTTGCATACATTGATAGCTATCGAAAGGAATTCCAAAAAGCGAGCTATAGTCTCAGTATTTATCTACGTGTCTGATATGACGCGAAACGTTTAAAACAAGGAAAACCCTTCTAAATTGTTTCCCAAAACGGCGGAACGTACATTTCAAACAAAGGTATATATGTATATAGTTATTTTCTTATGATAGACGTCCGCCACTGTGCAGTGTTATGTGCATTGCACAGCAACTTAAAGGATTTGGCATGTATTTCCTCCTGATATTTACATGTATAGTTCCGATTTATAGCATATTGGTCTTGCTTGAGATTTGGCATTCGTGTCTTCACCTTGACTCCGATGATTGTGGGATGCTTGACGGAGTTTTGATTTCGAGTTATCTACTCATACTCATGCGCATGCATTGCGCTATGATGCGTTTATGTATCTATGATTTCGGAGCCCCGGCGATTTGATGGTTTTGGCTGAAATATTTCAGTATTTAGGGGGAGTTTTAATTTAAATTCGGGGACCGAATTTCTTTAAGGGGGGAAGATTGTAACGTTTTGAAAATCGTTTCGGTGAAATTTCGAAAAAACGGTAAAATAAGGGGGTTTTCTGTAAAAAGTCAAAATGCACATATCTTTATTATAAAATTAAATATACATATTCTAGCTATGTAATTGCTAGTATTTGGTGTTTATTGAGCCACTGGTGAAATTTCAAATTTTCTGAAAATTTTTCCGAAATTAATTATTTTAATATTATTTTAAGCCGTCACTAATACATTTAATTAGGGAAAATTACAAAATGGAATGAGTTGAAACAAATTTTGTGCATCATAAAAAATTAAATAAAATTTTATCATGTGGTTTTTGAAACGAAATCGTTTGCCAAAACGGTTTAGAAAATATCAAAGAAAAAGGCTTTTTGGTGAAATTAGTGTTAATGGGAATTGGGATTTAGCATTTATCTTTTTCCTAACCCACACACCCACACCTCACCCTCTCTCGATGTGGCCGGCCCCACCATGACAGCCCTCCCCCTCTCCCTCTCTCCAATCACTTCTTTTTTCAAAAGAAAAGAAAAGGAAAAGAGTAGAAAATGATAGAATTAGAGTGGACTTTGACTAGAGTGGACTTTCCCCACCTCACTCTCTCTCCTCCTTCACCCAATCCCCACCAATTCTGGCCAAAACCTGAACCCACAATAGCCCCTTCATTCTTCATCTCCTTCTCTTTAAAAAAGTTCATCAAAAATGCTTGAAAAATCCACAAAAATTCAAGCAAAAATCCAAATCAAAATCCACCTCCTACCAATTTTCTCTTGGCTACCATAGCATGGATCTAGGGATTTAGATTTCAATTTGGGAGGCTAAGTGTTCTTGTGGGATCTTCAAATTATTTGGGTATAAATTCTAACTTTTTTGCTTAATGTGTTGTTAATTGCTTAGGTTAGCTTAATTAATTGTTTAATTAGGTTTTTAATTAGTTCTAGGTGCATGATTTAAAATTCAAGAGAGGGGTTTGATTTCAAATTGGTATTTTGTGTTGTGAGATTTAGTTTATGTGATATAATTGACATATTAATGTTATGCTAAATACAATTTAAGTTGCTAATTTGCATATTTGTTGATTTAAAAGTGATAATTATATAATTGGTAAACTAGGTTTTTTTAAATAATTATATTCTAATGAGATAAAATTCAAATTTAGGTTTCATGTCATTATAAAGATTATATTGAGTGGTTTAATGCTTTTAGTTTATGAAAATCCAAGCTAGATTGTAGTTTGTGCATTTTTGCTATAAAATTGTTAAAATTTAGGTATTTTGTAAACTAGAATTTTAACGTTTATGGAAATTAATGAGATTAAATTATGGGAATTGTTTTGATGACTTAATTAAGATATTTAGTGAATATTGTGGCTGCTAGATTCGTTTATACATCGAGTTTTGTACTAAAACGGCGAATTGTGCTTGCTAGATTTTCGGAAAAATGACTTTTTAAGTGAAATTGGGGTTTTTGTGAGTTTTAACCTATTTTATATTAAAATTAGTGTTCGTGAATGTGCAAATGAGTGTATTTGGGTTTTTCTCGATGGTTTGGCGTTTGTACGCCGACGTCGAGGGTTTTTGGGTTGATTTGTGAAAGCAACCATAGGTTTTGACCTATGTGGGGTTCGTGTGTCGTTTTGGTCATGAGTCGGATTTTAATGCGATATGGTGCGTTATGATATGTAGGTACCCCATGTGGACTTCGAGACGACAAGCAACCGCGTGGCGACGTCGGCACCGGCGAGCGAGGACCAGGTGAGTAGATTTATATCTATGGGGAGAAGTCATGTGGATGGCGTATAGCACCCCCGCAGTCCGTGGTGGTGTATACGGATGCGTATACACACCAACAATTATTATATGTTATTTGGGATTAATAACGATGTTTAGGATGGATTTTGGTGTGTTGGATTATTTTAGTGTTGCGAACCCTAGGGTAGTGTTGCACTACACATACACACATACATACTTGCATACATTCCTATTTATATATGCTCATGGGATTCTTTATAGTTATGTGTTCACATGGGTATGGGACTATGTGTTCACATAGGGATTTGAGGATGATACTTGGGATTGAGCTGAGTCGTTGAGATTTGTTTTGTGGTTGTGATATTGGTGATATGGCAGGATTCGTGCTTGAGGTACGTCCTGGTGTTATAGCGGATCTTGGGGCGGCGATACGGGTGAATAGTATTATAAATAAAATGGTCGACATGTGATCGTGATATGAGGCATGATATGCTAGGATATTGATATTAGGCCGTATCGGGCGATGTATACCCCTTGATGATGATATGTGCTGACGATATCGGTTTGTACGAGATTGCCGATCAGTAGTCAGATCATGAGTATATTGAGGATATTAGTATTGTACTAGACATAGGTCAGTACCCTAGACTATGATCTTGGATAAAGAGGATATCAGAGGAATAGTGTGAGGAATATGATATTGACCCGTACCCAGATTTGGGATGCTGTACGACGGATTTACGTACGAGCTATATTAATGATTGATCCGCACTCTTGACTTGGGAATATCTGATTATAGATATGGTATCGGATTGATAGTATCGAGGTGGGATCACCGACTAATATATATTCATATATGTATCGACTCAGATGCTAGGCGGTTTCCTTACCTTTAGTTCAGCCGTATAGTTTAGTGTAGTTGTCAGACTAGATTAGATTTCTACCTATTTCAAAACTAACGGATCGTGGGTATTTTAAAAGACAGCCCAAGAGATCCTACAGATATTTCAAAAGACGTATCTTTTCATAAAAACACCGTAGCCCCTATTTTCAAAACCCCATGATTCGTGTTATTTCAAAAGGCACCATTTGTAGGATTTATATTAGAGTAATGCAGATTAGTTATCGTTGTGTTTAGTATTTAGCTCCCGCTCATTTTTACTGTTCGCTCCGTATCGCATACTTATATTATAATTTCTTATTGCATTATTAATATCATGCTGTTAGGACACCAGCACCATTACCGATGACGCGTATGTACCACGTACACTTACTTGCCGGCTCACACACATCTTCATCGGTAATTGCCATGTCACGAACACTTTAGAAAATACTATTTCATTTGACATAGGTTGTTAGCTAATAGTTTAGACATGATATTAGTGTACTTGCCTTATATGCTAGTTAGACATTGTAGTTATTGCCTACTACTTCATGCATGTTATTATTCACTGTTGTGTCGCATTCATGGATTCTCATGCCTATATTCACTGTTTATATGCTATTGATGACTTGGACTCGGATTTCATGAGATTTCTTGGATTTGGAGGAAAACCCCAAAAACATAAATAAACCTTTTCTCTCTTTTAGAATAAAAAGTGCGGTTTTCCCATGATGTATGAGTCGTCCACCATGAGTTTGCTGATGGATTTCGAGACCCGATTCGAGGAGTGGAGGAACCGTTTCGGGTACATGGTGGGTCCGGTGCGGTACCCCGGGGCAAGAGGATCGTGTCGTTGACGTTGAGCCTGGCAGGGGAGCACTACCGACCGGTGATATTACCCGACGCGTCGGATATCCGGAGGATACCGTCGTGGTCTTGAGATAGATGGTAGGGGCCAGTCTGGATTGACGGCGCCCTAGATATTGTGATTGAGATTTTGAGATTTTGAGATATTGAGGTACAGAGATTGTGATACAGAGATATCGAGATATTTGGACACTTGTTTTGTGTCGCTGCTGGGCACTGTTTTATGCTGATTTCATTTATGATACCTCACTTTTAAAATACAGAAATCTCACTGATTCATGAAAGCAGTTTTCTTCAGTACATGCATTCTGTTTCATGCATTCATACATTGCTACCTGAGGCACCGACACGGGCACATGAGATTACACTCGGGTTAGATATTACCCTAGCCATTGTTATAGGCTGCATGTTATACATATATTTGAGGTTAAATTATGATCATTGACCTAGGATTGCGTTATTTATGCGATTTCTTTCCGTAGATGTTTTTCTATTCACGAGTTGGCAACTCACCCCCGTTGTGCCCCAGTTTCTTGCAGGTTTGCCGTACAGGTTTCATTACGGCTTGCGGGCATAGTTTCCTTCGGGTGATTTGCTAGTAGATGGGTTTACTTGTATCGTACCCCCTATTATATAACTTGTATATTATTACTCTGTTGTATCCAGAAGTTCCATCAACCAAACATGTATTTACTTTGAGATAGAGACCAGTGATGTTATTCCTTCGACCTTAGAGTCGCGCGTTATTTTTCTGTGGTTTTCTTGTGGTTTTGAGTTTCCTTTTGAATTTTGATCCTCGCCGTTGGCGTTGTATATTATATTGCTTGTGTGGTAGTGACCGTCGATTGACGAAGAGCTAGCTCCCGCTTGGGGATGCCTTTTTATTGATTTCGTATACTATTCATATTGTATCCCATTTAGGAGCCAGTATTTACAAAGGAGACGCTGCCGAAATTTTCGGGAAATATTTGATGTTTTTTAAAACCGCATAATTCGGCTTATGCTATTAAAACTACTTGTTTTAAATTGGTTTTCCTTCACTCTACTACTTTTCTTGGTTTGGATTTCTGGGGTTTCGGTTTACTTAGATTACGTACGCCTCGAGACGTTCGTAGTTTAAGTGCCGGTCTTGTTCCGTACTCTCGGGACGTGACAATCTTTCATGTGAAATGATGATGGTCAATTTGTCAACATAGGTCAACAAGTCAACCATAGTCAAATGGTCAACAACCCTAACCATAACACAATTATAATTAATTAATATTAATAATCATATTTCACATATACATTAGGGTTATGAAAAAGACAACGGTCATCAACCCTAATGAAAGTCCTCTGCCTCTGCCTCAGTCAACTGTGCATACACACCCTATCCATGTTCTGAGGAACACGAATACAATGAGATAAAACCAATCCCAAAACATATACTAGGATCTGGCTTAAACTAAAGCCCGCTTGTATTAGCTGTCCGGACACCAAACGTGCACAAGTGCGCGGATGTGAACGAACCCCGTCGCAAACCTATGCGACCTCTACTCTGTTTTGCCCAAAGGCGAATAACCTTCTGTGTGGGACTCTAAAGACTCGACACTACGCTGGCATTGGGTTTAACCACAGGCCGCAAGCGGTACTAGCTGTACGTAACGGTCCCCAGGTAGATGCCGAGAAGAAGACTGACGAGGTGAACCCATCTGAACTCCTACTGAGCTTGAATGTGATAGTCTCCGTACAGTCCGGTCTGTTCGTCTAAGAGTATCGCATGGCGGGCCTAGGGGGACGGTAAACGTCAGTCCCCTAATAGCGGTACAAGTCGTGTCGGAGTGTAGCCCAGAACACCCTGAGATAACACTGGAAACCTACCAGTATATCTCGCTTGCCCTGGCCAGGGACTTTGTGTAATGGCTCTCCTAGACACAGCGCGATATCAACCCCCAATACCGGGAGAGACGAATCATGTCTAACCGTTACTGCCTCCAAGTGCTTCAGGACTGCACCCAACTGCTACCTGTTTGCACGACTTCTTTGAACCGTGGTAGGGTAGCAATCTAAGAACAGTGGGAACACACTCGAGGCGAAGTGACAGTGTCAAGTCAACGGACTAAGCTGTACTCATGTCACCTGGGAACTGATAACTTACGATAGGTATAATACCAACCAACAGTTCCCGACGAGTCCTGACCAGTGTACTCATAACCTAATGAGCACTCGCATACAATCTCAAGTACGACGTACTGACGGCTGTGGGACAGACCGTCTCCCATACTGGGATAAGAAGCGCATACGCTAGCCTACTCCGGAGTATCGATGCCCTGTCTCGATAGTCCTACGACTAGGGACCTGCATAAGGATGTGCTTGTGGATTACCCAGCCCCCACGAGTGTGACTGCCATCACAACGCTGGTAATCAAGCAAAGATCCTAAGGGCTCCACTAATGTGTATAGGCAATATGCTAAAAGAAACACATGTACACACATTAAAGTAGAAACAAACCAAGTAGCATACTACCATTTTGAGCAAGATTGTCTATACAACTGTGAATATCCTAAGCTTCCATTAAGTAATATACAAACTAGTATGATACAGTAATGGCCTCTAGGGCATATACACTAACATAAGAAATATCTATACAAAATATCTTAGCAAAAAACAAAAGAAAGCTTCATGAAAAAGCTAACCCAAACGCTAACCCAAATCAAACCCTAACTTGTTTTAATCTCCACAAAACATGTTGTATTTGTAACCCTAACTTGTTACAATATTATATATCACATATATAATATATTTTGCAATAAAAGAAAATAATACAATTAACATATATCGTATATATATCAATGTTGTATCCGGTGAGAAAATGAATCAATAAAGCGAGCTTATATTAGTTAACGTAATATAATATATCATATATATAATTATACATTAAATTATCGAATCAACACTTGATCCGACAATCCGGCTATATAGCATATAACCGACTAATATAACATGTACCGATTCATCGAATCAACACTTGATCCGATGACCCGGCTATATCACATATACCCGGCCGATATCATATATCACGAGAATAGAATACGGTATCTCATATTGTATTATTCTCGGTCCCGCAAATATCACATATGTGCTCCTACTCCGTTTTTCCTGAGCCAGGAAACCTCTTTGTAGGACTCTAAAGAATCGTCAACACGCCGGTAGTAGGTGATGATCATATCAAACACCCACAAGCTGCAAGCGGTCAGCTAAACGTAACAGCCACCCGTGTATTGAGCAATCAGAAGATCAACAAGCAAGCCTGTACATTTTCCTGCAAATCCAATCAGTAACACTCTCGTACAGTCCGGTCTCTTCGTCTGATATGTTGCATATCTAGTATAGGGGTGGTAAACGTCAGACCCCAGTAACCGATAAGTCGTGTCGATGTAAGGCTGATAACGGGTCGAGAAACTACTGATAACACTTACCAGTAAATCTCCATATCATCCCTGGCCAGGGACTTCCAGTTATAGCCAATAGAACACAGCACAACATCAACTCCCTATACCGGGAGAGACAAAACCCCTCCTATCGCTCATTGCCTCCATGTGATTCGGGACTGTACCTAAAAGCCGCCGATTTGCACGCCCTCTTGGACGTGGTAAGGTGGAAATCAAAGCATAATGAGAATCACACAAGACTCTATGACAATCTCGGGTCAACAGACTAACCTGTACCAGTGTCACCGGAGAACTGCTATCTGACGATAGGTATAATACCATCCAGGAGTTCTCGGCGAGTCCGTTCAGTGTACCCAGTCTCCACTGACCACCCGTACACCATCTTTGATGTCCAAAACCAATGGATATGGGATCATCCATCGCCCATCATATGGGTCAAGATGCATGTACGCTAGTCTACTCTGGAGTATCGATGCCCTGTCTCGATACACCCTCGACTGAGAAAAGTTATAGGATGTACTCGTAGACTACTCTGGCCCCACTAGTATGATCTGTATCATAGTCCTAGTAATCGAGTACATATCCTAAGGGCTTTATCAACATGTGATCACAAAACAGTATTCGTTAACATGTTAAGATAAAGTGAAACCAGATAGCATACTATCATATCGAGAATGAAAGTCCTCTCTCTATATATATCCAAGCATCCACTATAATATACATCATATGTACAATAATGGCCTTTAGGGCATACATATAACTAACAATCAAAACTCAAAAGGAAACTCAAATCATCATGAAAACCATAATAATACAACGCGTGACTCTAAGGTCGAAAGAATAAATAACTGGTTTTCTAAGTCTGAAAAAATATACAAGTCTGGTTGATGGAGTTTACTAGATACAACTGAAATAATAAAAGTACAATGGTGGTCATGATACAAGTGAACCCACCTACCAAAGCAATCAGCCGGAATGAAAGCAGTGTGCCTGCAAAGCCGCAATGAACCTGTACGGCAAAACCTGCAAGAAACTGTGGCACAACGGGGGTGAGTTACCAACTCGTGAGTAGAAAACATCACGGAGCAGAAATCATATGTATGACTCAATCCTAGGTCAATACGATCATAATATAAATATCCTCAAAATGATAAAATCTGAAGCATGATAAGGTGGCAAGGGTAAATATCTATACATAAGTGGAATACCATGTGCTCGTGACAGTGCCTCAGATAGCAACATATCATAAATATAAGGTATGAATGCATCGAAATGAAAACAGAATACATCACGAAAGGAAAACTGTTTTCATAATATAGCGAGATTTCTGTATATTTAAAACGAGATATCATCAATGAAATCAACATAAATCAGTGTCTAACATCGACAAAAA
The DNA here is from genome assembly GCA_030015575.1 of Agapanthus africanus. Lineage (NCBI taxonomy): Eukaryota > Viridiplantae > Streptophyta > Magnoliopsida > Asparagales > Amaryllidaceae > Agapanthus > Agapanthus africanus. The sequence continues at coordinate 383,570 of JASDDO010000280.1, read as the reverse complement.
ACATATATCCCAATATCCAATAACTCGGGCTCCGGCTATCCGGACTGACCCATATCATAAAATCTCAAATACCTCAAATCTCAATATCTAGGGCTCCGGCTATCCGGACTGGCCCAACTCAGATTGGTATCCTCCGGATATCTGTCGAGTCACAATGAAATCACCGGTCAGTAGTGCTCCCCTGTCTCAGGCTCAACGCCATCATCTGCGACCTTCTTACGCCGGGGTACCGCACCGGGTCCACCATGCACCTACAGACGGTTCCTCCTCCTCCTCGAATCGGGTGTATGATATCGCTCAAGAGCCGAGAAAACTCATGGTGGACATATCTTAAATCACATCAGGAGAATACCGCAACTTTTATTTTAAAAATGATGGTCAGTTTATAAATCTTTGCGGTTTCTCCAAATCCAGAAATCTCATGGAAATCCGTAATATCAATCATCAATGTAAATAAACAACGAATTACAAAATATTGGGCTCCGGCAATCTGGACTGGCCCTAATAATAATGCATCACAATTGATATATAGATATGCATGAAAATCACAGTAATAGATGCAATGTCTAAGCTATCATATAAAAGCTAGCACATTAGTACCATGTCGAAACTATCGGCTAACACTTATACTAATGAATAGTATTTTCTAATGTGTACGTGACATGGAAATTACCGATGAAGATGTGTGTGAGCCGGCAAGCAAGTGTATGTGGAACATACGCATCATCGGTAATGGTGCTGGTGTCCTGACAACATAATTTCAATAATAGCATATGAAAACACAATATAACCATGCAATGCTTTGCGAACAGTAAGAATATGCGGGAGCTGAATAATAAACAGAACAATAAATAATCTACATTAATATATATGGGTCATACAGTTTGCCGTTTGAAATAACATGAATCGTGGTGTTTAGAAAATAGGGCTACGATGTTTTTAAGAAAAGGTATGTCCTTTGAATTATCCGTAGAATCCCTTGGCCTGTCTTAAAAATACTCACGATTCGTTAGTTTTGAAATAGATATGACCCGAGTTTAGTCTAACATCTACAAGTAATCTACAGGACTAAACTAATAGGCTAATCGAAAGGTAAGCGAACCGCCTAAATCTGAGTCGATATATATATATATATATATATATATATATATATATATATATATATATATATATATATTCGGTGATCCCGCCTCAATAGTATCACGTACGATACTATATATAACATGACATTCTCGAGTCAAGAGTGCGGATCTATCATCAATATCTATCTCGTACGGTAAATCCATCGTACGACATCCCAAATATGGGTACGGGTCAATATCATATTTATCTCCTTAATCAACTAGTATCCTTATCTTCATATCGTGACCTGGGTACTGATCTAATGTCTAGTACATACTGATACCATCTATACACACACACACATATATGCGTGTGTATGAAAACACATCGCCCCAAAGACCCGCTATAATATCATGTCGTATCTCAAATACGAACCATGTCACATCACCGATCTTATGGCATCATGCCCAATCTCATCGACCCATCTCCAAATACCATGTACTATCCTCATCATCCATGAATATGTATACGTATACACACACACACACACAGTCCCATACCCATGTGTATATATATATATATATACACACACATATCCCTATATACGCATAAGAAAATATAATGTATGCAAGTTTGTGTGTGTGTGTGTGAGTGTAAACCTTATTCTAGAGTTTGCGACAAAGAAAATGTCTAAGTTACTTCTAATACACTAAAACTAACTCATGAACATCTAATATTTTACTCACTAATCATCCAAGTTTCGCGACATAATAATCATATATATAACATACATATCGTATACTACACTACGAACTGCGGGGGTGCTATACGCCATCCACCCGACTTACCCCGTAGATATATATCTACTCACACTGATCTTCGCTTGCCGATGCCGATGTCGCCACGCGCTTGCTTGTCGTCTCGAAGTCCTCGTGAGGGTACCTACATATCATAACGTATTGTGACGCATTAAAATCCAATTCAGAACCAAAACGACACACGAATCTCACATAGGTCAAAACCTATGGTCTACTTACACAAAAGAGCCCAAAAACACCCGATATCGACATAAAAACGTCAAGTGACCGATACCAAACACAAATATCAAAACATAAATTCATAAACATCACGAAATACAAATCAGCAACCCATAAAAGTGTTCCCAAATTTTAGTTCAGGTCAAAACTAGGTGCACAAACAGTACTGGGGTGATGTATAGGGTGTATATGACCCACAGAAGGAACCTGGGCACAGTACTGGGGTGATGTATAGGGTGTATATGACCCACAGAAGGAACCTGGGCACCAAATTCATCAATGTGGCCGGCCCCTACTCCCTAAAATCTGGCCTGCTCAGTTATACTGGCTCCGTTTGGGTTTGTGTGCAGAGGGGGGTCTCCTAGTGCCAATTCTAATCCACTGGGGTTGGTTATGTTTTTCAAAAATTCTCAAGATCACTCCAGATTTCCTATAGGCATCACAATTCCACAAAACCGACATGACAAGTTTTAAATTTGGGTTTCAGGTTTTTGTCCGGGGTTGGTCTGGGTTTCTAACACTAAGGGGGGTTTAAAGTCACCAATAAAGCTCATTAGAACAAACACAACTCAAGAATTCCATATAACCTCTTCTAGGAAATTTCAGTGTTCACTAAACCGAAATAAAACACCTTTAAACTTGTATGGTTGCTAAGGTAATCGAAATACAATATTAAGGGTGCAGAAATTATCTCATTTGGCAACTCAAGAAAATTCTTGAGTTGCCCCAAGTCTCCAAAATTCATCCTTTCTTGTTCCAAAGTGCATCTAGTGAGCTTGTGCATGTTTTTAATGAAGTGAGGATGATGTTTTGATGGATTTTTCATGATGAAGTGAGGGGTTGAGGTGGTGGAGCGAGGAGGGCAGCAGCCATGGTGAAGTGATAAAGATGTGATGACGAAGATGAAGGAATGGCTAAGTCAAAGAAAACCCATCTCACTCTCTCTCTTGCCCATACCTCTCACCATGCCACATTCTTTCTCATTTTCCCTTTTTCTTTTCTTTTCATTTCTTTTTTCTTCTCTTCTCTTTAAAAATTAAAACCATGCATGCTAAATAGAAAGAAACCATGAAAGAAAATGTAACAAGTGTAATTTGACATGGTGCATGTCATGTGCACAAATCCGGCTTAATACACGATTAGCGATATTTAATCGCGATTAGCATTAAAATGGAATATAATTAATCATAAAAATTCATAATTTGCTTATTTCATTTAAAACACCCTCATTTCAGTAATTTCTATAATTTTCCAAATTTTTCCCAATTTATCGGTATTTAATTATACCGCACTATTAAAATATTCATAATATTTATTATTTAATTATAAAAATTCCCAAAAATAATATTTTATTTTTCTGAAATGTTACAGCTGAGTTGCCTGTTTACTTTTGGTGTTAAGCAATTGAGAAGCTGCATACCTATTGAATGGGGTTCCATCCAAATCAGTGCCTACCACTCCATATGAGATATGAAATGGGAAGAGACCATGTCTTAAACGAGTTAAGATATGGGGTTGTCCGGCCTATGTTGAAAAACAATATCTGGACAAACTCGAGGCAAGGTCAGTTCTGTATAAGTTTATTGGATATCCTAAACATTTGCGAGGGATTATTTTCTACCAAACTGAGAAGCAAAAGGTGTTTTGTTTCTTAGCATGCCACCTTTTTAGAAAAGGAATTTTTTATGAAGAAAATTGTGGTCATGAGGTAGAACTGGAAGGAGTTCCATCTAGACAAACTAACAGCTGATGATTTAGCGAAACCAAAGGATTCAATAGTCTCCAACGAACCTCAGCCTCTCCGTGAATCTGGTAAAGTTCCCCATCCACTTGAGAGATACTTCGGTCTTCTCGGTGACAGTAGGAGTGAGGATTGCATCATGGTAGATGATGGCCTAACTAGGTTCAAGTAGGCCATCACGAGTGGGGACTCTGTGCAATGGCTGGATGCTATGCAATCTAAGATGGAATCCATGTACACCAACAAAATATGACTTTGAATATTGCACCTAAAGGGGTAAAACCCATCAGGAGCAAATGGATCTTGAGAAGATTCTTGGTGTAGATGGAAAAGTTGAGACTTTCAAAGCTATGCTTAAGTCCATCAGGATTAAAGCAGGCATCGTGAAGTTGGAACATCTGTTTTGATATGGCGGTCAAAGAGTTTGACTTCATCAAAAAGGTAGATGAACCTTGTATATACAAGAATGTAGTGGAGACTGAGGTTGTCTTAAACGTATTGTACGTAGATGATATACTCTTGATAGGAAATGGTTTCCTATGCTACATTCGGTCAAGCTCCTCTTATCACGAGAATTCTCCAAGGATGATCTGGATGATACCTACTATATCTTGTGGATTATGATCTATGGTAATAGATCTAAGTGGATGTTGGGAGTCTCCCAAATCCAGGTACATTAACACCATACTAAAAGGGTTTAGTTTGGAGGATTATAAGCGTGGTGGTTTGCCCACTTACTCATGATTCACTCTCCAAAAAGATGTCTCCCGAGACTAATTTGGAAAGAACTCGCGTGCAAAGGATAACCTATGCTTCGGCAGTAGGCTCTATCATGTATGCGATGTTATGTATCAGACCATATGTAGATCACTGTAACATTTCAGGAAAATAAAATATTATTTTTGGGAATTTTTACAATTAAATAATAATTACTATGAATATTTTAATAATGCGGTATAATTAAATACCGATAAATTTGGGGAAAATTTGGAAAATTATGGAAAATACTGAAATGAGGGTGTTTTATGTGATCTATGCAAATTATATGTTTTTATGATTAATTATACACTATTTAGTGCTAATCGCGATTAAATATCGCTAATCGCACATTAATCGTGTTTTGTGCACATAGCATGCACATGTCATTTTTACATTTTTACATTTTCTCTCATGGCTTCTCTTCATTTTTTCACTTTGGGTTTTGTTTTGATTAAAATGAGAAGAGATAAGAAAAGATAAGAAAGAAAAGATAAGAAAAAGACATAGGAATAAAGAATAGAATAGTGAGGGACGGGCATGAGAGAGAGAGGGTGAAGGGTCAAATCTTGGACCAAGGCTCCCATTCCTTCTTCATTCCTTCATCATTTTCTTCCCTCATTCTCTCATGGCAACACCTCCTCCTTCCCCCTCTTCAAGCCACAAAGCACTATAAAAAACAACCCAAAACCCCATCTCCATTTCATTTAAAATGTTCACAAGCTCATGGCAAACACTTTGGACCTAGAAAGCAAGGATTCTGAGCACTTGGGGCAACTCAAGAATTTTCTTGAGTTGCCAAATGAGGTAACTTCTGCACCATTAGCATTATATTTCCACTAACTTAGCACCCATACAAGATTAGAAGTGTTTTGATGCGGTTTAGTGAACTTTGAAAATTCCTAGTTAGGGTTTTGTGGAATTCTTGAGTTGTGATGTGTAATTGAGCTTAGTAGAGGCCATACAAACCTTGCTAGAATTCAAACCCAAACCTGAGACTTAACCCCGGAACGTGAACTTTGAATTTCTGCCGGCATTGAAATTATGAGAACTGTGATAGGAAAATTGAATCCGCTAACACCCGGAAACTTATAAAACTATTTAGCAAACACAGAGGAGTGTGCAGGCACCTAGTAAGCATCACCCAAGACCCCAGCCCCTATACCCTCACCCAGGCCGCAAATAAATCCCCTTTGGCCGTAAATTGCGGCCAGACCAGGCCCATTTTGGTTTGTGCTTGTTCTGTAGATCCATCTCCAGTAAACTAGACCCTTTACATATGCAAAATTGACTATTTTGGCCTAGGGTAAAATCCGGGACTATTTCCTTGTGTTGCTGTTTTGATTCGGGGTTTTGTTTTGCGTATTTTGAATTCCAGATTTTATGAATTTGGTTTTAACTCGATGGTTTGACATTTGTACGACGATATCGAGAGTTGTTTGGTGGTTTTGAAGGCGTATTCCGTAGGTTCGAACCTATAGGCTTTTAGCGTGTCGTTTTGGCTTTGTTTTGGTTTTTAATGCGATACGATACGTTATGATATGTAGGTACCCCCACGAGGACTTCGAGACAACAAGCAAGCGCATGGCGACGTCGGCAATGGAAAGCGAAGAGCAAGGTTAGTAGATTTATATCTACGGGGGAAGTCGAGTGGATGGCGTATAGCATCCCTGCAAAGTTGTAAGAAATGTTGTGATGTGATATAGATATACATATATGGGTTATTTCGAGATATGAACCTTAGCAAGAAAAGCTTTAGGAGATCATGGGTTAGTGTTGGCGAGATTTGAGGAAAGTGTTTTAGTTGGTTTCTTAGTCGCGAACCCTACAGTAAGGTGGTTACACGTACACATGCATGCACGGGATATGGTTATGAGTGTATACGTTTTATGTATGTAGATAGATGTGGATGAGTGGGTTATATAAATACATATACATATACACGGATGATTGAGGATATTATATGGTATTTGGAGATGAGTCGATGAGATTAGGCATGGTGCCATGAGATCGGTGATGTGATTTGGTTCGTATTATGAGATACGACATGTTATTAGCGGATTGATGGGTGATGTGTTTTCACTCACACGCGTACATATATGTTGATGATATTAGTATTGTACTAGACTTAGATCAGTACCCCCCCCGCCCGTTCACGATATGTGATGATAAGGATATCAAATGATTAATGAGATAAACATGATATTTGGCCCGAACCCCGATTTGGAATGCCGTACGATAGATTTACTGTATGAGATATAATTATGATGTTAGATCCGCACTCTTGACTCGAGGATGTCATATATATATATATATATATATATATATATATTGTATCGTACATGATACTATTGAGGCGAGATCACCGACTACTAGATATATATATAGGTCGACTCAGAATTAGGTGGATTTCCTTACCCTTTTGACTGGGCTCGAGTCATACTTATTTTCAAATTCAGTGAATCGTGAGTACTTTAAAATACCACACTGTATGACTCGTATATTGGGTAGATTTATTCTTCAGTGTTGTTGTTACTATATCACTTTCTGTATATTCATGATGTTTCATCACATTGCATGCTTATACATATGTTATCTGTAATTATTATGAAACCCTGCTGTCAGGACACCAGCACCATTACCGATGATGCGTATGTTCCACGTACACCTGCTTGCCGGCTCACACACATCATCATCGGTAATTGCCATGTCATGTACACTTTAGAGAATATTATTTCATTGACATAGCTTGCTAGCTGATAGTTGCAATATGTTATCACTCTTATATGCTAGTTTAACTATTGCACTCATTGCATGATATCAGAGGCATTAATATATTCATTGGTCATGCAGTATTATGGAGTTTTATGTCGATATTCACTGTTTGCTTACTCTGTATTTTTAGACTTCGGATTTTCATGAGATTTCGGGATTTGGGGGAAAACCGCAAGAATATATATATAAACTTCTCTCTCTCTCTCTCTCTCTCTAAAATGCAAGTTGCGGTTTTCTCGTGATGTATGAGTCGTCCACCATGAGTTTTCATGATAGCTGTTGGATTTCGATACCTGTTTCAAGGAGTAGTATAAACCGTCTCGGGTACATGGTGGACCCGGTATGGTACCCCGGGGTGAGAGTGATTTCATAGAGGATGCTGAGCCCGACAGGGGCAGAATGCCTACCGGTAATTGTTTGGCGAGGCGGATATCCGGAGGATACCGTTCGTAGTCGTGAGATTTGATGATACAGGCCAGTCAAGATAGCCGGAGCCTGAGATATTGAGATATTGAGATTTGAGACACTGAGATATTGAGATTTGATGATACAGGTCAGTCCGGATAGCCAGAGCCTGAGATATTGAGATATTGAGATTCATGTTTTGTGTCGATACTTGAAACTGATTTCTCTGTTGATTTCATTGATGATATTCGATTTATATACATACAGGAATCTCATTAAATAAAGAAAACAGTTGTCTCATTCATGATGTATTCTATTTCCATTCATAATGCATTCATACATCATATATCTGATATATTGCTATCTGAGGCACTGACACGAGCACGTAGTATTGCACTTATATGTAGATGGATCAAGATATTATTTGAGGATATTACTTGATATGACCTAGGATCCGTCATACATGCGATTTCTGCTCTGTGATGTTTTCTACTCACGAGTTGGCAACTCACCCCCGTTGTGCCACAGTTCCTTGCAGGTTTTGCTGTACAGGTTTCGTTGCGGTTTTGCTGGCACACTGTTCCTTCTAGGTGATTGCTTTGGTAGGTGGGTTCACTTGCATCGTGACCACCATTATATATTTGTTATTTCAGTTGTATCTAATAAAACTCTATCAACCAAACTTGTATATTTGATAGAACTAGAAGACCAGTGTTTATTCTTTCGACTTTAGAGTCGCGCTTGTATTATTATGGTTTTCTGGTAGATATGGGCCTTTCTTTTGAGTTTTGATCCTCACCCTTCAGCATTGTATATTATATTGCTTGAGGGTTTTGTCCGCCCTTTTGGCGAAGAGCTAGCTTCCGCTTGGGGATGCCTTATTCATTATATATGCTTTATCAGGTTTGTACCCGTTTGGGGTCAATATTTACAAAGAAAACTCTGCCGAAATTTTCAGAAACGACTTGAGATTTTAAAAATGCATACTTTGGTTTATGTTGTTAAACTACTTGCTTTAAATTGGGTTTTCCTTCACTCTACTGCTTTAATTGGTTTTGATTTCTGGGTTTTGGCTTACTTAGATTACGTACGCCTCGAGACGTTTCGTAATATAAGTGCCGGTCATGTTCCATACTTTTCGAGTCGTGACAAAGTTGGTATCAGAGCGTTAGGTTTTACCTTCTGAGTGTAGGATGGCCCTTGGTTGATGGAGTAGGTGACTTAAGAGGAGTGACGTACCGTGGGTATGTTCCGCGGCATACTTACGATATGATACTCCGCTTAAGAAACCTTAGGATGTACATTTCTTTGCACAGTATTATCTTCATTCTTATGATCTATCCTCTTCAGTATCGGTTTATGGTTTGCTGCCACGATTACACGGGTAGAGAGAGCTACGGCTAGAGTTGCGGTCAGCACGAGCTCGTCATGGACGAGGACCGACCAGGGCGTGATTCCACGGACATACGATTGCATAAAGGCGTCGTTTTATCGCTTTTTCACGCCAGGAGCATTTGATGGATCGCTTTTACGAGATTTCTCGGACGTGCAGATCAGCACCAGAGGATCAGGCTACTGCTAGAGGCCAGCCAGAATGTGATGACCGTCGATGCACCGATTATTTGATGATTGAGGCATTGTTCAACGTGCAGACGGATGAGCCAGTTGTTGCTGCGGACGATGAGATATCGCCCTAGATGTTGGAGCTATTGCAGTACGAGTTATACTTGAGATATGATAGATAGTCACTAGTCACCCGAGGATGAGTGGCTAGGACATGTGGTTCGTTCGCTTACCCCGATGCGAGGTCATCAGATTGATTGATTCCAGCTAGAGACGACTTCACGCAGGTACGTTGAGTATCGATAGAGGCGATCGAATGTCAGAAACCCATATTCCAAGTTTAAAGTATTCGAAAAGACATGCAAGAAATTCTATGGACCCTCTAGAAGAATGAAAACCCTAACTCAACATAATGACCATGTGAAAGCTTTTGAACCTTAGGGTTTGCGGCAGTTCCACGGTGCCATTAGTGAGCCTTGGGTTTGCCCTTCTGCGGCTGGTCCACTGGTGCTGTGGTATGTACTCGATACTATTAAACTGTACTCAAGATGTTGAGCTCTTGGGGGATTATGGAACCTTGACGAATCGATCGAAAAGTTCGACATCATTCGGATATCATGTGATGGGATACATTGCTTGGGAGACTTCAGATACGAGTATAGCCGTTGGAGCGCAGTCCATGCAGCCACGAAGAGACAAGTCCGAATCAGTCGACATTAGAGAAAAGGGGAGTAAGAGGTTCGTACGAGATCTTGATGAGTTGACGTTCCACTCCGCTGACATCAAAGATGTGATACGCATGCAGAGGCGTTGTATATGAATATATCTTCCAGAAGGAGTCTTGATGAGTATGCAGCCGTTCCGGAACAAGAAACAGATTTATTAAAAGATGATAACTTCCGGGTAGTTTGGCAGAAATGAGATTTGGGAGATACTTCGACAGAACCTTTCTGGAGTACTATACGAGAAGACCGGGACCCAGGATCAGTTGTATTACGCACACCCAAGATACCAGAGTTCGGCATCATTGATGAGATATGTTATGAGTGACCATGATAATTGACCAAAGATCATTAGAGGATATGCTAGATCGGATCGTTTCAATTAGTATACCGAACCGGGCTGACGAACCAATGGATTGCAATATTGGTAATCCACAGAGAAATGAAGACCCAGAGACAAAAGGCGCCAGACCGTGAGCAGGAGGCAGCGGATGTTGTTGCTCTGCCAGTTTTGGGCGCACCGACACTTTTTGACATTGTAGGAGGCGTACCTCAATGTCCTTCGTTGCGATTTACGGTGTGATCTGAATATCACGCTTATATCACTTGAATTTGAGTTTTGATGATTGGGCTTTATGGTATTGTTTTCGTGCACCATGGCTGCACCTACTGAGTATTTACATTTTGTGCATAGTTATTGCACTTGAGATATGCTTTATACACCGTTGTGTTGATTTATGATTTGTGTAGGTTTATTGCACTTGATTTAGTTTTGTGCCATGGCTGCACATGTTTTTGATTTCTTGGATTGCATACAGCTGATTTGATTTTTGTGCAGGTAGTATGCACTCGATTTCGTTTTTGCACTCGGTATAGCTTACATGTGCTTGCAGTGCGTGGATACGTATTTTGTTCACGCAGTTGCACGTGTTTATGATTTTATACATCTTGACACACTCGGTGTTGCTTTTTTTTATGCATTTGAGTTAATGATGCATTTCCGTGCACTTGTTACACCCGATTTGTATTTTGTGCAGTTGTTGCACTAGGTTTTTACGCTGTGCATTGTTGCACTATATTGTATTTTGTGCACTGGATACACTATATTTGGTATTTCGTGTACTTAATGCACTGTATTTGGTATTTCGTGCACTGGATGCACTGTATTTGGTATTTCGTGCACTGGATGCACTGGAGTTGGTATTTTGTGCACTTGATGCACCATATTTGTATTTTTTTGCAATTGTTGCACTGTATTGTATTTCGTGCACTGGATGCACCGGATTCATATTTCGAGCATTTGTTGCACCAGCTAGGTATTTTGTGCATTGGTTGCACCGGAATTATACTCCGTACCTTGGTTGCACCCGAATTATGTCTTTGAGCATTTGTGTTACCAGATTTGTATTTTGTGCGCATCTGCACTTGATGTTCGTATTCATGCATGTTCGATGCCCTTGATTTAGCCTTCATTCGTGCATGACGGATGTACTTGATTTGTATTTTCGCGCAAGTTGAGCGCATGATATGAGATATGGTTTTGTGCGCACCAGATGCACTAAATCGGGATTCTTCGTGCACATCAGATGCACCTGATGTTGCTGTCAGGAACACCCGTTGCCCTTGACAGGTGTTTTCGTGCACACCCGTTGCACTTAGATTTTGTTTTTGTGCACATGTATGGCACAATTATTGATTTCGATTTCCGTGCGCACCAGACGCACATGACATTCATATGCACATTTTAGGATTGATTTCTTATAGAGTAGTACGTTTTTATGATATTTGTTATTTGTTTCCGTACTGAGCAGGACTAGGCAGAGGGCAGTACCTGGAGATATTTTGCATGCATTGATAGTTATCGAAGGGATTTCCAAAAAGGGAGGTATAGTCTCAGTATTTACCTACGTGTCCGATATGACACGAAACGTTTAAAACAAGGAAACCCTTCTAAATTATTTTCAAAAACGGCTCGGACGTGCATATTAAACAAAGGATAAGTCTATATATAGTTATTTTCTTACAATAGACGTTTGCCCCTGTGTCGCGATACGCGCATCGCACAGCAACATGAAAGGTTTGGCATGCATTTCCTTCTGATGTTTACATGTATAGTTTTGATGTTTACATGTATGGTTTTGATGTATATCATGATTGGTTTCGTTTTGGGCTTTGACATTGATGTCTTCGCCATGACTCCGATGATTGCGGGATGCTTGACGGAGTTTTGATTTAGAGTTATCTGCTCATTGTTCACGCGCATGCATTGCGCTATGATGCATTTTATGTATTGATGATTTCGGAGCCCCGATGACTTGGACTTTTTACTGAAATGTTTTAGTAATTGAGGGGTTTAAATTTAAATTTGGGGACCGAATCTCTTTACGGGGGAAAGATTGTAACATTTTAGGAAAATAAAATATTATTTTTGGGAATTTTTATAATTAAATAATAATTACTATGAATATTTTAATAATGTGGTATAATTAAATACCGATAAATTTGAGGGAAATTTGGAAAATTATGGAAATTACTGAAATGAGGGTGCTTTATGTGATCTATGCAAATTATAAGTTTTTATGATTAATTATACACTATTTATTGCTAATCGCGATTAAATATCACTCATCGCGCATTAAGCGTGTTTTGTGCACATGGCATGCACATATCATTTTTACATTATTACATTTTTTCTCATGGCTTCTCTTCATTTTTTCACTTTGGGTTTTGTTTTGATTAAAGTGAGAAGAGATAAGAAAAGATAAGAAAGAAAAGAAAAGAAAAAGAAAGAGGAATAAAGAATAGAATAGTTAGGGATGGGCATGAGAGAGAGAGGGTAAGGGGTCAAACCCTGGACCAAGGCTCCTATTCCTTCTTCATTCCTTCATCAATTTCTTCCTTCATTCTCTCATGGCAGCACCTCCTCCCTCCCCCTCTTCAAGCCACAAAGCACCATCAAAAACAACCCAAAATCCCATCTCCATTTTATTAAAAATGTTCACAAGCTCATGGAAAACATTTGGACCTAGAAAGCAAGGATTTTGAGCACTTGGGGCAACTCAAGGATTTTCTTGGGTTGCCAAATGAGGTAATTTCCGCACCATTAGCATTATATTTCCATTACCTTAGCACCCATACAAGATTAGAAGTGTTTTGATGCGGTTTAGTGAACTTTGAAAATTCCTAGTTAGGGTTTTGTGGAATTCTTAAGTTGTTATGTGTAATTGAGCTTAGTAGAGGCCACACAAACCCCCTAGTACTAGAATTCAAACCCAAACCTGAGACTTAACCCCGGAACGCGAACTTTGAATTTCTGCCGACATTGAAATTGTGAGAATTGTGATAGGAAAACTGAATCTGCTAACACCCGGAGACTTATAAAATTATTTAGCAAACACAGAGGAGTGTGCAGGCACCTTGTAAGCATCACCTAAGACCCCAGCCCCTATACCCTCACCCAGGCCGCAAATAAATCCCCTCTGGCAGCAAATTGCGGCCAGATCTGGCCTATTTTGGTTCATGCTTGTTCTGTAGATCCATCTCCAGTAAACTAGACCCTTTACATATGCAAAATTGACTATTTTGGCCTAGGGTAAAATCTGGGACCATTTCCTTATGTTGCTGTTTTGATTCGAGATTTTGTTTTGCGTCTTTTGAATTCCGGATTTTTGGAATTTGGTTTTAACTCGATGGTTTGACGTTTGTACGACGATATCGAGAGTTGTTTGGTGGTTTTGAAGGCGTAGTCCGTAGGTTCGAACCTATAAACTTTTAGCGTGTCGTTTTGGTTTTGATTTGGTTTTTAATGCGATACGATACGTTATGATGTGTAGGTACCCCCACGAGGACTTCGAGACGAAAAGCAAGCGCGTGGCGATGTCGGAAATGGAAAGCGAAGATCAAGGTGAGTAGATTTATATCTACAGGGGAAGTCGGGTGGATGGCGTACAGCACCCCCGCAAAGTTGTAAGGAATGTTATGATGTGATATAGATATACATATATGGGATATTTCGAGATATGAACCTTAGCAAGAAAAGCTTTAGGAGATTATGGGTTAGTGTTAGCGAGATTTGAGGAAAGTGTTTTAGTTGGTTTCTTAGTCGCGAACCCTAGAGTAAGGTGGTTACACGTACACATGCACACACGGGATATAGTTATGGGTGTATACGTTTTACGTATGTGGATAGATGTGGATGCGTGGGTTTATATATATACATATACGTATACACGGATGATTGAGGATATTATATGGTATTTGGAGATGAGTCGATGAGATTAGGCATGGTGCCATGAGATCGGTGATGTGATTTGGTTGGTATTATAAGATACGACATGTTATTAGCGGATTGATGGGCGATGTGTATTCACTCACACGCGTACATATATGTCGATAATATTAGTATTGTACTGGACGTAGATCACTACCCCCCCGCTCCTCGTTAACGATATGTGATGATAAGGATATCAGATGAGTAATAAGATAAACATGATATTTGGCCCGTACCCAGATTTAGGATGCCGTACGATAGATTTACCATACAAGATATAATTATGATGTTAGATCCGCACTCTTGACTCAAGAATGTCATATATATATATATATATATATATATATATATATATATATATATATATTCTATCGTACGTGATACTATTGCGGCGAGATCATTGACTACTAGATATATATATATATAGGCCGACTCAGAACTAGGTGGATTTCCTTACCCTTTTGACTGGGCTCGAGTCATACTTGTTTTCAAATGCAGTGAATCGTGAGTACTTTAAAATACCACACTGTATGACTCGTATATTGGATAGGTTTATTCTTCAGTGTTGCTGTTACTATATCACTTTCTGTATATTCATGATGTTTCATCGCATTGCATGTTTATACATATGTTATCTGTAATTATTATGAAACCCTGCTATCAGGACACCAGCACCATTATCGATGATGCGTATGTTCCACGCACACCTGCTTGCCGGCTCACACACATCATCATCGTTAATTGCCATGTCACGTACACTTTAGAGAATATTATTTCATTGGCATAGCTTTGTAAGTCCATGTCACGCACCCCACGAGCTCGCGGGGAGGCGAAATATATCAAAAACAATTATCAAAGCTTCGTAACACGGACTTGAGCACACGGATCGTGTCTAAACCATTACTAGCAAACTACAAGAGGTTTAACTACTCGGATTCAAAGTTATACCTCACGTTACTTGTCCTTCGGGTCTTCATCGCTATCCTCCACACCTCGTAGGCTCTATGGAACATGGGCACCTCAACGGCCTCCTCGAGTCAAAGACGATCCACCCGAGAGTCTATAGTCTGATCTCCTATCTCGAATCTGAGATAACTACGTCTTCTAGATCGCTAATCTAGAAGTCCTAGAGGGTGTAGAGTAATTAGATGGATTACTTAGTCACTTAAACCCTAGGATTCTCAACTCATGAGAGCTTTTAGAGTTTTGAGGAAGAAGATGAAGACTTGAGGAGAGAGAAAGCTTTTGTGATAATGATAATGAATAATAACTCATGAAATAATATAATGAAGCATACAAATATCTCTTGATAAATATCTAAAAATATCTTGTGAGCTTCATTTAATCCTAAGGGTGAATCACCTCATAAGTCATTAAGCATTTAATGAAAACTCACAACTCATCTCTCCACCTCATTTATGTTTAATCCAAAAGAAATAAATACAAATGAGTCATCTTCTTCTAGAAGCTTACCAACAAATTACGAGACTGCCCCTCCCATCCAAAAGAAATAAATACAAATATCTTCTAGAAGCTTCTTCGATACGCCAGTACATGGCCCTAGTGCAAGTGGGAGATTGTTAGTGTATATGCCCTAGGGGGCATTATTGTATCATACTATTTTGTATATTACTTAATGGAAGCTTGGGATATTCACATGTATATAATAGTCTTGCTAAACATGGTAGTATACTACTTGGTTTTTCTATCTTGATATGTGAGTATACGTATTGATAGAGCTCTTAGGATCTTGCTTGACTACCAGCGTTGTGATGACAGTCACACTAGTGGGGGCTGGGTAGTCTACAAACACATCCTTTTTCAGGTCCCTAGTCGTTGGATTATCGAGACAGGGCATCGATACTCCGGAGTAGACTAGTGTGTACGCTTCTCATCCCAGTTAGGGAGATGGTCTGTCCCACAGCCGTCAGTACGTCGTACTGGAGATAGTATAAAGGTGCTCGTTGGGTTACGGGTACACCGGACAGGACTCACAGGGAACTGTTGGTTGGTTTTATACCGGTCGTTAGTTAACAGTTCCCAGGTGACATGAGCACAGCATAGTCCGCAAACTTGACACTGCTACTTTGCCTCGAGTGTGTCCCACTGTTCTTAGATTGCCACCCTACCACGGCTCAAAAGAGTCGTGCAAACAGGTAGTAGTTAGGTGCAGTCCCGAGCACTTGGAGGCAGTGGCGGTTAGACAGGATTCATCTCTCCCGGTATTGGGAGTTGATACCGCACTGTGTCAGAGAGCAATTACGCAAAGTCCATGGCCAGAGCAAGCGAGATTTACTGGTAGGTTCCAGTAGTTTCTCAGGGTGTAATGGGCTTCACCCCGACACGAATTATACCGCTATTAGGAGACTGACGCTTGCCGTCCCCCTAGGCCCGATATGCGATAGTCTTAGACGAACAGACCGGACTGTACGGAGATTGTCACATCAGGCTTAGTAGGAGTTCGGATGGGTTTCCTCATCGGCCTTATTATCGACATCTACCTGGGGACCGTTATGTACAGCTAGTGCCGCTTGCGTTCTGTGGTTAAACCCACTGCCAGCGTAGTAGTCGAGTCATTAGAGTCCCACACAGAGAGTTTCCCTGCTCTAGGCGAAACGATATAGAGGTCGTATGGTTTTACGAAAAGGGTTCGGATGCATACGTGTATTTACGCACGTACGACTTTCGGACAGTTTTTACTAGTCGGCTTTGGTTTAAGCCAGATTCTAGTATCGGGATATTAGATTTATACAGTCTAAAGTTTTTCCGTGTTTTCACGGATAAGGGGGGCGTTCTCGTAATTTCACGAGAAGCTTCTAGAAGATGGTGACTTGGGGGTTTAGGTGGCATATGCATTAAATAAGATTAGTGACTCATTTGTGTGATTCATCCATGTCATTAATGCATCATAAATGCTTAATGACTCATGGAGATGAATCACCCATTTGTATTTATGAAGCATGGTTGTTAAATCCTATTTTCTATTTATTGGATAAATGATAATGCTTCATATATATCATGATAGATCATTATCTCATTCTTATTCTCATGCTCACATTCTCTCTCCTCAAGCTCTCTCTCTTCAAACCCTAATCCTCCCCTCTCATGTGTTGAGATCAAGAATTAGATTAGACTACTTAATCCATAACCCAACTCTATATCACCTAGGTTACTTAGATTAGCACTTTAAGAAACCTAGTTACCTCTAGTTTGAGGTGAAGCTTGAAGTATAGCTCTCGGGTGGATCGTCTACTACTTGGAGAAGGCCGAGAAGGAGGTACCAAACGAAAAGACGAAGGACACAGTTCATTAGGTATAATCACTTCACATGGTAGTTTAGAACTCCTATGTTTATCGTTAGTTATAGTTTAGCAACGACTCTTACGGTTAGTCGATGTTATAGCAAAGAACAAGATCGTTTTTCATATTTCCGCCTCCCCGCAAGTCGTGGGGTGTTGTACATCGACTTACAGTGGTATCAGAGCCTCGCTAAACAATAATTAACTCGTTAGCAAAGTCGTATGAATTTCGAACGCAAAACGAACCGGAAAACACATCAATATCACATAGTTTCTGTCGAATTTAAAACGGGCACTAAAAATTTTTCAGGTTGCTGCAAAATAACCTACAGAGAATTATAAGAACACTGGAGAAAAATAGGCTTGTGAATCGGCCATACGACCGCGGAACCGCGGCCGATCCCACCGATCCGCCGTGGATCCGCGGCCGAGTTGGGGCCGATTCGACCCAGTTTCCTCCAGTTATTCTTTTGTGATATTTTTGTATATTCTGAAATGTTTATTTTCTGCTCAGGTCTCAGGTGCACAGAGAAGTTTTGGGAGTTGAATCTGATATGTTTGCTCGATCGAAATTATACGATGTTTTCTAATTTGATTATATCTGTGTTTGTATAATGTGTTCGTAAACCTCCCCTAACTGCTAGTATGTCGGTTGGCAGGGGGTTGCACATTTCTGTAATGGATTTAACTGTTTGTGATTATGAACTGTGTTGGATTGTTGTGATGATTAGCCGGGGTTTTGTAATGGGTTATTATTTTAATTCATTCAATTTAAATATAATTTGTTGTAATATTATTTTGCGGGGCACATCCAGGTTGCGGTTGTAGCCACCATTGTATTATTTCATTTTACTGTTTTTGCTCCTAGGACAGACCCAAGGTGGGGTGCACAAACTACCGGATACTTTGAAGTGTTTAGTGGCCTACTCACTTTGTTGAGGGAGACCGCTTCACTTCGGGTACTTGGCGGGTAGTTTGCCGTACCCGTAGGGGTCTAGGGTGGGGTAATGGATATTCATCACAACTGTGTAATCCGTCTTTAGTTGCAGGCTCAAAACAAACGCGGATTGCTTGTATATCCAATAATGTTCATCTGAGATATGGAATGCCTATTACTGCGTCTGACGAATGTACAATATCTATATATGATAGCTATTTAGACGTCACTTATGTTTTACACCCGCGCTAGCCCATCCCCCGCTCTGTCATTAGTTAAGTAACCTAACGGGTGATGACGGGACCCGGTGGCAAATGTGGATGGCATAAGAGGACGTTGTATTTTCGTTGTTTTCTACAATGATAGGTTAATGATGGGACGCATTATTATTAATGCAAAGAAAATAAACCAAAAGTTTAATCGTTGGAACAATTTAAAAGAAAGCACTCGGTTATTTTTAAACAGATGATATTTTTAATTGCGGAGCTTTAAACACTCCTTTTAAAAGCTATCAGGTTCCTTCGGTTATATCAAGTTCACTACGTTCACGGTTTCGCCAAAACCATTCGTAGCCCTCCGTCATTTCATTTGAGTATCCAGTACTATTCAAGCTATGTATTTTGACCTAACGCCAAGGCATAGTGTTCGGTAGCTGCTGGGTATTCATTTGTTGCATAGATAGATGAGTTAGTTTGGGACAGTCGTATTATCATTTTGGCCGAACGTCAAGGATATATACGGATGGGTTCAAATTAACAAGATAATGATGGGTAGAACTTGACATGTAACTTATGACATTTTGACCTAACGCCAAGGTCATAAGAGCATGGGGCAAAAATTTATATCGGGAATTTCTAAAGAAACTGAAATTTGCAAAGAGATGCATACCATTGGGAGTTTGATGAATGTTGGTAGGATTCCTTCAGCATTATCAGACGATGATATTTGGATCCCGATCCTACTGTGAGTATATGCTACTTATCAAAATATTCGTCACTTAACGATCAATGCTATAAACCAAGTAGGTGTCAAGAAAGGTGTCAGCGGGGCTATGCCCCCAGAGAAAAGAAGTTATTTAATTAAGGAACTTCACAAAAGCGTTGGAAAACCTCCCTCGAAGTATCGACACTGGCCTGGCTGAACGATTAAGCAAGTATTGTACGGTGAGAATTGTCCTGGCTAGTTCTTCCTTTTTGGTTTGAGGAGGGATTCGAAAAACAGTGGGAGCCATCCAGTTTAGATAAACTAAAAACCACTCTAAACTTGCAAAAGTATTATGCTAAAAGTGTTTTCTTCTCTCTCTCCTAATTGCAGCAACCCTGAAAATGACTGGACTTAAGTTACTTATAGAGAAAAATATACTGACAGGGCCAAACTATATAGATTGGCTGCGGAATGTCAAAATGGTTTTGACCTATGACAAATTGGGGTATGTCCTCACCGCTAAGGCATCTGCTGTCCCTGGTCCCAAATCCAGTAATGCGGATAAGGAAATCCGCAAAACCTTGGATTTCGATTGCGCGAAGGCCAAGTGCATCGTGTTTGCCTCGATGAACAATGAACATCAGAGGAGGCACGAGAATATGGAACTCGATGCCATATTTCTCCATACAAAGGAACTTTATGGAGAGCAATCTCGTATAGCAAGATACGAGACCTCAAAGAACTTGTTTCGAGCGAGGTTGGCCGTCGGATCATCGGTAGGAGAACTTGTCCTAAAGATAGGCTATATAGAAGAGCTCGCAGACCTTGGGACGACTTTGGATAATGAGCTCTATACAGACCTTATTCTCCAGTCACTTCCTTCCACCTACGCCCAGTTTATTCTGAACTTCAACATTCAAAGAAAAGAAGTTGAACTTCCGGAACTCCTTAACATGTTGAGGAGTGCAGAGGGCACCTTGCAGAAGGCAAGGGAAACACCCGCTATGTTTGTTAGCAGTGCTTCTTCTTCCAGGTCCAAGGCTAGGGCCAAAGGAAGGAAGAAGATGGCCGCCACCAGACCTAGAGGAGGTGTTAGTAAAGTGGGAGCGAAGGGAAAGAAAAAGTTTGCGGTGCCAGTAGTGGCCCAGGATGAGTGCTTCCATTGTCACAGGAAAGGGCACTGGAAGAAAGATTGCAAGGCGTGGAACGCCCAGAACCAGGGACCGAAGAAAGCTGTGGCTTCGACTTCAGGTGTGTTTGTAATTGAGAATTGTCTGTCAATCAACTCTACTTCCTGGGTATTGAATACCGGATCAGGATCTCATTTATGCAATTCATTGCAGGCACTGAGAAACCGTAGAGTGCTGAAGGAAGGTGATATGATCCTCTGTTAGTGTATATGCCCTAGAGGCCATTACTGTATCATACTAGTTTGTATATTACTTAATGGATGCTTGGGATATTCACCTTGTATATATAATCTTGCTCAAAATAGTAGTATGCTACTTGGTTTGTTTCTACTTCAATGTGTACTTGTGTTTATTTCAGTATATCACTTATACGCATTAGTGGAGCCCTTAGGATCTTTGCTTGATTACCAGCGTTGTGATGGCAGTCACACTAGTGGGGGCTGGGTAATCTATAAGCACATCCTTATTCAGGTCCCTGGTCGCAGGACTATCGAGACAGGGCATCGATACTCCGGAGTAGACCAGCGCATGCGCTTCTCATCCCAGTGTGGGAGACGGTCTGTCCCACAGCCGTCAGTACGTCGTACTTGAGATAGTATGCGGGTGCTCGTTAGGTTACGGGTACACTGGACAGGACTCGTAGGGAACTGACTAGTTGGTATTATACCTATCGTCAGTTATCAGTTCCCAGGTGACATGAGTACAGCTTAGTCCGCTGACTTGACACTGTCACTTCGCCTCGGGTGTGTTCCCACTGTACTTTGATCACTACCCTACCACGGCTCAAAGGAGTTGTGCAAACAGGTGGTGGTTGGGTGCAGTCCCGAAGCACTTGGAGGCAGTGACGGTTAGACAGGATTCGTCTCTCCCGGTATTGGGGGTTGACATCGCGCTGTGTCTAGGAGAGCCATTACACGAGTAGTCCCTGGCCAGGGCAAACGAGATATACTGGTAGGTTTCCAGTGTTATCTCAGGGTGTATTGGGCTTCACTCCGGCACGACTTGTACCGCTATTGGGGGACTGACGTTTACCGCCCCCTAGGCCCGCCATGCGATGTATCAGACGAACAGACCGGACTGTATGGAGAATGTCACACTCAGGCTCAGTAGGAGTTCAGATGGGTTTCGCCTCGTCGGTCTTCTTGTCGGCATTACCTGGGGACCGTTACGCACAGCTAGTGCCGCTTGCGGTCTGTGGTTAAACCCACTGCCAGCGTAGTGTCGAGTCTTTAGAGTCCCACACAGAAAGCTTTTCGCCTTTAGGCAAAAGAGTAGAGGTCGCATGGTATTGCGACAGGTCGCATGTTTTTGCGACAGGGTTCGGTCACATCCGTGCACTTGTGCACGTACAGTGTCCGGACAGTTTACACTAGCGGGCTTTGGTTTAAGCCAGATCCTAGTGTACCTTATGGGATTGGATTTATCCAGTTTGCATTCGTGTTCCTCGGAACGCGGATGCGGGTGTGTATGCACAGTTGACAGGGAGGCAGAGGCAGCGGATTCTCATTAGGGTTGTTGACAGTTGACCGTTGACTTTTTGACTTTATGCTCAACCCTAATGAGAATATGATATGTAATTAACTATTATATTAATTAAGTATTATGGTGATATGGTTGTTGACTTGTTGACTTTTGTTGACTTGTTGACTTTGGTGACTTGTTGACTTTTGTTGACTTGTTGACCGGTTGACTAGGCTTGACTAGTTGACCATCATGATAACCATGGTTATCATTTCATGCCAAAGACTTTTTCTTGCTTGTTCATTTGAGTAAAATGAGTGCATGACATGATAAGGTTATGGTTACTTCAACCATCACATAAGACTTTTGTTGATATGATGAGTTATCATTGCTTTGGATTATGAGAGGGTGAGAGACAAAATACTTGCTCATTCTTTCTTGCTCATTCTCTCTCTTGTTCTTGAGCTCTTCTCTTGCTCTCACCCTCAACCTCTTGCTCCCTCTCTTGATCTATGGTTCTCTTGTCTCATGAGTTGAGAATCAAGAACCATAGATAAAATCCTATTCTAAATCATCTCTACTCATTCTAGTTCACTAGGTTTAGCAAACCAAGTGAACTAGTTTCTTCAAAGACCGAAGAAGGAGCTAAAGGTTGGAGCTTTCAAGTGGATCTATCTTCGGCATACGGAGACGACGAGAAGGAGCCATCGGACCACCACCGGACCTCGAAGAGAAGGAGTTCAAGTCTAGGTATAACCATCTTCATCCGAGTAGCTAAATATCTTTAGCTTAGTTTGCTAGTTTTAGTTTAGGTAAAGATCCCGACATAGTTTAGTCCATGTTGCCTCTTGCGATAAAAATTCGTTTTTTATACCGTTTCCGCCTCCCCGTAAGAACCGGGGGTCGCAATATGGACTTACAGTGGTATCAGAGCCTAACTAAACTTAAACTAGCTTAGTAGTGAAGTGTAACGAAGTTCGGAACCGAAAAAAAATCACAAAACCGGATAATCACAAAAACTGAGTTTCTGTTGAAATTTTTTCTGCTCAAAATGAAAAACTTTACACTTGTAAATTCGGCTCAGGGTTTTGTGTGAACACCCAAGAAAAACGATACAGTGATTCGCCTAAAGTGCCGCGCTTCAGCCGCGTCATCCTTCTTAGACGCCGCGGAACCGCCGCGACTTGGTGTCTTCTCTGCATCGTTTTTCGTGCAGTGTGTTTGTGTGTTGGTTTTGGGATTTTTAAAATATATTATATGTGCCCAGATTTTCCAGAAAAGAAATTTCCTTTTGGGGTCCTATAATTCCGTATTTTTTCCGAACTTCACTGCACTTTGACTATGATGGTTATATCTGTGATGCTTGCATGTATTGAACGTCGGCTAATCGCTATAAGTCGATTAGTCGGGGTTATACATGATCTGTAATGTGCTGGAATGTGTATATGAATGTGTTGGACTGTCACGGGTGAATAGCCGGGGTGGATGTGAGATGAGCTTTTGTTTTTCTTTCATTCATTGTAAATGTAAATTGATGTAATAATATTATTTGTTTGGCCGCACAACCGGGTCGGGGTTGTAGCCGTCATTGTATAATTCTTTTTACTGTTTTTGCTCCTAGGATAGACCCATGGAGGGGTGCACAAACTACCGAGTACTTGGCGGGTAGTTTGCCGCACCCGTAGGGGTCTTGGGTGGGGTATTTGGCTATTCACCGCGACCGTGTTATCCGCTTTTCGTTTCAGGCTCGAAAGGATTGCGGATTGCTAGTATATCCAATGCATTCATCTGTGATCTGTAATGTCTATCATTGCTTACTATTTAGGCGTTGCTTATGTTTTACAGACGCGCTAGCCCAGCCCCCGCTCTGTCGTTAGTTAAGTAACCTAACGGGTAATGACGGGGCCCAGTGGCGAATGCGAATGGCATAAGCGTACGTCATATTTTGGTTGTTTTCTGCAATGGTAGGGTTAAATGATGGGACGCATTAAAAGTACTAATGCAAGAATATCACGCATTAAAAGAACTAATGCAAGATAATAAACCAAGTTAAAGTCGTTGGAACACTTTCGAAAAACCACTCGGTTCTTTTCAAAACAACTTTTAAATACGGAGCTTGAGCCACTCCTTTTAAAAGCTATCTCGTTCCATCGACCAAATCAAGTTCACTACGTTCACGGTTTTGCCAAAACCATCCGTAGCCCTCCGTCGTTTCACATGAATAGTCAATAGTATTCAAGCTGTGTTTGTTGGCCAAAGTCAAGGCACAGTGATTGGTAGCTATTGGGTATTCATGTGCAGCATAGATAGATGCGTTGGTTTGGAACAGTCGTACTGCCTTGTTGGCCAAAGTCAAGGGTAGGTGCGGGTGGATTCAAATTAACCTGGAGAACGACGGGCAGAACTTGACATGTGACTTATGATTTGTTGGCCAAAGTCAAGGTCATAAGAGCATGGGGCAAAAATCCACATCGGGAGTTTCATAAGTACTGAAACTTGCTAGATTTGCATACCATTTGGAGTGTGATGATTCTGGTAGGATTCCTTCAGTTTCGTCACGCGATGATATTTGGATCCCGATCCTACTGTGAGTATATGCTACTCCTCGGGAAATTTCTCACTTAACGATCAATGCTATAAACCTAGTAGGTGCCTAGAAAGGTGTTAGCGGGGCTACGCCCCCAGGAAAAAGAGGTTCTCTAATTAAGGAACTTCGCGAAAGCGTTGGAAAACCTCCCTCGAAGTACCGACACCGGCCTGGCTGAACGGTTAAGCAAGTATTGTACGGTGGGATTGATCCTGACTAATTCTTCCTTTATGGTTTGAGGAGGGATTCGAGAAACAGTGGGAGCCATCCTGTTTAGACAAACTAAAAACCACTCTAAACTTGCAAGAGCATCATGCTGAGTGTTTCTTCTTCTCTCTCCTAATTGCAGCGACCAATCAACATGACTGGACTTAAGTTACTCCTAGATAAAAACAAACTGACAGGGCCAAACTACAAAGATTGGCTCAGGAATGTCACGATAGCAATCACTTATGACAAGCTGGGGTATCTTCTTACCACCAAAGCTCCCCCTGTCCCTGGTCCAACTTCCAGTGTCGCGGATAAGGAAATCCGCAAGACTTGGGAGATTGATAGCGCGAAGGCCAAGTGCCTCCTGCTTGCCTCGATGGACAACGAACATCAGAGGAGGCATGAGAATATGGACATGGAGTCCATATTGCTCCATACAAAAGAACTGTATGGAGAGCAATCACGTATCGCAAGATACGAAGCGTCGAAAAAGTTGTTTTCGACAAGAATGGCCGTCGGATCATCAGTAGCCGAGCACGTGCTAAAGATGATCGGCTTCATTGAGGAGCTCGCTGACCTAGGGATCACATTGGAGAGTGAGCTATATACGGATATAGTTCTCCAGTCCCTTCCTTCCACTTACGCCCAGTTTATACTGAACTTCAACCTACAAGAAAAAGAGGTTGAACTATCAGAGCTCCTCAACATGCTGAGGAGCGCAGAGGGCACCCTACAGAAAGGTAGGGAAACATCCACTTTGTTTGTAGGAGGATCATCTTCTTCTAGGTCCAAGGCGAAAGCCAAGGGAAAGAAGAAGAAGGCCCCCGCCAAACCAAGGGGCGGTGTTGGTAAAGTGGATACGAAGGGAAAAGGCAAAGCAACAAAGTTAGCGGGAAAGCTTGTGGATAAGGAAGAATGCTTCTATTGTCATAAGAAAGGACACTGGAAGAATGATTGCAGGGCCTGAAAGGCCAGAACACAGGAATTGAAGCAGGTTGCAGCTTCAGCTTCAGGTGTGTATGTTATTGAAAACTGTCTTTCAATAAACTCTACTTCCTGGGTATTGGATACCGGATCAGGATCTCATATCTGTAATTCTTTGCAGGCGTTGAGAAACCGTAGTGTTTTGAAAGCAGGTGACATGACCCTCAGAGTTGCAAACGGAGCTAGCATGGATGCTAAAGCCGTGGGGGACTATCACCTGGGAATGTCAGATGGACATGTTTTGGTTTTGCGTAATTGCTTTTTTGTACCCAACGCAACTTGTAATATCATTTCTGTATCTTTAGTTTCTAAAGAAGGTTATGAATTTGCGTTTGTAAGTAATGTTGTAAACATTCACCTTAATCAAGTATTGATTGGGTCAGGTACTCTGAGTAATGGTATATACGTGTTAAACCAACCACAGATTTTTAATGTCCAGAATACACACAAAAGAAAGTCTCCAGAGATAAATCAGACTTTCTTATGGCATTGTAGATTGGGTCACATCAATGAGAGAAGGTTGACTAAGTTACATACAGAAGGATATTTGAATGCGTTCGAATATCAATCGTATGCCACTTGTCAATCTTGTCTCAAAGGAAAGATGACAAAGACTCCGTTTACTGGACAAGGAGTAAGAGCGAGCGAGCTCTTAGGACTCATACACAGTGACGTATGCGGTCCAATGTCTACACATGCCCGAAGCGGACATTCTTACTTCATTACTTTTACGGATGATTTCTCAAGGTACGGTTATGTCTTCTTGATGAAACATAAGTCCGAGGCCTTTGGAAAATTCCAGGAGTATAAGAATGAAGTAGAGAAACAGACCGGCAAAAGTATTAAGATTCTAAGATCGGATCGAGGAGGAGAATACTTAAGTGCCGAGTTCCTGGACTATTTAAAAGAGAACGGAATTCTCTCTCAGCTTACTCCTCCATACACCCCGCAACATAACGGTGTATCGGAGAGACGGAACCGCACCCTATTGGATATGGTGCGGTCCATGATGAGTAACGCTGAGTTACCGCGATCATTCTGGGGATATGCGCTAGAATCAGCCGCATACCTTTTGAACCGAGTACCTACTAAGACCGTGCCTACTACACCATATGAGATGTGGTGTGGGAAGAGACCCTATCTTAAGCACATTAAGACATGGGGATGTCCGGCTTTTGTCAAAAAGCAGCATGCGGACAAGCTCGAGGCACGCTCAGTACAGTGCAAGTTTGTGGGGTATCCAAAGAACTCAAAAGGATATTTCTTCTACTGTGAAGAGGAACAAAAAGTTCTTGTTTCTCGTCATGCCTACTTCTTGGAAACTGAGTTTTTAGAAAACCAGATAAGTGGGAGCACAGTAGAACTGGAAGAAATTCCAGAACCACGGACTGTTACTGAAAGTTTAGTGGAACCAGAAGGTTCGGAAGAACAGGACATTCCTACGCCGCTCCGCAGAAGTAGTAGGCAGTCTCATCCGCCTGAGAGATACTACGGTTTTCTCATAGACGGGGATAGAGAGGATTGCATCATAGATTATGATGAGCCTACTAGCTTCCAGCAGGCCGTTCAGAGCGTTGACTCAGTGAAATGGCTGGATGCAATGCGGACCGAAATGGAGTCCATGTACACCAACAAGGTATGGACGTTGGACATTGCTCCAGACGGGGTAAAACCCGTAGGATGCAAGTGGATCTTCAAAAGGAAGATTGGTGTAGATGGACAGGTTGAGACCTATAAAGCTAGGCTGGTAGCAAAGGGTTTTCGTCAAAGACCTGGCTTGGACTACGACGAAACCTTTTCTCCAGTAGCCATGCTGAAATCCATTCGGATCCTTCTTGCCATTGCTGCCTTCCACGATTATGAGATCTGGCAAATGGACGTAAAGACAGCTTTTCTAAATGGAAATTTAGAGGAGTGTGTCTATATGGACCAGCCAGAGGGTTTCATTCAGAGTGGGAGCAGCGGAAAGGTGTGCAAGTTGCTTAAGTCCATCTATGGACTAAAGCAGGCATCGCGGAGTTGGAACATCTGCTTTGATGAGACGGTCAAAGAATTTGGCTTTATCAAAAATCCAGATGAACCATGCATCTATAGTAGATTTGTAGCGAGAACTGTAGTATTCCTCTTTTTATACGTGGATGACATTCTCTTAATAGGAAATGACATTCCTATGCTACAATCTGTCAAGGGGTTCTTGTCACACAGGTTCTCCATGAAAGACCTGGGTGATGCCTCGTACATTCTGGGTATCCGGATCTACCGTGACAGATCCAAGAGGATATTAGGACTTTCACAGTCCAGGTACATCGACACCATACTGAAGAGATTCAGTATGGAAGATTCCAAGCGCGGTAACCTACCGGCTTGTCACGGGATCACCCTCTCTAAAGAGATGTCTCCCAAGACTGATTTGGAGAGGGATCGCATGTCTATTATACCCTACGCTTCTGCGGTAGGCTCTATAATGTATGCGATGTTGTGTACCAGACCGGATGTAGCTTATGCACTGAGTGTGGTAAGCCGGTATCAGTCAAACCCTGGGGAGAAACACTGGATAGCGGTAAAGAACATTCTCAAGTACCTGAGAAGGACTAAGGAGATGTTCTTGGTGTATGGCGGAAAAGACCTCCAGATCGAGGCCTTTGCTGACTCCAGCTTCCAGAGTGACAAGGATGATTCCAAGTCCATGTCGGGTTTTGTCTTTACCCTCAATGGAGGGGCGGTGTGTTGGAAGAGTTCCAAACAAGAAACCGTTGCAGACTCGACGATGGAAGCGGAATACATCGCTGCATCTGATGCCGCAAAAGAAGCTGTCTGGATGAGGAAGTTCTTGAAAGAACTTCAGGTGGTTCCGTCCATTGTTGACCCAATACCTCTGTATTGCGACAACAACGGGGCTATAGCTTTAGCGAAGGAACCCAGGTCCCATCAGAGATCCAGGCACATCTTGAGGCGGTATCACCTGATCAGGGAGATCGTAGATCGCCAGGAGATCGAGGTTCGGAGAGTCGCTTCAGAAGACAACACTGCAGATCCATTCACCAAGGCCTTGCCCCAGACTCAGTTCGAGCGGCTGATCGAGATGATAGGTCTTCGATATGCCAGTACATGGCCTTAGTGCAAGTGGGAGATTGTTAGTGTATATGCCCTAGAGGCCATTACTGTATCATACTAGTTTGTATATTACTTAATGGATGCTTGGGATATTCACCTTGTATATACAATCTTGCTCAAAATAGTAGTATGCTACTTGGTTTGTTTCTACTTCAATGTGTACTTGTGTTTATTTCAGTATATCACTTATACGCATTAGTGGAGCCCTTAGGATCTTTGCTTGATTACCAGCGTTGTGATGGCAGTCACACTAGTGGGGGCTGGGTAATCTATAAGCACATCCTTATTCAGGTCCCTGGTCGCAGGACTATCGAGACAGGGCATCGATACTCCGGAGTAGACCAGCGCATGCGCTTCTCATCCCAGTGTGGGAGACGGTCTGTCCCACAGCCGTCAGTACGTCGTACTTGAGATAGTATGCGGGTGCTCGTTAGGTT
This sequence comes from Agapanthus africanus, assembly GCA_030015575.1. Taxonomy (NCBI): domain Eukaryota; kingdom Viridiplantae; phylum Streptophyta; class Magnoliopsida; order Asparagales; family Amaryllidaceae; genus Agapanthus; species Agapanthus africanus. Next base: position 354,096 of record JASDDO010000280.1, on the reverse strand, counting down.
ACGGGTACACTGGACAGGACTCGTAGGGAACTGACTAGTTGGTATTATACCTATCGTCAGTTATCAGTTCCCAGGTGACATGAGTACAGCTTAGTCCGCTGACTTGACACTGTCACTTCGCCTCGGGTGTGTTCCCACTGTACTTTGATCACTACCCTACCACGGCTCAAAGGAGTCGTGCAAACAGGTGGTGGTTGGGTGCAGTCCCGAAGCACTTGGAGGCAGTGACGGTTAGACAGGATTCGTCTCTCCCGGTATTGGGGGTTGACATCGCGCTGTGTCTAGGAGAGCCATTACACGAGTAGTCCCTGGCCAGGGCAAACGAGATATACTGGTAGGTTTCCAGTGTTATCTCAGGGTGTATTGGGCTTCACTCCGGCACGACTTGTACCGCTATTGGGGGACTGACGTTTACCGCCCCCTAGGCCCGCCATGCGATGTATCAGACGAACAGACCGGACTGTATGGAGAATGTCACACTCAGGCTCAGTAGGAGTTCAGATGGGTTTCGCCTCGTCGGTCTTCTTGTCGGCATTACCTGGGGACCGTTACGCACAGCTAGTGCCGCTTGCGGTCTGTGGTTAAACCCACTGCCAGCGTAGTGTCGAGTCTTTAGAGTCCCACACAGAAAGCTTTTCGCCTTTAGGCAAAAGAGTAGAGGTCGCATGGTATTGCGACAGGTCGCATGTTTTTGCGACAGGGTTCGGTCACATCCGTGCACTTGTGCACGTACAGTGTCCGGACAGTTTACACTAGCGGGCTTTGGTTTAAGCCAGATCCTAGTGTACCTTATGGGATTGGATTTATCCAGTTTGCATTCGTGTTCCTCGGAACGCGGATGCGGGTGTGTATGCACAGTTGACAGGGAGGCAGAGGCAGCGGATTCTCATTAGGGTTGTTGACAGTTGACCGTTGACTTTTTGACTTTATGCTCAACCCTAATGAGAATATGATATGTGATTAACTATTATATTAATTAAGTATTATGGTGATATGGTTGTTGACTTGTTGACTTTTGTTGACTTGTTGACTTTGGTGACTTGTTGACTTTTGTTGACTTGTTGACCGGTTGACTAGGCTTGACTAGTTGACCATCATGATAACCATGGTTATCATTTCATGCCAAAGACTTTTTCTTGCTTGTTCATTTGAGTAAAATGAGTGCATGACATGATAAGGTTATGGTTACTTCAACCATCACATAAGACTTTTGTTGATATGATGAGTTATCATTGCTTTGGATTATGAGAGGGTGAGAGACAAAATACTTGCTCATTCTTTCTTGCTCATTCTCTCTCTTGTTCTTGAGCTCTTCTCTTGCTCTCACCCTCAACCTCTTGCTCCCTCTCTTGATCTATGGTTCTCTTGTCTCATGAGTTGAGAATCAAGAACCATAGATAAAATCCCATTCTAAATCATCTCTACTCATTCTAGTTCACTAGGTTTAGCAAACCAAGTGAACTAGTTTCTTCAAAGACCGAAGAAGGAGCTAAAGGTTGGAGCTTTCAAGTGGATCTATCTTCGGCATACGGAGACGACGAGAAGGAGCCATCGGACCACCACCGGAGCTCGAAGAGAAGGAGTTCAAGTCTAGGTATAACCATCTTCATCCGAGTAGCTAAATATCTTTAGCTTAGTTTGCTAGTTTTAGTTTAGGTAAAGATCCCGACATAGTTTAGTCCATGTTGCCTCTTGCGATAAAAATTCGTTTTTTATACCGTTTCCGCCTCCCCGTAAGAACCGGGGGTCGCAATATGGACTTACATCCTCAAGGTTGCTAACAGAGCTAGCGTGGGAGCTGTGTCCGTCGGGGATTATCACCTGGGATTGACGAGTGGACATATTTTGGTTTTACATAACTGTTTTTGTGTACCTAGTTTAACATGTAATATCATATCAGTTTCCTTGTTATCAAATAAAAGTTATGATTTCACATTTGTAAGCGATGTTGTTAACATCCACCTTAATCAAAGTTTGATTGGGTTCGGTACACTGGATAACGGTATATATGTCTTAAACCAATTCCAGATTTTCAATGTCCAGAAAACACTAAAAAGAAAGTCTCCAGAATTAAATAAGGCTTTCTTATGGCATTGTAGACTAGGTCACATCAATGAGACAAGGTTAACTAAGTTACATAGAGAAGGATATTTGGACTCGTTCGAATATCAAACTTATGCCACTTGTGAATCATGTCTCAAAGGAAAGATGACAAAGACTCCATTCACTGGACATGGAGTAAGAGCGAGCGAGCTCTTAGGACTCGTACACAGCGATGTATGCGGTCCAATGTCTACACATGCAAGAGGTGGTTTTTCCTATTTCATTACTTTTACGGATGATTATTCAAGGTACGGATTCATTTATCTGATGAAACATAAATCCGAGGCTTTTGAAAAATTCCAGGAGTATAAGAATGAAGTAGAAAACCAAACCGGAAAAAGTATTAAGACACTAAGATCTGATCGAGATGGTGAATACTTAAGTGCCGAGTTCCTAGGTTACCTAAAAGAGAAAGGAATTCTCTCTCAGCTTACTCCTCCATACACTCCACAGCATAATGGTGTATCGGAGAGACGGAATCGAACCCTATTGGATATGGTACGATCCATGATGAGTAATGCTGAGTTACCGCGATCTTTCTGGGGTTATGCGCTAGAATCAGCGGCATATCTTTTGAACATGGTTCCTACCAAGACTGTGCCTACCACGCCATATCAGATGTGGAGTGGGAAGAAACCCCATCTTCAGTATGTAAAGATATGGGGATGTCCAGCTTTTGTTAAAAAGCAGCATGTGGACAAGCTCGAGGCACGATCAGTGAAATGTCAGTTTGTGGGATATCCAAAGAACTCCAGGGGATATCTATTCTATTACGCAGAGGAATAAAAGGTTTTTGTTTCTCGTAATGCCCATTTTCTAGAACATCAGTTTTTAGAAAAGGAAACAAGTGGGAGCGAAATAGAACTGGAAGAAATTCCAGAACCACAAACTACTACTGAAAATTTGGTAGAACCAGTAGTTCAAGAAGAACAGGACATTCCCGCACCCCTCCGCCGAAGTAGTAGGCCGTCTTATCCGCCTGAGAGATACTACGGTTTTCTCATAGATGGGGATGAAGAGGATTGCATCATTGATGATGATGAACCTACTAGCTTCCAGCAGGCCATCCAGAGCAGTGACTCGGTACGATGGCTAGATGCAATGCGAAACGAATTAGAGTCCATGTACACCAACAAAGTATGGAGTTTGGACTTTGCTCCAGGTGGGGTAAAACCCATATGATGCAAATGGATCTTCAAGAAAAAGATTGGTGTAGATGGGCAGGTGGAAACCTATAAGGCTAGACTTGTTGCAAAGGGTTTTCGTCAAAGACCTGGTTTGGACTATAACGAAACCTTTTCTCCAGTGGCTATGCTCAAATCTATTCGTATCCTTCTTGCAATTGCTGCCTTCCATGATTATGAAATCTGGCAGATGGACGTAAAGACGGCTTTTCTGAATGGTAATTTAGAAGAGTGCGTCTATATGGATCATCCAGAGTGTTTCAATCAGAGTGGGAGCAGCGGGAAAGTATGCAAGTTGCTTAAATCCATTTATGGACTAAAGCAAGCATCGCGGAGTTGGAACATCTGTTTTGATGAAACAGTCAAAGAATATGACTTTATCAAAAATCCAGATGAACCATGTATATCTAGTAAAGTTGTAGCAAGAAGTGTCGTATTCCTCGTCTTGTACGTGGATGGCATTCTATTAATGGGAAATGACATTCCTATGCTACAATCTGTCAAAGGATTCTTGTCACACAGGTTCTCCATGAAAGACCTGGGTGATGCCTCTTACATTCTGGGGATCCGGTTCTATCGTGATAGATCCAAGAGGATGTTGGGACTTTCGCAGTCCAGGTATATCAACACTATACTGAAAAGATTCAGTATGGAAGATTCTAAGCGCGGTAATCTACCGGCTTGTCACGGAATCAACCTCTCCAAAAAGATGTCTCCCAAGACTGATTTGGAAAGGGAATGCTTGTCTATTATACCCTACGCTTCTGCGGTAGGCTCGATAATGTATGCGATGTTGTGCACTAGACCAGATGTAGCTTACGCACTGAGCGCGGTAAGCCGGTATCAGTCAGACCCAGGGGAGAATCACTGGATAGCAGTAAAGAACATTCTCAAGTACCTGAGAAGGACTAAGGAGATGTTCTTGGTTTACGGCGGAAAAGACCTCAAGTTAGAGGCCTTTGCTGATTCCGGCTTCCAGAGTGATAAGGACGATTCCAAGTCCATGTCGGGTTATGTCTTTACCCTCAATGGAGGGGCGGTGTGCTGGAAGAGTTCCAAGCAGGACACCGTTGCTGACTCGACGATGGAAGCGGAGTATATTTGTCACGACCCGAAAGTACGGAACGTGACCGGCACTTAAATTACGAAGCGTCTAGAGGCGCAACGTAACCTAAGTAAGCCGAAGCCCAGAAATCTAAACCATAAAAGAAGAAGAAGTAAAGGAAAACATGTATAAAACAAGTTTAAAAGCAACATCCAATTTTCTCAAAGATTTCGGCAGAGTCTCCTTTGTAAAAACTGGCCCCAAACGGATAAAAACAAGAATAACATATATACAAACAATAAAAAGCATCCCCAAACGGGAGCTAGCTCTACGCCAAAAGGCGAAAACAACCACATAAATGCACAATAGTATACAACGCCAAAGGGCGAGGCTCAAAACTCAAAAGAAAACAAAACCACCAGATATCATAATAATACAAGCGCGACTCTAAGGTCGAAATAAACAACTGATCCAGAAAACTATCAAGTAATACAAGTTTGGTTGATAGAGCTTACTAGATACAAATGAAATAATAAAAATACAACGGCGGTCCAGATACAAATGAACCAACCTACCGTGCAAATCACCCGGAATGAAACGATGTGCCAGCAAACTGCCAAGGAACCCTGTACATCAACCTGTAATAAAATTTGGCACAACGGGGGTGAGTTACCAACTCGTGAGTAGAAGATATCTGCGAAAAGAAATCTAATGCAGACGATGTCCTAGGTCATAATAATATACTAATATACTACTAGTCATCAAGTAAAGATAGGATAATAAGCTACGTGTAAGTGCAAATGCTCCGTGCTCGTATCAGTGCCTCATATAGAACTATGTCATGTGAATGAGTATGCATGCACCATGAATGTGAAATAACCAATCCTGAAATCTAGATATATCTGTATAAGAAATCTTTAACTTTTATCATGGTAAAATGTGTATAGAAATCTGAAATATCAACGATGAAATCCATGGAAATCCGTGTCAAGCATCGACACAAAACATGTAAATCTCAAGTCTCAATACCTCATAATCTCAATGTCTCATAGTCTCAATATCTCGGGCTCCGTCAGTCCGGATCGGCCCATATCATCAAATCTCACGACAATGGTCGGTATCCTCCGGATATCCGCCGCGCCAGACATCACCGGTAGGCAGTCCTCCCCTGCCAGGCTCATCGTCTACAACTCGATCTTCTTGCCCCGGGGAACCATACCGGGCCCACCATGTACCCGAGACGGTTCATCCACTCCTCGAATCGGGTCTCGAAATCCAACAGAAAACATGAAATTCATGGTGGACGACACATACATCACGAGAAAACCACATCTTATGTTTTAAAAAAAGAGGAGTTGAGAGAGAGAAGTTTTTATATATTCTTGCGGTTTTCCCCAAAAATCCAGAAATCTCATAGAAATCCAAAATCCCAAAATCATGAGTAAATGTATGTTAAGTGTCGGCATATGCCCCATAATACTGCATGATAACATGAAAATGTGAATGCATGAAATGTCTAAGTAATAAATGCCATGTCTATACTAACACCAGAGAGTAATCACAATATTATATCGATCTAGCTGTTACCTGATTCTATCAATAAAAGATAATATGATCTAATGTGTACGTAACATAGCAATTACCGATGATGATGTGTGTGAGCCGGCAAATAAGTGTGCGTGGAATATGCGCATCATCGGTAATGGTGCTGGTGTCCTAACAGGCAGAGTTTTATACTGATTATAGAAATATATGTATGAACATGAAACATTATGATTACGGTATGAATGTAAAGACGGATGTGTAATAACCACTCATCTACGATATACAAGTACAACTACCACTATATGACTCGAACCTAAACTAGTGTCCATCTAACCTCCTAAGAAAGTAAACCTAAGAAACTAGTCAATAAAAAATTAGAGTCCACCTAAGGTCTGAATCCATATTTCTAATAGTCAGCGATCCAGCCTTAATAGCGTCACGTACGTAGTACGGCTTCCTCGAATCAAGAGTGCGGATCAATCATCATATCTATGCCTCGCACGGTAAAATCCATCGTACGGCATCCCAATATCGGTGTACGGGTCAAGTATCACCTACGTGTCTCATCATTCGTATAATATCATCATCAACTCATGTCAAGATCAAGGTGCTATACTGTAATCGCATACATCAATCATATATCATTGCCAGCATAAATGTACATCGTTAATTTATCCTCATAAATATCATATATATGCATCATATTGTGATTAAGTCACACTTAAATCATATCGTAATCATGTCACACCTATATGATATCGTAAAAAAGTTACACATATATCATATCGAAATCAAGTCACACCTAGATGTCGTAATCAGGTCACACATATATCATATCAGAATTTCAGGCACAGGTTACAGTCCTGGTTCTATTTTAGAGTCCCATATATTTCAATATCATCACCATCCTTTATTATTGTTCATGTATACAAATCCATTATCTCATTTTCTAATAATCCGCTAACATCACAACACGACTGTATAGCCAAAAATCACGGCATCAGCCCAGTTATATTGTTTCATCCCCGTGTATCATATCATATCCTTGTATCACATATACGTATTGTGTATATATATATACCTACACCTAGTTCTATATATATATATATATATATATATATACATACATACATACATACACGTATACACCACGTCGAGTCTCAGTGTGTGCGTGTGTGTATCTACCTGAAACATACGAATCTCTTCCAAGGTATTCATCCTCCGGTAAGGTCTTTCTAAATCAATCTAGTCCAACCTAAGGTCATTATTAGGGTCCTACTCACCAAGATTCTAAGGTCACGTCTGACTTCCTAATGACAAAAAGTACTATTCCTATTATACGTTAGCGGGGGTGCTAAACGCCATCCACCCGACTTCCCCCGTAGATACACATCTACTCACCTGGTCCTTGTCTGCCGAAGACGATGTCACCTTCCTCTTCTTCCTCATCTGAAGTCCACGCGAGGGGTACCTATACGCAAACATGTATAATATCATAAACTGAATCACGTACAAAAATCAAAACGACGCACGAAGCGCGCATAGGTTAAAACCTATGTCCCGCTCATGCAAAAGGAGCAAATATTGCTCGATATCGGCATACAAACGTCGATTGATCGAGATAAACATCAACAAACAACTTGTAGTTTAAAAACTCATTACTTATAATATAAAACATGATTTAATCCCTCGAAACCCTAAAAATCGATCAAATCGTCCGATTCCGTAAAACCTGAAAACACCAATTTACCGTTTTACTTCAAAACTTGATGTTTAAAAGAAACTAATGGTCATAATATTCATTAATTAGCATAACTAGACTATATAAATCACCACTATATTTTTAACACCCTAATTTATATTAGTTTGAAAATTCTAATTTGCAAACTTGCCCGATTTCGATACTTTTAAAGAAAATTTCACAATATCACATCTAAACTAGATTTTGCATGAATTAATGCATTAAACTACAATTCATGATGATAATGATATAATGAACCCATAAATTATATTTTAAATTTCATTTATTTAAGAATTTCCAAAATCTAGTTAGCAAAATCGCATTTTTATTAGTATTTTTCAATTATCATTAGAAACTAGTAACCAATTTAAGTTTTTCATTCCACCAACAAGTTAATATCCTCATTAAAACCACAATCTAGTGTTATAAACATTAATTGGAATTTTAACTCACCAATATATACAATATATAGAAATCTAATTTGCAAAATGGATTAATTTAAACAATTTTGGATAAACAATTTACAATATATCATCCATACAAGATTTTCCACTTCTAAAAATGCTCAACTAGTTATTATAACCCTACTTAATTAATAAAAATCATAACTTAATTTTATAAAGCCTAACTTGAATTTTAAAACTTGTAGATAGAAATTATTTATTAAATCTAATTATACTTAAATGAAACATCTAATAACAATAAATCAAAAGAAGAAGATTTATACCTCCACAACATAAAATCCAAACATGAAAATAAGCCTCCAAAAATGAATGCTTTCCATCTCCAAAATCCATGTAAAGATGAGCAAAGAATAGAGAGTAGGAATTTATTAGGATTTTGTGGATTTTTTATTGAATTTTTGATGAATTTTGATTACTTTTAATGCAAAAATGATGGGGGGAAAATTTTGGGGCTGCCCATGGAGGTGAGGCCAGCCATGAGGTGAGGAAAAGAGAGGAGAGTGAGAAAAGATGAAGAAAAGTGTAGAAGGTCTCACTAAAATATCACACAATTAAGTCTTTTCATGAAATTAATAAAAATTCTTTATTTTCCTCACTTAATTTAACCTAGAATGGTCTAGAACCATGGATAAATTTGAAAATAAATTTTTCATGAAACACACTTGATTCCAATATGTAATGGTTCACTTTTGCAAATTAAACCCATTCAAATTTGTAATTTACACTAATTTAGTGTATAAATAATGCTTATGTTAATATTTAAAATAATTAATTTAGGAAAAATATTTAACTAAACTAAAAATTTATAAGTGACTAAATAAACACCATTTACTAGTAATTAAATAATTAAAATAGGTATTTTCAAATTTATAATGAAAAATAATTACTGTTTAGTTTTACGAAAACTACGTTTTATTTTACCGAAAATCATAAAATTCACTTAAAATTTTTTATTTATTTATTTATTTTAAAACGTTACAATATTGCTGCTTGCGATGCCGCAAAAGAAGCGGTCTGGATGAAGAAGTTCCGAACAGAACTTCAGGTGGTTCCTACCATAGGTTATCCAATACCTCTATATTGCGACAACAACGGAGCTATAGCTTTAGCGAAGGAACCAAGGTCCCATCAGAAGTCCAGACACATCTTAAGGCGGTATCACCTGATCAGGGAGATCATTGATCGTCGGGAGATCGAGGTTCGGAGAGTTGCTACTAAAGATAACATTGCTGATCCATTCACGAAGGCCCTACCACAGATTCAGTTCGAGAGGCTACTCGAGATCATCGGTCTTCGATACGCCAGTACATGGCCCTAGTGCAAGTGGGAGATTGTTAGTGTATATGCCCTAGGGGCCATTATTGTATCATACTATTTTGTATATTACTTAATGGAAGCTTGGGATATTCACATGTATATAATAGTCTTGCTAAACATGGTAGTATGCTACTTAGTTTTTCTATCTTGATATGTGAGTATACGTATTGATAGAGCTCTTAGGATCTTGCTTGACTACCAGCGTTGTGATGGCAGTCACACTAGTGGGGGCTGGGTAGTCTACAAGTACATCCTTTTTCAGGTCCCTAGTCGTTGGATTATCGAGACAGGGCATCGATACTCCGGAGTAGACTAGTGAGTACGCTTCTCATCCCAGTTGGGGAGATGGTCTGTCCCACAGCCGTCAGTACGTTGTACTGGAGATAGTATACAGGTGCTCGTTGGGTTACGGGTACACCGGACAGGACTCGCAGGGAACTGTTGGTTGGTTTTATACCGGTCGTCAGTTAACAGTTCCCAGGTGACATGAGTACAGCATAGTCCGCAGACTTGACACTGCTTCTTCGCCTCGAGTGTGTCCCACTGTTCTTAGATTGCTACCTTAGTACGGCTCAAAGGAGTCGTGCAAACAGGTAGCAGTTGGGTGCAGTCCCGAGCACTTGGAGGCAGTGGCAGTTAGACAGGATTCGTCTCTCCCAGTATTGGGAGTTGATATCGCGCTGTGTCAGAGAGCCATTACGCAAAGTCCCTGGCCAGGGCAAGCGAGATTTACTGGTAGGTTCCAGTAGTTTCTCAGGGTGTAATTGGCTTCACTCCGACACGACTTATACCGCTATTAGGGAACTGACGCTTGCCGCCCCCTAGGCCCGATATGAGATAGTCTTAGACGAACAGACCGGACTGTACGGAGATTGTCACATCAGACTCGGTAGGAGTTCGGATGGGTTTCCTCATCGGCTTCTTATCGACATCTACCTGGGGACCGTTACGTACAGCTAGTGCCGCTTGCGGTCTGTGGTTAAACCCACTGCCAGCGTAGTAGTCGAGTCATTAGAGTCCCACACAGAGAGTTTCCCTGCTCCAGGCGAAACAATATAGAGGTCGTATGGTTTTACGACAAGGGTTCGGACGCATACGTGTGTTTACACACGTACGACTTTCGGACAGTTTTTACTAGTCGGCTTTGGTTTAAGCTAGATTCTAGTATCGGGATATTGGATTTATACAGTCTAAAGTTTTTCCGTGTTTTCACGGATAGGAGGGGCATTCTCGTAATTTCACGAGAAGCTTCTAGAAGATGGTGACTTGGGGATTTAGGTGGCATATGCATTAAATGAGATTAGTGACTCATTTGTATGATTCATCCATGTCATTAATGCATCATAAATGCTTAATGACTCATGGAGATGAATCACCCATTTGTATTTATGAAGCATGGTTATTAAATCCTATTTTTTATTTATTGGATAAATGATAATGCTTCATATATATCATGATAGATCATTATCTCATTCTTATTCTCATGCTCACCTTCTCTCTCCTCAAGCTCTCTCTCTTCAAACCCTAATCCTCCCCTCTCATGTGTTGAGATCAAGAATTAGATTAGACTACTTAATCCATAACCCAACTCTATATCACCTAGGTTACTTAGATTAGCACTTTAAGAAACCTAGTTACCTCTAGTTTGAGGTGAAGCTTGAAGTATAGCTCTCAGGTGGATCGTCTACTACTTGGAGAAGGCCGAGGAGGAGGTACCAAACGAAAAGACGAAGGACACGGTTCATTAGGTATAATCACTTCACATAGTAGTTTAGAACTCCTATGTTTATCGTTAGTTATAGTTTAGCAACGATTCTTACGGTTAGTCGATGTTATAGCAAAGAACAAGATCGTTTTTCATATTTCCGCGTCCCCACAAGTCGTGGGGTGTTGTACATCGACTTACATGCATACTATCTCCAGTACGACGTACTGATGGCTGTGGGACAAACCATCTCCCTATGATGGGATGAGAAGCGTATACAACAGTCTACTCCGGAGTATCGATGCCCTGTCTCGATAATCCTACGACCAGGGACCTGTATAGGATGTTGCTTATAGACTACCCAGCCCCCACTAGTGTGACTGCCATCACAACACTGGTAATCAAGCAAAGATCCTAAGGGCTCTACTAATATGTATAAGCGATACGTTAAAAGAAACATATGCACATATTAAAGTAGACACAAACCAAGTAGCATACTACCATTTTTAGCAAGACTGTCAATACAACTGTGAATATCCCAAGCTTCCATTAAGTAATATACAAACTAGTATGATACAGTAATGGCCTCTAGGGCATAAACACTAACAATCTCCCACTTGCACTAAGGCCATGTACTGTCATATCGCAGACCTATCATCTCGAATAGCCTCTCGAACTGCATCTGAGGAATGGCCTTTGTGAATGGATCAGCGGTGTTATTCTCCGTATCTACTCTCTTTACCTCGATCTCCTGGCAATCTACGATCTCCCTGATCAGGTGATACCGCCTTAAGATGTGTCTGGACTTCTGATGGGACCTGGGTTCCTTCGCTAAAGCTATAGCGCTGTTGTTGTCGCAATACAGAGGTATTGAATCAACACTGGTAGGAACCACCTGAAGTTCTGTTAGGAACTTCTTTATCCAGACAGCTTCTTTTGCGGCATCGCAAGCAACTATGTACTCCGCTTCCATCGTTGAGTCAGCAGCGCTGTCTTGCTTGGAACTCTTCCTATAGACCGCCCCTCCATTGAGGGTAAAGACATAACCCGACATGTACTTGGAGTCATCCTTATCACTCTGGATGCTGGAGTCAGCAAAGGCCTCGATCTGAAGGTCTTTTCCTCCATACACCAAGAACATCTTCTTAGTCCTCCTCAGGTACTTGAGAATGTTCTTTACTGCTATCCAGTGCTTCTCTCCTGGGTTTGCCTGATACCGGCTTACAACGCTCAATGCGTATGCTACATCTGGTCTGGTACAAAACATCGCATACATTATAGAGCCTACCGCAGAAGCGTAGGGTATAATCGACATGCGATCCCTTTCCAAATCAGTCTTGGAAGACATCTCTTTGGAGAGGTTGATTCCGTGACAAGCCGGTAGGTTACCGCGCTTAGAATCTTCCATACTGAATCTTTTCAATATGGTGTCTATATACCTGGACTGCGAAATTCCCAACATCCTTTTTGATCTATCATGATAGATCTGGATCCCCAGAATATAGGTGGCATCACCCAGGTCCTTCATAGAGAACTTCTGTGACAAGAATCCTTTGACTGACTGTAGCATAGGAATATCATTTTCTATTAGGAGAATGTCATCCACGTACAAGACGAGGAATACTACAGCTCTCCCTACAATCTTACTGTATATGCATGGTTCATATGGATTCTTGATAAAGTCGAATTATTTGACAGTATCATCAAAACAGATGTTCCAACTCCGCGGTGTCTGCTTTAGTCTATAAATGGACTTAAGCAACTTGCACACTTTACCTCTGCTCCCACTCTGAATGAATCCCTCAGGCTGATCCATATAGACGCATTCTTCCAAATTACCATTTAGAAAAGATGTCTTTACGTCCACTGCCAGATCTCATAATAGTGGAAGGCAGCAATGGCAAGAAGAACCCGAATGGATTTGAGCATAGCCACTGGAGAAAAGGTTTCGTCATAGTCCAAACCAGGTCTTTGACGAAAACCCTTTGGAACAAGTCTAGCCTTATAGGTTTCAACCTGTCAATCTACACCAATCTTCTTTCTGAAGATCCACTTGCATCCTACGGGTTTTACCCCATCTGGAGCAATGTCCAAAGTCCATACTTTGTTAGTGTACATGGACTCCATTTCGGTCCGCATTGCATCCAGCCATTTTACCGAGTCGCCGCTCTGAATGGCTTGCTGGAAGCTAGTAGGGTCATCATTATCAATGATGCAATTTTCTCGATCCCCGTCTATGAGAAAACCGTAGTATCTCTCGGGCGGATGAGACTGCCTACTACTTCTGCGGATAGGCGCTGGTATGTCCCTTTCTTCTGAAACTTCTAGTTCTACCATACTTTCAGTAACAGCTTATGGTTCTGGAATTTCTTCCAGTTCTATTGCTCTCCCACTCTTCTGATTTTATAAAAATTCAGTTTCCAAGAAGTGGGCATGACGAGAAACAAAAACCTTTTGTTCCTCTGCGTAATAGAAATAATACCCCTTGGAATTCTTTGGATATCCCACAAACTTACACTGTATTGAGCGTGCTTCGAGCTTGTCCGGATGCTGCTTTTTTACAAAAGCTGGACATCCCCATGTCTTCAGGTACTGAAGATAGGGTTTCTTCCCACTCCACATCTGATATGGTGTGGTAGGCACAGTCTTGGTTGGAACCTTGTTCAAAAGATATGCAGTTGATTCTAGTGCATAACCCCAGAAAGATCGCGGTAACTCAACTTTACTCATCATGGAACGAACCAAATCCAATAGGGTTCGATTCCTCCTTTCCGATACACCGTTGTGTTGTGGTGTGTATGGAGGAGTAAGCTGAGAGAAAATTCCATTCTCTTTTAAGTAACCCAAGAACTCGGCACTTAAGTATTCACCATCTCGATCAGATCTCAGTGTCTTGATACTTTTGCCTGTTTGGTTTTCCACTTCATTCTTGTATTCGCGGAATTTCTCAATAGCCTCGGATTTATGCTTCATCAAGAAGATATGTCCATACCTAGAGAAATCATCCGTAAAAGTAATGAAGTAGGAATAACCACCTCGCGCATGTGTAGACATTGGACCACACACATCGCTGTGTATAAGTCCCAAGAGCTCGCTCGCTCTTACTCCGTGTCCAGTAAACGGAGTCATTGTCATCTTTCTCATGAGACAAGATTCATAAGTAGCATAAGATTGATATTCGAACGGATTCAAATATCCTTCTCTATGTAACGTAGTCAACCGTGTTTCATTGATGTGACCTAGTCTACAATGCCATAAGAAAGCCTGATTTATTTCCGGAGACTTTCTTTTAAGTGTGTTCTGGACATTGAAAACCTGAGCTTAATTCAATACGTATATAGCGTCATCTAATGTACCGGACCCAATCAGAACTTGATTTAGGTGGATGTGAACTACATCGCTTACGAATGTAAAATCATATCCCTCTCTCGAAAGTGAGGACACTGATATGATATTACAAGTCAAACTAGGTACATACAAACAGTTACGTAGAATCAATATCTGCCTACTTATCAAACTTAGGCGATATTCTCCTACGGATTCAGCGTCCACGCTCATTGCGTTTGCAACTCTGAGAGGCAAATCACCTAACCTGATAACTCTACGGTTTCTAAAAGCATGTAATGAATTACAGATATGAGATCCTGCTCCGATATCTAGTACCCAGGAAATAGAGTTAATTGATAAACAGTTCTCAATTGCATACACACTCGAGGCCGAAGCCACAACATGCTTCGAATCCTGGATACTGGCTTCCAAAGCCCTGCAATCTTTCTGCTAATGCCTGTTCCCATAACAATAGGAACATCCCTCCTTACCTACACCAAGTCCCGAAACTTTTACTCTTCCCTTTCCTTCTACTTTATTGACACTGTATATCGGCTTTGTGGAGGTCTTCTTCTTTTCACCCTGTGCTTTCACCCTGGATGCAGAAGAAGAAGGTCCCCCATTAAGCAGAGCGGGTGTCTCCCTGGTTTTTTTCACGGTGTAAGTAGAGGGTAGGGACTGTGGAAATAAGTCAGCATATGACCTGTTTCCCAACGTAGTCTCCAGGTCCGTGAGCTTATCAATATAGCTAGTCATTGTAAGGACGGCATCCCCTACAGATGACCCGACAGCCAACCTCGCTTGAAATAATTCGTTCGAGGTCTCATATCTTGCGATACGAGATTGCTCTCCATATAAATCTTTGTTATGGAGAAAGATGGAAACTAAGTCCATCTTCTCAAGCTGCTTCTGGTATACACCATCAACTGAAGCTAATACGAGGCACTTGGCATTCGCACTATCCTTTTCCCTTTTCTGACGGATACCCATATCCACGACGGTGGAAACTGGACCTGGGACGGTGGGGGCTTGAGTAGTAATAGGGTGGTCTAGCTTGTCATAGGCAATGGACATCTGGACAGACCTTTGCCAGTCATAAAAGTCAGATTCATTCATTTTCTTATCTAGATGTAACCTAGTCATGGTCACATGGTTGTTGCAAAGAGAGAGAGAGGGAACACTTTAGCATGATGCTCTTGCAAGTTTAGATTGGTTTTTAATTTATCTAAACTGGATAGCTCCCACTGTTTCTCGAATCCTTCCTCAAACCATAAAAGAAGAATTAGTCAGGACTGATCTCACCGTACAATACTTGCTTAACCGTTCAGCCAGGCTAGTGTCGGTACTTCGAGGGAGGTTTTACGACGCTTTCGCGAAGTTCCTTAATTAAATAACCTCTTTTCTCTGGAGGCGTAGCCCGCTGACACTGTTCTAGACACCTACTTGGTTTATAGCATTGATCGTTAAGTGACGAATCTCCTGATGAGTAGCGGATACTCACAGTAGGATCTGGATCCAAATATCATTGTGTGATAAATCTAAAGGAATCCTACCAAAATTATCACACTCCAAATGGTATACAACTCTAGCAAGTTTCAGTTTCTTTAGAAACTCCCGATGTGGATTTTTGCCCCATGCTCTTATGACCTTGACGAAGGCCAACAAATCATAAGTCACATGTCAAGTTCTACCCATCATTATCTTGTTAATTTGAACCCACCCGTACATACTCCTGACGTTGGCCAAATGGCAGTACGACTGTCCTAAACCAACTCATCTATCTATGCAACAAATGAATACCCCGGCAGCTACCAAACACTATGCCTTGACGAAGGCCACCAAACATAGCTTGAATAATACTGAACATCCATATGAAATGACGGAGGGCTACGACTGGTTTTGGCGAAACCGTGAACGTAGTGTGTAGGGTTCCTAGGCACCCTAATGAGGTCTCACAAGGCATCAACCATGCCAATTTCAAATTTTAACGTGCCGAGAAACCCTAAACTACGGATCGTTTGCTAGATGTCTAGGCGAAAAGATAACAAGTTAACACTTAACTATAAGATTACGGAAATACAACCTTTGTAGATCCGGTGCTCCACCTCCACGGCTCCGCAATGAAGTCATCTCCGCTGTCTAAATCAAAATCCGGGCTCTAGCGTCGGCTTCATCGGAGAAAGAGCGGGCAAGGTCGTCGGCTTCGTGCCGAAGATGATCTACGTTGAGGCATCGCTAGATCAACCTCCAACTTCACCAAGTGATGAAACTTGTGAAGAAAACACACTCTACTACTTGGCAAGAGGTAGAGGATGAAAAAATAGGAAGTGGGTAGACTTTAGAATTGGATTTCTCACTCATCTTCATCAATCACCATTGATGAAGAAAGGTTTTCTTCAAGAAGAAGAAGAAGAGGAAGATGATAATTCTTATGATAAGTTAATTAAAAATCAATAGAAAATCAAAACTTATCATAATGTAAACCATGGTCAAGTGTAGAGATTAAACCAAGGTTAGTTGGAATGGTTAGGGTTAAGCATGAGACAAAAATGGTCACTTAGGTCAAAGCTTCATGAAGCTTCAACTAGAATACAAAACAAGCCACCATTTTATTTTCATGCCTTCCTTTTTCCAAAAAGAATAAATAGATAAATAAATGAATAAATAATCATAACCCTAACCATTCATATAACCATGGTTCAATCTTCACACAAACACAAGTGAACATGCATCATCAAACATGATACAATCAAGTGCACAAAACTATATCGAATATACAATGTGCACATCCGAGTGAGAATATCCATTTAAAGTGAACCAATACTAGTTAGTGCAAAGTAATATATCAAATATATAATTATGCATTAAATCATTAAATCAACACTTGATTCAATGATCCGGTCATGTCGCACACAACCGACTAGTATTCAATGTATCGGCTTATCGATTCAATACTTGATTCGATAACTAGGTTATATCGCATACAACCAATCGATACATTTATCGCGAGAATGGAATGCGGTATCACATACACGTATTATTCTCGGTCCCGCACATATCTCATATGCCTCCTATTTTGTTTCGCTTGAGCCAGGAAACCTCTGTGTAGGACTCTAAAGACTCGTCAATACGCCGGCAGCAGGCGATGATCATATCAAACACCCACAAGCCGCAAGCGGTCTACTAAACGTAACGGACACCCGGGTATTGAGCGATCTGAAGATCGACGAGCAAGCCCGCTCACACTCCAGTGAATCCAACCAGTAACACTACCGTACAGTCCGGTCTGATCGTCTAATATGTCGCATATCTCGCCTAGGGGTGGTAAACGTCAGACCCCAATAGCTCGATAAGTCATGTCGATATGAGGTCTATAACAATTCAAGAAACTACTGGTAACACTTACCAGTAAATCTCAGCAACCCTGGCCAGGGATTTCCTGTTATAGCCAATCGAACACAGCGCAACATCAACTCCCTATACCGGGAGAGACGAATCCCCTCCTATCGCTCATTGCCTCCATGTGACTCGGGACTGTACCCAAAAACCACCGTTTTGCACGCCCTCTTGAACGTGGTATGATGGAAATCAAAGCACAGTGGGAACCACACAAGACTCTATGACGATCTCGGGTCAACAGACTACTCTGTACCAGTGTCACCAGAGAACTGCCATCTGACGTGAGGTATAATACCATCTGGGAGTTCTCGGCGAGTCCGTCCAGTGTACCCAGTCTCCACTGAGCACCCGTATATCATCTCTGATGTCAAACACCAATGGATATGGGATCATCCATCGCCCATCTGTATGGGTCGAGAAGGTATACGCTAGTCTACTCTGGTATATCGATGCCCCGTCTCGATACACCCACGACTAGGGACTTTGAAGGATGTACTTATGGACTACCATGTTCCCACTAGTATGATCCGCATCATAGTCCAGGTAGTCAAGTACACATCCTAAGGGCTTTACCAACATGTAACAGAGAGACAATCAGTATACACGTTAAGGTAAAGTGTAACCAGATAGCATACTATCATGTCGAGCAAGAAAGTCCTCCCTATATATGTCCAAGCATCCACTACAATATACATCCTATGTACAGTAATGGCCTCTAGGGCATACATATAACTAACAATCTCCCACTTGCACTAGGGCCATCTGTAGCAGTGGTTGCAGTATCTCATACTCAACCATCCCATAAAAGTCTCTCTCTGGGAACAGGCCTTTGTGAGTGGATCCGCTGTGTTGTCCTCTGAGTCTACTCTCCTAACCTCGATCTCCTTGGAGATCAACCATCTCCATGATCAGGTGATACTGCCTTAGAATATGTCTGGATCACTGATGGGACGGACGTTCCTTGGCAAAAGCCACAACTCCATTGTCACACAATGGGAGGAACAAAGTTCATCTTATGAACATGTATACATCCAGACTGCCTCTTTGGTAGCATCTTAAGTAGCGATGTATCCTGCCTTTATCGTCTAGTATGCCACGGTATCTAGCTTGGAACTATTCCAACATACCGTCCCTTTACTGAGGGTAAAGACAATGCCTGCGACTGACATTCAGTCGTCTTTATCACCCTGGAACCCTTCCAGTGATTTTCCCTTGGATGGATTGATACCATCTCACTACTACTAGTGAGAATCCTAACATCCATTTAGATCTATCTCATAGATCCAAAAACCCAGGATTTAGTAGGTATCACTTTGATCCTATGTGGAGAATCATTGTGATAAACGGAGATTGATCGAGCGTAGCATAGGAAACTCCTTCCCTATCAAGAGCATGTCATCCACGTACTCTACGAGGATCATCACCATACTCCCTACTACCTTCTTGTATATACAAGGTTCATCTACCATTTTGATGAAGTCAAACTCTTTGACTACCACATCAAAACAGATGTTCCAACTCCGCGATGCCTGCTTTATTCCTATAAAGCATCTTACACACGTTTCCGCTGCTCCCACTGTCTACGAAGCCCTCTGGCTGTGTACTTATAGACGCACTCTTCTAAAACATCATTTGGAAAAGCAGTCATGACACCCAACCACCAGATATCGTAGTCATGGTATGTAGCCGTGACAAGTAGGATCTGGATGGACTTAAGCATAGTCACTTGAAAAGGTTTCATCATTATCCACACCTGGTCAATGATGCAAACTTTTAACAAGTCTAGCTTTGAAAGTCTCAACTTTTCCATCTACACCAAGTAATCTTCTCAAGATATACTTGCTCCTGATGGGGATTTAACCCTTCAGATATAGCATCCAAAGTCCATACTTTGTTGGTGTATAAGGATTCCATCTCAGATCGATAAGCATCCAGCCATTCTTACAGAGTCCCACTCCTGATGGCCAGCACGAAACTAGTTGGGTCATCATCTCATGATGCAATCCTCGCTCCCACTGTCATAGAGAAACAGAAGTATCTCTCAGGTGGGTGAGGAACCCTTCTAGATCGGCGGAGAGGCTGAGGTTCGTTGGAATCTACTGAATCCTTTTGGTTCTACCAAATCATCTGCTGTTGTTTGTATAGCTGGAACCTTTCCAGTTCTACATAACAAACCATGCCTCGAGCTTGTCCGGATTTTGCTTTTAGACATAGGCCGGACAACCCCAAATCTTAACTAACTTAAGACATGGGCTCTTCCCTTTCCATATCATATATGAAGTGGTAGGCAACTGATTTGATTCGAACCCTATTCAATAGGTATGCAACTTCATAAGTGCATAACTCCCAAAAGAAAACAGGTAACTCAGTAGTACTCATCATAGAGCACACCTTATCATATAGGGTGTGATTGCTCCGCCCCGATATACCATCGTGCTATGGTGCATTCGGAGGAGTAATGCTGAGAGAGAATCTCATTCTCCTTTAGAATAGTCCAGGATTTCCGTGCTCAAGTATTCTCCTCCCTGATCGCATCAAAGGACATAATACTTATACCCTCATTTTGGTTCTCTACTTCTAACTTATATTCTGTGAATATCTCAAAAGGTTCGGACTTGTGTTTCAACAGGAACACATGTCTGAATCTCGAGAGATTATCAGAGAATGTAACGAAGTACAAAGAACCATTCCTGGCATATGTAGACAGGGGACCTTACATACATCAACATGTATCATCCCAAGAGTTTACTAACTCTTTCTCTGCTTCCAGTAAACAGAGCTATGGTCATCATATCTTTGTGACATGACTGGCGAGTTTCACAAGATGTAAATTCAAACTGATTTAAATATGCATCTAAATGTAACTCAGCCAGTCGGGTCGCATTGATATGACCTAGTCTACAATACCTTAAGAAGGATTCGTTCATTTCTGAACTCTTCCTCTTGTGTGTGTTCTGTATACAAAAGAACTGTAGTTTGATTTAGAACATCAATGCTTTTAAATAACGTGCCTGATACGATCAACTTTTGATATAGGAAATGTTCAAAACATTATCCAACAATACAAAATTTTATCATTTCTTTACTAATAAAGAGATAGATACGATTTTGTATATCAGGTTCGGTATCTAATAACATTCGTTCAGAATCAATGTATTTGTAATACAGGGTGACAGTGACCAACAAACTTGGCTGCAACAGTTGCCCCGTTTTCTGTCTCATGAAACTTATCACCCGTTCTCAGTTCTCTACCTATCTGTAGCCCTATGTAACAGATTACATATCTGGGATCCTGATCTGGTATCA
Organism: Agapanthus africanus; assembly: GCA_030015575.1. Classification (NCBI taxonomy): domain Eukaryota; kingdom Viridiplantae; phylum Streptophyta; class Magnoliopsida; order Asparagales; family Amaryllidaceae; genus Agapanthus; species Agapanthus africanus. Next base: position 332,960 of record JASDDO010000280.1, on the reverse strand, counting down.
CATACCCAGGACGTAAAGGATACTGAGAAACAGTTCTCTGTAATGAACACACCCGAAGATGATGCATCAGCATGCACTCTCTTCGTTTAGGCGGCATAGGAATTTTGGTATTCCCCAATTTCCTGCTCTGTCTTATAACAATTATAAGTTGGAGCGGGACCAACGTTCCCCAGCTCAGTATAACAAGCGGGTTCGGTCAATATTCCGTATTATTATCTTGATTAAGGCGTGATATGGTCGCTACCTGGAGAGAGAGAGAAGAAAACACTCAGCGTGCGCTCTTGCAAGAATAGATTGGTTATTATTTTATCTAATCAGGATGGCTCCCACTGCTTTTTATCAAATCTTCCTTCAAACCCTAAAAGGAAAGACTAGCCGGGATTAATTACACACTACAAGTTCGCCAATCTTTCAGCCAGGCCAGTGTCGGTACTTTGAGGGAGGTCCCCCGTGCTTTCGCACGAACCTAATTAATGTAAACCTCGTTTTCCCAGAGGCGTAACCTCGTTGACACCTTTCTAGACACCTACTTGATCGGCTAATTGTAATGTGTAAAACTCTCCCAGGAGTAACTCTTACTCGCAGCGGGTATCGGGATCCAACTATCTCATAGAAGGTATGCAATCTCATTGCAAATTTCAACACTTGAAATTCCCGATAATATTTTGCCCCTAGCTCGCTATGACCTTGACGCATGCCAAACAACCCATAGTCTGCTAGTCAAGTTCAACCCGTACATTTCTTGATTGAATTAAACCCACCCGCACGACCCTTGACGCATGCCAAACAACGCCGTACGAATACCTTAATCCAATCGCATCGTATGCTAGCAGATAAGCACTAGTTAGCTACCGTACACTACGCCTTGACGCATGCCAAACAGCCGCAGCACGAATACTAACTAGTACTTATCTGAAATGACGGAGGGCTACGACAGGTTTTTCTGAAAACCTATTGCGTAATGAACTTGATATCGTTGTAGAATCAAATGATTTTAAAATGGAGTACTTTTGAGGCTTTTCTTGTTTTGCTAAAGGAGTCACTCCCGGTGAAGGGATCGTCGGTCCTTTCCTCGTCGAATGAGGTGCGGGATATATCATATATATCACTGTGCAAAGCAAAAACTCTTAAAAGCAATCAAAAGACAAACCGAGTGTGTAGCATCTGCCAGTTATTGCTAAAGGAGTCACTCCCTGTGAAGGGATCTCGGTCCTTTCCTCATCGAATAAGGTGCAGGATATATCATATATACCTCTGTGCAAAGCAAGAACTGTAGCTACCTGTTTTATTTTGAAATTCGATTCTACAACATCTTAGGTTTCTTTTATTTCATTAATCACATTAATGAAGTCCCATCATTTAAATACCTCAACATCACAGATAAATACGAGGTACACTTATGCCATCCGCATTCGCCTCGATGTCCCCTCGTGCACCGTTAGGTTAGGTAACTAACGGCAGAGCGGGGCAGGGCTAGCGCGGGTGTAAAACATAAGTAACGTCTATATAATATATCATATATACTATATACTGTATCTATCACAGAACATCACATGATCACATCACAGATATCGCAGCAGAAGAATCATATGAAATATTGGATATACTAGGACGTCCGTGTTTTCAATACGAGCCAGTATAAAACACGGATTCCACGGTCGTGATGAATAGCCAAACCCACACCCCTAGACCCCTACGAGAGCGGCAAGCAACCCTACCAATTCTAGAGTTAGGAGACCCGGACTCGACTCCTCGAGTTGGTCTCCCACTGGACCCCAGAACCCGGTTACTTGTGCCCTCCTCCTTGGGTCTATCTTAGTGCGGAAAAGTAAATAATATACAAAGGGTGACAACTTCCGCAACCTGGAAGTGCCCCAATAAAAGAATATTACATACAAGTTTTTACATGAATGAAAATGAAAAACACTCATCTTACATAAAAACCCCCGGCTATTCAAACACGACGATCCAATATAACATATCCAGCAACACATAACATCACATGTCATCAACGTAAGTAAATATGCGCATCCCAATTGTCGTTGACATATAGCAACGAAACCGGCGATATCACATATTACACTTACGGTCACAGAAAAGAAAGTGTAAAACTACAACAGTTGGAATCCGCAACCACCTCAGACATCGCATGCCTGACCAAATGAATTACTTAGACATCGCATGCCTAACATTTATAAACCCCGCATTTTAGTCTCAAAATCGAAAACACTTTTCAATATCAAGTCGGGCAATTCAACAAGATTCCCGACATCCTGATCGAATGCTCGTCGCAAACTTTAGTAGGCGGGCGCACCCCTGATACCGTCGACGAAGTGCACCAAGGCGGAACACCGCTACCGCGAGCACCCGAACAGATGCCTTCAGCGACGGGGTTCTCCTACAGTCACTTGGTCGGGGTTATGGAGTGAGACTGTCTATTAAGTTTACCCGGCGAGTATCCGCGTACACTACGTGATTGCGACGGACTTTTGATCACATCAAAATTCCGTGGCAACCGATCAAGTGAGACTAAACTGCTATGTTTATAACATTCATTTAGTTATCACATAACTTTTGTGAATTCCAATTATTGTATCCCATTCCAGATAAACAGAAAATGTTAAACTTTCCGATCGAACAGTCGAATACCCAAGTTTTCCCGATACAGCTCAACACATGAAATAAGTCTAACAATATTCAGTTCGTGCCTCGGTACCAATGGTCCAGCCGTAGAAGGGTCAAGCCAACGCCTCACATGTGGCACGCCGTACTGTCCCAAACCCGAAGGTTCAAAGGGCAGTTCAAGACGGTCACATAATCGAGTTAAGGTTTGTTGTCTTCTAGAGGGTCCATCGCGTTACTTGTACTACTTAGAACGTCGTCAAACTACGGAAAAATCCAACACTTGGAAATTTCCCGACAGGGGAAAAGTTGGGTATTTATATCCGGTCGAACTTTTTAACATATTCTAAGATTATCCGGAAAGCCACATAGACAAAATTTGATACTCCGATCGAAACACCGAATCCCCAAAGCAACCCCAGAAAATTCAACTCTGGAAAAAATATTAAAAATTCCCAGGAAAACCAGCACATAAAACTAAGAATTGCTGTGCAGAATTAGACACACAAAATGACAAAATAGCCGCGGAACCGCCGCACAAACCAGCTTGTGCCGCGGTTCCGCCGCGCAACAGTGGACTTATGGACACGTGTTGCACAGTTATTCTTAGGATTCCCTGCTGATTTTTCTGCATATTTTTATTTTCGAAAAATCTCAGATTTTAGAAAAAGGACAGAGAGCATTTTCCGGGTTGGGTTTTCGGTTCGTTCGGACTTCAAATTCCGTCTAGACTTCGCCTAAGGCTCTAGCTAGGCTCTGATACCACTGTAGGGTTCCTAGGTACCCTAATAAGGTCTCACAAGGCATCAACCATGCCAATTTCAAATTTTAACGTACCGAGAAACCCTAAACTACGGATCGTTTGCTAGATGTCTAGGCGAAAAGATAACAAGTTAACACTTAACTATAAGATTACGGAAATACAACCTTTGTAGATCCGGTGCTCCACCTCCACAGCTCCGCAATGAAGTCATCTCCGCTGTCCAAATCAAAATCCGGGCTCTAGCGTCGGCTTCATCGGAGAAAGAGCGGGCAAGGTCGTCGGCTTCGTGCCGAAGATGATCTACGTCGAGGCATCGCTAGATCAAGCTCCAACTTCACCAAGTGATGAAACTTGTGAAGAAAACACACTCTACTACTTGGCAAGAGGAAGAGGATGAAGAAATAGGAAGTGGGTGGACTTTAGAATTGGATTTCTCACTCATCTTCATCAATCACCATTGATGAAGAAAGGTTTTCTTCAAGAAGAAGAAGAAGAGGAAGATGATAATTCTTATGATAAGTTAATTAAAAATCAATAGAAAATCAAAACTTATCATAATGTAAACCATGGTCAAGTGTAGAGATTAAACCAAGGTTAGTTGGAATGGTTAGGGTTAAGCATGAGACAAAAATGGTCACTTAGGTCAAAGCTTCATGAAGCTTCAACTAGAATACAAAACAAGCCACCATTTTCTTTTCATGCCTTCCTTTTTCCAAAAAGAATAAATAGATAAATAAATGAATAAATAATCATAACCCTAACCATTCATATAACCATGGTTCAATCTTCACACAAACACAAGTGAACATGCATCATCAAACATGATACAATCAAGTGCACAAAACTATATCGAATATACAATGTGCACATCCGAGTGAGAATATCCATTTAAAGTGAACCAATACTAGTTAGTGCAAAGTAATATATCAAATATATAATTATGCATTAAATCATTAAATCAACACTTGATTCAATGATCCGGTCATGTCGCACACAACCGACTAATATTCAATGTATCGGCTTATCGAATCAATACTTGATTCGATAACTAGGTTATATCGCATACAACCAATCGATACATTTATCGCGAGAATGGAATGCGGTATCACATACACGTATTATTCTCGGTCCCGCACATATCTCATATGCGCTCCTATTTCGTTTCGCTTGAGCCAGGAAACCTCTGTGTAGGACTCTAAAGACTCGTCAATACGCCGGCAGCAGGCGATGATCATATCAAACACCCACAAGCCGCAAGCGGTCTGCTAAACGTAACGGCCACCCGGGTATTGAGCGATCTGAAGATCGACGAGCAAGCCCGCTCACACTCCAGTGAATCCAACCAGTAACACTACCGTATAGTCCGGTCTGATCGTCTAATATGTCGCATATCTCGCCTAGGGGTGGTAAACGTCAGACCCCAATAGCTCGATAAGTCGTGTCGATATGAGGTCTATAACAATTCGAGAAACTACTGGTAACACTTACCAGTAAATCTCAGCAACCCTGGCCAGGGATTTCCTGTTATAGCCAATCGAACACAGCGCAACATCAACTCCCTATACCGGGAGAGACGAATCCCCTCCTATCGCTCATTGCCTCCATGTGACTCGGGACTGTACCCAAAAACCACCGTTTTGCACGCCCTCTTGGACGTGGTAAGATGGAAATCAAAGCACAGTGGGAACCACACAAGACTCTTTGACGATCTCGGGTCAACAGACTACTCTGTACCAGTGTCACCAGAGAACTGCCATCTGACGTGAGGTATAATACCATCTGGGAGTTCTCGGCGAGTCCGTCCAGTGTACCCAGTCTCCACTGAGCACCCGTATATCATCTCTGATGTCAAACACCAATGGATATGGGATCATCCATCGCCCATCTGTATGGGTCGAGAAGGTATACGCTAGTCTACTCTGGTATATCGATGCCCCGTCTCGATACACCCACGACTAGGGACTTTGAAGGATGTACTTATGGACTACCATGTTCCCACTAGTATGATCCGCATCATAGTCCAGGTAGTCAAGTACACATCCTAAGGGCTTTACCAACATGTAACAGAGAGACAATCAGTATACACGTTAAGGTAAAGTGTAACCAGATAGCATACTATCATGTCGAGCAAGAAAGTCCTCCCTATATATGTCCCAGCATCCACTACAATATACATCCTATGTACAGTAATGGCCTCTAGGGCATACATATAACTAACATAGTGAACTTGATATAATCGAAGGAACCTAATAGCATTTAAAAAGAAGTGGTTAAAGCTCCGCAATTAAAAATTCTGCTCTTTTAAAATAACTGAGTGGTTTCTTTTAAAGTTGTTTCGACGATTCAAACTTTGGTTTATTTTCTTTGCATTAATATAATGTGTCCCATCAATTATCATATCATTGCAGAAAACAACGAAAATATAACGTTCGCTTATACCATCCGCATTCGCCACTGGGTCCCATCATTCACCCGTTAGATTACTTAACTAACGACAGAGCGGGGGCTGGGCTAGCGCGGATGCAAAACATAAGCAACGCCTACTAGATATCATGTATAGATATTGTACATTCGTCAGACACAATAATAGGCATTCCAGATCACAGATGAACATTATTGGATATATAAGCAATCTGTGTTTCCTTTGAGCCTGCAACGAAAGACGGATTACACAGTTGTGATGAATAGCCATTACCCCACCCTAGACACCTACGGGTACGGAAAACTACCCGCCAAGTACCCGAAGTGAAGCGGTCTCCCTCAACAACGTGAGTAGGCCACTAAACACTTCAAAGTACCCAGTAGTTTGTGCACCCCACCTTGGGTCTATCCTAGGAGCATAAAACAGTAAATGAAATAATACAACGGTGGCTACAACCTCAGCCCGGATGTGCCCCGCAAAAGAATATTACATCATATTACAATTTACATCGATTGAAAGAATATAAAAACTCATCTCAAACTCCGGCTAATCATCACAACGATCCAATGAAGTTCATATACACAAACCAGTAAAAACCATTACAGAAATGTGCAACCCCTTACTAACCGACATAATAGCAATTAGGGGATGTTTACGAACACATTAAACATCACAGATAAAATTTGATTAGCAAATAACTTAGAATTTCGATCGACAACCTTTTTCCGTGTCTACCCCAAATGCAAGCCAGCACTGAAATAACCTGGGCAGAAACAAAATATACAGAAAAACAAAAAACCCAAAAATAAGAGTTACTGTGTAAATACAAGTCAACTCTGAGTTGACTCGGCCGCGGATCCATGGCGGATCGCACCAATCCGCCACGCTTCCGCGGCAGTCTAATCGAGTTAGCACCTCGTATTTCTCCAGTATTCTTAGAATTCCCTGCTGTGAATTTTCATACCTCTGAAATAATTTTTTCGACAAGTTTAAAATTGACAGAAACTTGAGGGGTTCGGGGTTAAGTTTTCGTGTTTTTCGACGATCGAAGTTCTAATTAGTTGCTAACAAGCTAGTAAAGGCTTAGTAGGCTCTGATACCACTGTAAGTCCATGTCACGCACCCCACGAGCTCGCGGGGAGGCGGAATATATGAAAAACAATTATCAAAGCTTCGTAACACGGACTTGAGCACACAGATCGTGTCTAAACCATTACTAGAAAATTACGAGAGGTTTAATTACTCGGATTCAAAGTTATACCTCACGTTACTTGTCCTTCGGGTCTTCATCGCTATCCTCCACACCTCATAGGCTCTATGGAACATGGGCACCTCAACGGCCTCCTCGAGTCAAAAACGATCCACCCGAGAGTCTATAGTCCGAGCTCCTATCTCGAATCTGAGATAACTATGGCTTCTAGATCTCTAATCTAGAAGTTCTAGAGGGTGTAGAGTAATTAGATGGATTACTTAGTCACTTAAACCCTAGGATTCTCAACTCATGAGAGCTTTTAGGGTTTTGAGGAAGAAGATGAAGACTTGAGGAGAGAGAAAGCTTTTGTGATAATGATAATGAATAATAACTCATGAAAGAATATAATGAAGCATACAAATATCTCTTGAAAAATATCTAGAAATATCTTGTGAGCTTCATTTAATCCTAAGGGTAAATCACCTCATGAGTCATTAAGCATTTAATGAAAACTTACAACTCATCTCTCCACCTTATTTGTGTTTAATCCAAAAGAAATAAATACAAATGAGTCATCGTCTTCTAGAAGCTTCCCGACAAATTACGAGACTGCCTCTCCCATCCGTATTTCCGAAAAACACGGATAATCTTTGACTGAATAAATCCATCTATATAATACTAGAAGCTGGCTTAAACCAAAGCCCGCTAGTATTATCTGCCCGATCATAATACGTGCACAAGTGTACGTTAGTGATCGCGGCCCTGCCGTAAAACCATACGGCCTCTACACCTTTTGCCCGGTGCAGGGAAGCTCTCTGTGTGGGACTCTAAAGACTCGACACTACGCTGGCAGTGGGTTTAACCACAGGCCGCAAGCGGTACTAGCTGTACGTAACGGTCCCCAGGTAGATGTCGATAAGAAGGACGATGAGGAAACCCATCCGAACTCCAACCGAGTCTGATGTGACAATCTCCGTACAGTCCAGTCTGTTCGTCTAGGACTATCGCATATCAGGCCTAGGGAGGCGGTAAACGTCAGACCCCTAATAACGGTATAAGTCGTGTCGGAGTGAAGCCCATTACACCTTGAGAAACTACTGGAACCTACCAGTAAATCTCGCTTGCCCTGGCCAGGGACTTTGCGTAATGGCTCTCCCTACACAGCGCGATATCAACCCCCAATACCGGGAGAGACGAATCCTGTCTAACCGCCACTGCCTCCAAGTGCTTCGGGACTGCACCCAACTACTACCTGTTTGCACGACTCCTTTGAGCTGTGGTAGGGTAGTAATCTAAGTACAGTAGGAACACACCTGAAGCGAAATAGCTGTGTCAAGTCGACGGACTAAGCTATACTCATGTCACCTGGGACTTGCTATCTGACGCTGGGTATAAAACCAACCTGCAGTTCCCGGCGAGTCCTGTCCGGTGTACCCATAACCTAACGAGCACCTGCATACTATCTCTAGTACGACGTACTGATGGCTGTGGGACAGACCATCTCCTTATGCTAGGATGAGAAGCGTTTACACCAGTCTACTCCGGAGTACCGATGCCCTGTCTCGATAATCCTACGACCAGGGACCTGTATAGGATGTTGCTTATAGACTACCCAGCCCCCACTAGTGTGACTGCGATCACAACGCTGGTAATCAAGCAAAGATCCTAAGGGCTCTACTAATATGTATAAGCGATACGTTAAAAGAAACATATGCACATATTAAAGTAGACACAAACCAAGAAGCATACTACCATTTTTAGCAAGACTGTCAATACAACTGTGAATATCCTAAGCTTCCATTAAGTAATATACAAACTAGTATGATACAGTAATGGCCTCTAGGGCATAAACACTAACAAGCTTGCTAGCTGATAGTTGTAATATGTTATCACTGTTATATGCTAGTTTAACTATTGCACTCATTGCATGATATCAGAGACATTCATATATTCATTGGTCATGCAGTATTATGGAGTTTTACACCGATATTCACTGTTTGCTTACTCTGTATTTTTAGACTTCGGATTTTCATGAGATTTCAGGATTTGGGGGAAAACCGCAAGAATATATATATACACTTCTCTCTCTCTCTCTTTTTAAAATGCAAGTTGCGGTTTTCTCGTGATGTATGAGTCGTCCACCATGAGTTTTCATGATAGCTGTTGGATTTCGATACCCGTTTCGAGGAGTAGTATGAACCGTCTCGGGTACATGGTGGACCCGGTATGGTACCCCGGGGCGAGAGTGATTTCATGGAGGATGCTGAGCCCGATAGGGGCAGACTGCCTACCGGTAATTGTTTGGCGAGGCGGATATCCGGAGGATACCGTTCGTGGTCGTGAGATTTGATGATACAGGCCAGTCCGAATAGCTGGAGCCTGAGATATTAAGATATTGAGATTTGAGACACTGAGATATTGAGATTTGATGATACATGCCAGTCCGGATAGCTGGAGCCTGAGATATTGAGATATTGAGATTCATGTTTTGTGTCGATACTTGACACTGATTTCTCTGTTGATTTCATTGATGATATTCGATTTATATACATACAGGAATCTCATTAAATAAAGAAAACAGTTGTCTCATTCATGATGTATTCTATTTCCATTTGTAATGCATTCATACATCATATATCTGATATGTTGCTATCTGAGGCACTGACACGAGCACGTAGTATTGCACTTATATGTAGATGGATCAGGATATTACTTGATATGACCTAGGATGCGTCATACATGCGATTTCTGCTCTGTGATATTTTCTACTCACAAGTTGGCAACTCACCCCCGTTGTGCTACAGTTCCTTGCAGGTTTTGCCGTACAGGTTTCGTTGCGGCTTTCCTGGCACACTGTTCTTTCTGGGTGATTGCTTTGGTAGGTGGGTTCACTTGCATCGTGACCACCATTGTATATTTGTTATTTCAGTTGTATCTAGTAAAACTCCATCAACCAGACTTGTATATTTGATAGAACTAGAAGACTAGTGTTTATTCTTTCAACCTTGGAGTCGCGCTTGTATTATTATGGTTTTCTGGTGGATATGGGCTTTCTTTTGAGTTTTGATCCTCGCCCTTCGGCGTTGTATATTATATTGCTTGCGTGGTTTTGTCCGTCCTTTTGGCGAAGTTCTAGCTCCCGCTTGGGGATGCCTTATTCATTATATATGCATTATCAGGTTTGTACCCGTTTGGGGTCAGTATTTACAAAGGAAACTCTGCCGAAATTTTCATAAAAGACTTGAGATTTTAAAAAATGCATATTTCGGCTTATGTTGTTAAACTACTTGCTTTAAATTGGTTTTTCCTTCACTCTACTGCTTTAATTGGTTTTGATTTCTGGGTTTTGGCTTACTTAAATTACGTACGCCTCGAGACGTTTCGTAATTTAAGTACCGGTCATGTTCCGTACTTTTCGGATCATGACAATCACTCACTAGGTGTAGAGATCAGGAATCGGTCGGATCTTGGGAGAATCACAGGATAGCTGTGTAGGACATTCTTGTAAGTCCACAGTAGCGCCCCGGCCATCTAACAGACACCAAAATGCGGAACAAAACTTTTACGACTGGCGCTATTGCGTACTTTAACCCGGATCTGCCATTAAAACTAAACTAACATATTGTAAAGAGGGTAGAATTGTTATACCGAACGATCCGAGTCCTTCGGTCTTTAACCATCATCCCACGCTTTGTTGTGGTTGCTCCGATCTCCTCGATCTCCGGTCTCGTCGTCCAAGTGGCACCATGTCGACGGATCTTTAAACGGGCTCCCGCCTCTGAACCAAGGCAACTCGATCATCAAGTCTGCTAAAAGAGATGACCAAGATTGATGTAGAGAATGAGTAGAACACATTGTCTCGTTACGTCCAAAGCGATGGACGAACGGTTAATGAAGTTGCCTTTTGGATCGGGTGAAAATGAGAAATGAACTTATGAAATTTCCATGAAGCAAATTTCATACACTTTTTATCAAATGAACAACCATCTCCCATCCCACAAGGGGCCGGCAACTTATGAAGAGGGGGGAGGTGAGTGTAGGAGCTAGGAGAGTGGCCATAAGGAATAATATCAAGAAGAAATATCTTAAAGATTACAAAACTTCATTAATGCAAAATCCACCTTGCAAAAAACATTAAATGCAATAAGTGAGTCATTAAACCATTAATGCAAAGTGATGACACACTAAACCTAGTCACCTCTTCTAGAAGCTTCCACACTCATGAAGAAAAGATAAATCCATATTTAACCGAATGTTAAATACGGGTGATTGAAAACTGGAAACTGGCAACTTCCAAAAGCGATCCTGAAACGAATTTCAGGATAACCCCGTAACAGTATAAACATACCCGCATTTGTATTACGATCGAATACAAATACAACTGAGACAAAGATATTATATCTACACAGTATAATACTCGGATCCGGCCTAAACTAAAGCCCACCAGTATTATCTGCCCGAAATATGACACGTGCGTAAACACACGTGCATTTTCCGAACCCTGCCATAAAACCATACGGCCTTTACAACGTTTCGCCCGAACTTGGGAAACTGTCTGTGGGGAACTCTAATGACTCATCAATACACTGGCACTGGGTATAACCACTAGCACGTCAGAGGTACAAGCTGTACGTAACGGTTGCCTATGTATCGATTGGAAGGGAAGCTGACGAGCGAACTCATTCAGAAACCCTACTTAGCCTGACAGTGACAATATCCATACAGTCCGGTCCATTCGTCTATGAGTATCGCATATAGGGCCTAGGGGGCCGGTAAACGTCAGACCCTAATAGCTGTATAAGTCGTGTCAGAGAGCAGCCCAGAACACCTAGAGATACTACTGGAATACCTTCTAGTAAATCTCGATTACCCTGGTCAGGGATTTCGTGTAATGGCTCTCCTAAATACAGCGCGATCTCACCCCCAATACCAGGAGAGACGAATCCCCGACGATCTGCTCACTGCCTCCATGTGGCTCGGGACTGTACCTAAAAAATACCTGTTTGCACGACTCCTTTGACCCGTGGTAGGGTATAAATCAAAGCACAGTGGGAACTCACACGAGACAAATGACGACCTCAAGTCGATGAACTAACCTGTACACATGTCACCAGGGAACTGCTATCTGACGCTAGGTATAATACCAACTAGCAAGTTCCCGGCGAGTCCTGTCCGGTGTACTCATAACCCAATGAGCACCTGTATATATCTTAGGTGAACCAACTGATACCAATGGCTTGTGAGACCGGCCACCGCCCCTCGTCGGGGTCTCGACTGTATACACTAGTCTACTTTGGAGTATCGATGCCCTGTCTTGAAACTCCCATGACTAGGGACACTTTAAGGATGTGCTTATAGACCCCATCTCCCATATATATGATCGCCATCATACTGCTGGCAGTGAAGCAAAAATCCTATGGGCTTTATCAACATTTACATGATGATAAAGACAAACTAGATAGCATACTATCATCTCGAGCAAGACTGTCATATCGGTATATGTCCTCCCTCAATCATTGCAATCACGTACCTGCGATCCAATAATTGACTTGAGGGCATTATAGCCAACAATCTCCCACTTGCACTCAAGGCTAATTATTGCGATGTCGCATACTCACAGCCCGTGTGATACCGAACATCCAATCTCTACTAATCAGTTTCATAAAGCTCATTTGTAAAACTATTGTGTTCGAGAAATAGCCTCAGTGAGTGGATCAGCCCTGATGTTTCTTTCTATATCTCTCTTAATTTCAAGTTCGCGGAGAAAACCATCTCCCGAATCGAGTAATACCGATCTTAGATTATGTCTGGATATCTGATGGGACATAGTTCATAAATGAACTCCAAATCCAAACTTCTTAGACTGTATTGATAACTGAACCTAATCAGTATCCGGCACCATGCCTCCCACAGTATCCTCTTGGACCACCTGTCCATAATACTGTCCCTCGTCAGAGGGAAAACTATAACTCTGACAATCACTCTGTCATCCATATCACCTTTGAAGCCTAGAATGATAACCGTCTCCCAAAGGAGGCTGCCGTCATTAAATCCGTAGAACATGCACTTATGTTCTAAAACTTCTTCCTTATGTTTCTTCAGGATTGGATTAATATAAACTTATCGCATCTAGTGCAAAAACAACATCTGGTGTGGTACTTGACATCTCACGATTGACTCAATTGCCTAAGCAAGTGATCTGCCAATCATGCACGTCCCTCTCCCCTTTAGTCTGTAAGACACCTTTAGAGAGGGTGACTCCATCACCTGCAGGTTCACCACCATGCCAGGAGTCATTTATTCTAAAATACTATTAGAATATTGTCAAAGTACCCATATTAGGAAACTACCCAAATCTAGATCTAAAACCATAGATCTAGTAACCAGAATGTCAGATATTATATCAATATCCTTTGTGGAGAAACAACTGTGTGACGACCACAGTACAACCGATCGTAGTATAGGAATTTTACTTCCTACTTTGTGTATGTCATCCAAATACCAGGACATCACACCCTACTATCTTCTTAACAGATCCATCCCCTATTCTGGTGAAGTCAAACCCATGACTGTCACATCAAAAATTAGATGATCTTATCTCCTCTATATTTGCTCAAGCCTATAAATAGACATAAGCTACTTATCCACTATGCTTCCGCTGCTCCCACTGATTACGACAACCCTCTGGTAGAATAATATATACGTTCACTTCTAAAACTAGTTTAGAACGACGCTATACATATCCTCCTGCCGGGTCTCATAGTCTGGAACAACAGTAGTGTCAAGTCTGGGTAAACAAGAACCTCCCTGTCACCGTCCTTGAGGCTACCAGAGTACCTCTCGGGTGTCTGAGGTTACCCACCATGTCTGCAGAGTGGCTATTGGAATGTCAAACCTGATTGAATATATAGGTCCTATTAAATTTTTCGTAATCATTTGCGGTTCTGGAATCTCTTCCAGTTCTACCATACTCCCACTACTGTTTTTCTGAAAAAAAATCCATTTTATTAAAACTGTGGCGAGTCAAGAACAATATTACTATTGATCTTCCAGATAGTAGAAAATCAACATTCGTCAAAGCTAGGGTCAACCCACAAACTGCCATTACAGAAATGTGCCTTGAGTTATCCAGTGTCTGGTTTTAAGCATAAGCTAGACAACTCCCCTTACCTTAACATCGTTAAGATATGAAGCATTCTATATCCAATATAGAAACTTTGGCACTTATTTAATTTGGAACCAGATTCAAATCATGCAGCTGTCTCCAGTGCATATCAACTTAATGGAGAGAGGCTAATCAGCATTACTCAACTTAGGAATCCATCCAATTATGAGAAACCTGAAAGAGAAACAAGTTTCTCAAAACCATTACTATCAACTGAATACCAATCACAAGAATCTACATCTTCGGTTTCTTTGAAGAATTCCGATACTTGTGACACCTGGTTCTCTACTTTATTCCTATACCCACAACTTCTCAGACTTTAGACTTTGTATTTCTACGAAACACTTGTCTAAAAACTAGAGAAGTCACAAGTAAACAGAACAGAGTACGAGGACCAACCCCTTTGTCCTGATGGACACTGGACAACATACAATACTTTGTATAAGTCCGCTGAGTTTAATAACTCAAAACCTGTGCGTCGTAGGTTGAAAACTGTACCCAGGCGATTTTCTCAAATATTACCAATTACAACGAATTCCGATATAATGAGGATGATCACCTAATTCCCAATAACATACTCCCACTTATCATCTGTAAAACCATACAGATGTGAGAATCATACCTGGTAAATACATACCCTGGAGTAAGTATCTAATCGGGAAATCAGTTTTCAATTAACAATGCACAGTGTAATTGAAGCACGAAAATGTTTCGAAAGGATATCCGGGTATTCATAGTAATGCCTTTTCCATTATTTAGATTCATGACTGTAACCGTATATTTCCATGCCATCTCTCTAATTCCCTTTATTTGTCTTTAGTCGTTACTTTCTGTACACCATCGTTAGGCTAAAATGGTTTTCTTCCTTCCCTACCGTTCGGCACCAGCCTATGGTTTGGAAGAAGAATATCCAGTAAGCATAATAGGTGTACCCTCCTAAACCTAGGAGTACTCGCAACTTGAGAGAAGGTGATGATAAAAGACAACTGAATAAACCTTATTCCTATTTTTCCTGAACCAGGATCCATCCTCGAAAAAATCCCTCCGAGTTCGTATATAACCATACGATGGATCTATCCAATGGAAGTGGATGTCCGTAGTAATACGGGGTGTTCTGAGAAATACAAAGGGTAAAACAAGGAGCGGCAATGACATATGCAACTCGGACAATCTAAAAGCCAGTATATTAAGAAGGTTCGGTCAACTTGGTCACTGAGTTATAGTCTAGGGTCGGTCAAAAGTCGCTGCCAAAGAGAGAGAGAAAAGAAACACTCTGCGTGCACTCTAACCTAGATCAGAATGGTTATCACTTTATCTAATTAGGAAACCTCCCACTGTAATCTCAAATTCTCCTCCAAACCTAAAAGAAGAATTAGTCGGGATCACCCGAAGAGTTAACCAACTCATCAGTGGGAATCGGGATCCAACTCTCATCGCATGATAACTTGATGGAAGCCACTCAAGTTACCACACTCTAGAAGGTATGCACAAGTCTGGAAAGTTTCCTGTATGTTTGAAACTCCCGATATAATTTTTATCCCATGCTCTTATGACCTGGACGTAGGCCAACAAATCATAAGCCACATGTCAAGTTCTACCCGTCGTTGTCCTGATTAATTTAGGTCATCGTACATGCCCTTGACGTAGGCCAACAAGGCTGTACGTCTGTCCTAAACTAATGCAACTATCTGTGCAACAAATGAATACCCCAGCAGCTACCAAACACTATGCCTTGACGTAGGCCAACAAACATAGCTTGAATACTACTGACCATCCATAAGAAATGACGGAGGATTACAGCTGGTTTTTGGCGAAAAACCTTTAACGTAATGAACTTGATCTCGTTGAAGGAACCTGATAGTATTTTATAAAAAAATATAGTGGCGAAAAACCTTTGCTAAAGAGGTCACTCCCGGTGAAGGGATCTCGGCTCTTTCCTCGTGGAATGAGGTGCAGGATATTCTAACTGAATACCGCGATGCAAAGCAACTTGTAATTGACTATATTGAAGTTATTACCCTGACGTAAACTTCTGCTCAAGGGGTCACTCCCGGTGAAGGGATCTCGGCCCTTGCCTCGTCGAATGAGGTGCAGGATATTCTAACTGAATATCACTGTGCAAAACAAAAGGAAACGTCTTTGTAATAACACTTTTAAAATTTTGTTCCAACAACATCATATATAGGTTTGTTTTATTCTTGGATTGATAAGAATTAATGCAGTCCCATCAATCAATCACACTAGAAAAGAACGAAAATAAAATGTACGTATATGCCATCCGCATTCGTCACTGGGTCCCGTCATTACCCGTTACGTAACTTAACTAACGACAGAGCGGGGACAGGGCTAGTGCGGGTGCAAAACATATACAACATCTAATAGTATATATACTAATATACAATAATCGCTCCAGGCGTGATAATATGCAACATTACAGAAAAGTAATAAGCATCACAGAACAATACAGATAATCTGGATCGCCGGGTTTCACAGGGCCGCTACTGAAAACCGACGTTCCCCTGGTCGTGTGGATAGCCTGTGCAATGAAACCTAGACCCCTATGGGTACGACAAGTTACCCGCCAAAACCTGAAGTGAGGTAGTCCCCCACAGCATAGTGAATGGAACACCCGGCACTTCACGGAATCCGGTAAATTGAGCACCCCTCTGTGGGTCAACCTGTACCCCCTACGAGTGCGTTGAATAGTCTGCCAATTCTAGAGTGAGGCCCCTCTGCCTCTCAAAGCCATGAGATACGAACCCGTTGCCCTCCAGAACCCGGCTATCCGTGCACTCCGTCGTGGGGTAAACCTAGTACAGAAATAAAAATATACAACGGGTACATCGACCTCAGCCCGGTCGTGCCCCAAAAGAATATTATACAAACAGGCAGTGACGGCAGTCCACAAGTCGGACGCTCGCCCCGCAATATCAAAAGTACAAATAAATCCTAACAGCTCTACCATTGCACACTGCTATCCACCACGACAAATCCGCAACATCATAGCACAACACAGAACATTAACGCGAATGTCACGTTCGTAAACCCGTCTAAAAGAACTATAGCAATCAGACGCGGTTTACCGATCAAATGACATTCCCGGTCGGAGATATAAAGTAAGTACTGTAAAACTAACACATTTAAAATTTTGATCGACAAAATTTTAAGAAGTGGGCCCCACGTACATCTGCTGTACAGTCATAAAAACTGGGCCCAAAAAATCAGTACCAGAAACCACAATTTCACAAGATGAAAGCCCAGAAGAAAAATTGCCCACCAAGTCACCAAGTTGGCCGCGCTTCCACGGTCAAAGCTAGGCTTTGATCGCGGATCCGCGGCCGTATGGTCGAATTAGTGGATCGTTTTTCTTCTGTTTCCATTAAAAAACCTGCTTGATTTTTCTGTATGGTCAAAATAATTTTTAGAACAGTTTAAAAATCAACAGAAACTTTGAACTTGAAAATTATGATTTTCGAAAATCCGTTCGATCGATATTTTAAACGCGTTAGCACAAGTTAGTAAAGCTTAATGGCGAGGCTCTGATACCAATGTAAGTCCACGGTAGCGCCCCGGCCGTCTAACAGACGCCAAAATGCGGAACAAAACTTTTACGACTGGCGTTATCACGTACTTTAACCCGGATCTGCCATTAAAGCTAAACTAACATATTGTAAAGAGGGTAGAATTGTTATACCGAACGATCTGAGTCCTTCGGACTTTAACCATCATCCCACACTTTGTTGCGGTTGTTCCGATCTCCTCGATCTCCGGTCTCGTCGTCCAGGTGGCACCACGTCGACGGATCTTTAAACGGGCTCCCGCCTCTGAACCGAGGCAACTCGATCATCAAGTCTGCTAAAAGAGATGACCAAGATTGATGTAGAGAATGAGTAGAACACTTTGTCTCGTTACGTCCAAAGCGATAGACGAACGGTTAATGAAGTTGCCTTTTGGATCGGGTGAAAATGAGAAATGAACTTATGAAATTTCCATGAAGCAAATTTCATACACTTTTTATCAAATGAACAACCATCTCCCATCCCACAAGGGGCCGGCCACTTATGAAGAGGGGGGAGGTGATTGTAGGAGCTAGGAGGGTGACCATAAGGAATAATATCAAGAAGAAATATCTTAAAGATTACAAAACCTCATTAACGCAAAATCCACCTTGCATAAAACATTAAATGCAACAAGTGAGTCATTAAACTATTAATGCAAAGTGATGACACACTAAACCTAGTCACCTCTTCTAGAAGCTTCCACACTCATGAAGAAAAGATAAATCCGTATTTAACCGAATATTAAATACGGGTGATTGAAAACTGGAAACTGACAACTTTCAAAAGCGATCCTGAAACGAATTTCAGGATAACCCCGTAACAGTATAAAATATCCGCATTTGTATTACGACCGAATACAAATGCAACTGAGACAAAAATATTATATCTAGACAGTATAATACTCGGATCCGGCTTAAACCAAAGCCCACCAGTATTATCTGCCCGAAATATGACACGTGCGTAAACGCACGTGCATTTTCCGAACCCTGCCATAAAACCATACGGCCTCTACAACGTTTCGCCCGAACTTGGGAAACTGTCTGTGGGGAACTCTAATGACTCATCAACACACTGGCACTGGGTATAACCACTAGCACGTCAGAGGTACAAGCTATACGTAACGATTGCCTATGTATCGATTGGAAGGGAAGCTGACGAGCGAACTCATCCAGAAACCCTACTGAGCCTGACAGTGACAATATCCGTACAGTCCGGTCCATTCGTCTATGAGTATCGCATATAGGGCCTAGGGAGCCGGTAAACGTCAGACCCCCAATAGCTGTATAAGTCATGTCAGAGAGTAGCCCAGAACACCCTGAGATACTACTGGAATACCTTCCAGTAAATCTCGATTACCCTGGCCAGGGATTTCGTGTAATGGCTCTCCTAAACACAGCGCGATCTCACCCCCAATACCGGGAGAGACGAATCCCCGACGATCTGCTCACTGCCTCCATGTGGCTCGGGACTGTACCCAAAAAATACATGTTTGCATGACTCCTTTAACCCGTAGTAGGGTATAAATCAAAGCACAGTGGGAACTCACACGAGACAAATGACGACCTCAGGTCGATGAACTAACCTGTACACATGTCACTAGGGAACTGCTATCTGACGCTAGGTATAATACCAACTAGCAAGTTCCCGGCGAGTCCTGTCCGGTGTACTCATAACCCAATGAGCACCTGTATACATCTTAGTTGAACCAACTGACACCAATGGATTGTGAGACCGGCCACCGCCCCTCGTCGGGGTCTCGACTGTATACACTAGTCTACTTTGGAGTATCGATACCCTGTCTTGAAACTCCCACGACTAGGGATACTTTAAGGATGTGCTTATAGACCCCAGCTCCCACATATATGATCGCCATCATACTGCTGGCAGTCAAGCAAAAATCCTATGGGCTTTATCAACATTTACTTGATGATAAAGACAAACCAGATAGCATACTATCATCTCGAGCAAGACTGTCATATCGGTATATGTCCTCCCTCAATCATTGCAATCACGTACCTGCGATCCAATAATTGACTTGAGGGCATTATAGCCAACAATTCTTAAGTAATTGAGAAGCACTAAATGAATGTTCTTGGTTCGAGCTTCTAGAGTGATAAGGTTGACTGAAAGTCAGTCACAGGCATTGTCTTTACCCTCAGTGGAGGGATGGTATGTTGGAAGAGTTCCAAGCTAGATAACTTGACATACTAAACGATAAAGGTTGAATTATCACTACCAACGATACTACCAAAGTGGCTGTCTGGACATTTCTTGTTCATGAGATGAACATGGTTCCTACCATTAAGCATCCAATAACTGTTATTGTGACAACAATGGAGTTGTGGCTCTGGCCTAGGAACGTCGGTCCCATCTGTAGGGTTCCTAGGCACTCTCAAGAGGTCTCACAAGACATCAACCATGCCAATTTTATATCCTATGAGTGCCGAGAAACCCTAATACGGATCGTCGACTAGAATTTTAGGCGAAACAATAAACTAGTTAACATCTTAACTAAAAGAAGAAAGCTACAACCTTTGTAGATCCGGTTATCCACTTCCTTAGCTCCATGTAGTTGTTCCCTCGCTGTCCATCTCGAATCCCGAACTCTCTCATCAGCTTCATCGGAGAAATGAGCGGACTAGTCGTCGGCTTCGATGCCGAAGATGATCTACGTCGAGGCTACACTGGATCAAGCTCCGACTTCACCTAGTTGTGAAACTTGTCAAGAAAACACCCAAAACCACTTGGCAAGAGGTAGAGGATGAAGAAATAGGAGGTGGGTTCACTTTAGAATTTGATTTCTCACTTTAGAACTCAAGATGCCATTGATGGAGTCTAGTTCTCTTTCTTGAAGAAGAAGGAGAAGATGAAGATAGAATATGATAAAAGTATTTTTATAATAGAAAAGAAATCAATACTTATCATATCCTAACTAAGGTCAAGTATAGAGAATAGACCATGGTAAGTGGGAATGGTTAGGGTTAAGCATGAAGACAAAATGGTCTCTTTAGTCAAAGCTTCATGAAGCTTCAACAAGCTTCATGATAAAAAGAAACCATTTTGTTTTCTTTTATCTATTTAAATAAATAAAGAATGGATAAATAAATGAGTGAATAAATCAAAACCCTAACCATTATCATAACCATGGTACAATTCTTTACACAAAGCCAATATTCATGCATCATCAAACATGATACAATCAAGTGCACAAAAGTATATCACATATACAACTTGTGAACTTCAAGTGAGAAAATCCATTTAAAGTGAACCAATACTAGTTAATGCAAAGTAATATATCAAATATATAATTATACACTAGATCATTAAATCAACATTTGATTCAATGATCCGGTCATGTCGCACATAACCGACTAGTATCCAATGTATCGATTTATTGAATCAATGATTCGATAACTAGGTTATATCGCATACAACCAATCGAAACATTCATCGCGAGAATGAAATACAGTATCACATACACGCATCATTCTCGGTCCCGCACACATCTCATATGCGCCCCTATTTCGTTTCGCTTGAGCCAGGAAACCTCTGTGTAGGACTCTAAAGACTCGTCAATACGCCGGCAGCAGATGATGATCATATCAATCACCCACAAGCCGCAAGCGGTCTGCTAAACGTAACGGCAACCCGGGTATTGAGCGAACAGAAGATCGACGAGCTAGCCCGCTCACACTCCTATGAATCCAACCAGTAACACTTACCGTACAGTCCGGTCTGTTCGTCTGATATGTCGCATATCAAGTCTAGGGGTGGTAAACGTCAGACCCCAGTAACCGATAAGTCATGCCGATGTGAGGCTCATAACGGGTCGAGAAACTACTGGTAACACTTACCAGCAAATCTCTGATCATCCCTGGCCAGGGACTTCCCTGTTACGGCCAATCGAGCACAGCGCAACATCAACCCCCAATACCGGGAGAGACGAAACCCCTCCTATCGCTCATTGCCTCCATGTGACTCGGGACTGTACCCAAAAACCACCGTTTTGCATGCCCTCATGGACGTGGTAAGGTGGAGATCAAAGCACAGTCGGAATCACACAAGACTCTATGACGATCTCGGATCTACAGACTAACCTGTACAAGTGTCACCTGAGAACTGCCATCTGACGTGAGGTATAATACCATCTGGGAGTTCTCGGCGAGTCCGTCCAGTGTACCCAGTCTCCACTGAGCACCCGTACACCATCTCTGATGTCAAACACCAATGGATATGGGATCATCCATCGCCCATCTCATGGGTCGAGAAGCGTATACGCTAGTCTACACTGGTATATCGATGCCCCGTCTAGATACACCCACGACTAGGGACCTTGAAGGATGTACTCATGGACTACCATGTCCCCACTAGTATGATCTGCATCATAGTCCAGGTAGTCAAGTACACATCCTAAGGGCTTTACCAACATGTAACTATAAGACAGTTTAAAAAGACAAGTGTACATGTTAAGATAAAGAGCAACCAAATGGCATACTATCATATCGAGCAAGAAAGTCATCTCTATATATGTCCAAGCATCCAATATAATATACATCATCTTTACAATACTGGCCTCTAGGGCATACATACAACTAACAATCTCCCACTTGCACTTGGGCCTGCTGCTGTAGTATCGCATACCGAGCATCCCGAAGATTCTCTCAAACTGTATCTGGGGAATGGCCTTCGTGAGTGGATCCGCCGTGTTGTTCTTCGTGTCAACCCTCCTGACCTCGATCTCCCGGCAATCAACTATCTCCCTGATCAGGTGATACCGCCTCAGAATATGCCTGGATCGCTGATGGGACCTGGGTTCCTTGGCCAAAGCCACCGCTCCATTGTTATCGCAATACAAAGGTATTGGATGCTCAATGGATGGAACCACTCAAAGTTCAGTAATGAACTTCTTGATCCAGACAGCCTCTTTAGCAGTATCGTTGGCGGTGATGTATTCAGCCTCCATCGTCGAGTCTGCCACGGTTTCCTGCTTGGAACTCTTCCAGCTAACCGCCCCTCCGTAAAGGGTAAAGACAAATCCCGACTGCGACTTAGAGTCGTCCTTATCACTCTGGAAGCTCGATCGGTAAAGGACTCCACTTGGAGTTCTCCATTACCATACACCAAGAGCATCTCTTTAGTCCTTCGTAAGTACTTGAGAATGCTCTTCACAGCTGTCCAGTGACTCTCTCCAGGATCAGCTTGATACCTGCTCACTACACTTAGTGAGTATGCTACATCGTGTCTGGTACATAACATCGCATACATGATAGAGCCTACAGCCGAAGCATAGGGTATCCCTTGCATGCGAGCTCTCTCCAAATCAGTCTTGGGAGACATCTCTTTGGAGAGAGCGACTCCAGAGATCGTGGGTAAGTTCCCATGCTTGGATTTTTCCATACTAAACCTCTTTAGTATGGTGTCAATGTACCTGGATTGGGACAATCCCAATATCCGTTTGGATCTATCTCTATAGATCCTAATTCCCAATATGCAGGAGGCATCACCAAGATCTTTCATCGAGAATATTTGTGATAAGAAGAGCTTAACCGATTGCAGCATAGAAATATCATTTCCTATCAAGAGTATGTCGTCCACGTACAATACGAGGAAGACAACCTTACTCTCTGCTACCTTCTTGTAGATACAAGGTTCATCTGGGTTTTTGACGAAATCAAACTCTTTGATAACGACGTCAAAGCAGATGTTCCAACTCCGCGATGCTTGCTTTAATCCATAAATGGATTTAAGCAGCTTGCACACCTTCCCGCTGCTCCCACTGTCTACGAAGCCCTCTGGCTGAGTCATGTACACGCACTCTTCTAAATCACCATTTAGAAAGGCGGTCTTAACATCCATTTGCCAGATTTCGTAATCATGATATGCAGCGATGGCAAGCATGATCCGGATGGATTTAAGCATAGCCACTGGAGAAAAGGTTTCGTCATAGTCCACACCTGGTCTTTGACGAAAACCCTTTGCAACAAGTCTAGCTTTGAAAGTCTCCACTTTCCCATCTACACCAAGTTTTTTCTTGAAGATCCACTTGCTCCCAATGGGTTTTACCCCTTCAGGAGCAACATCCAAAGTCCATACTTTGTTGGTGTACATGGATTCCATCTCGGACCGCATAGCATCCAGCCATTTCACTGAGTCCCTACTCGTGATGGCCTGCTCGAAGCTAGTTGGGTCATCATCCTCCATGATGCAATCCTCGCTCCCACCATCCATGAGAAAACCGTAGTATCTCTCAGGTTGGCGAGGAACCCTACTAGATCGGCGGAGAGGCTGGGGTTCGTCGGGAGCTACTGAATCCTCTGGTTCAACCAAATCTTCTGTCGTAGTCTGTATTGCTGGAACCTCTTCCAGTTCTACCTCCTTCCCACTAATCTCTTTTTCAAGAAATTCCTTTTCTAAAAAGGTGGCATGTCGAGAAACAAACACCTTTTGTTCCTCGGTGTGGTAGAAGATATACCCGCGCGAATGTTTGGGATATCCAATAAACTTACACAGAATGGACCTTGCCGCGAGTTTGTCCGGATTTTGCGTTTTTACATATGCCGGACAACCCCATATTTTAACATAATTAAGACATGGTCTCTTCCCTTTCTATATCTCATATGGAGTGGTTGGCACGGATTTGGTGGGAACCATATTCAATAGGTCTGCAGCTGTTTCCAGTGCATATCCCCAGAAGGAAATAGGTAACTCAGCTGTGCTCATCATAGAGCGCACCATATCTAATAGGGTGCGGTTCCTCCATTCTGATACACCGTTGTGCTGTGGTGTATATGGAAGAGTCAGCTGAGAGAGAATCCCATTCTCTTTTAGGAAGTCCAGGAATTCATTGCTCAAGTATTCACCTCCTCGATCAGATCGAAGGATTTTAAAACTTTTTCAGGTTTGGTTTTCGACTTCTTGTTTATATTCTCTAAATTTCTCAAAAGCTTCTGATTTGTGTTTCATCAGGAACACATATCCGAATCTAGAGAGATCGTCAGTGAATGTAATGAAGTACGATGAACCATCCCTGGCATGTGTAGACATGGGACCGCATACATCACTATGTATCAGTCCCAAGAGTTCGGTAACTCTTTCTCCGTGTCCCATAAACGGAGTTTTGGTCATCTTGCCTTTGAGACATGACTGGCAAGTGTCATAAGATGAAAATTCAAACGGATTTAAATATCCATCTTTATGCAACTTAGCCAGTCGTGTCACATTGATGTGACCCAGTCTACAATGCCACAAGAAGGATTCGTTCAGTTCTGAACTCTTCCTCTTGTGTGTGTTTGTTATGCTCAGAACTGTTGATTGATTTAGAACATAAATTCCATTGCACAACGTGCCTGATCTAACCAACTTTTGGTTACGGAAAATGTTCATAACATTGTCCTGTAATACAAAATTATATCCCTCTTTGCTCAACAAAGAAACCGATATAATGTTGCATATCAGGTTCGGCATGTAATAGCATTCGTTCAAAACCAATGTATTACCAGTTGGTAATGCACGGTGATATTCCCCGACAGTCTTAGCTGCAACTATTGCACCATTTTCAACTCTTATGTCTTTATCACCTTCTCCAAGTTCTCTACCTTTCCTAAGCCCATGTAACTAATTACATATATGGGATCCTGACCCGGTATCTAATACCCAGGACGTAGAGCAAATGGAGAAACAGTTCTCTGTAACGAACACACCCGAAGAAAATGCATCATCATGTATTTTCTTCATTCGGGTGGCATGGGAATTCTGGTATTCCCCTATGTCCTATTCATTCCCATAACTCTTACAAGAAAGAACGGAACCAACGTTCCCTAGCACAGTATAACATGCGGGTTCAGTCAATACATCCATATTATTATCTTTATTAGGGCATGACATGGTCGCTACCTGGAGAGAGAGAGAAGAAAACACTTTAGCGTATGCTCTTGCAAGATCAGATTAGTTATTATCTTATCTAATCAGAATGGCTCCCACTGTTTTTATCAAATCTTCCTTCAAACCCTAAAAGGAAAGACTAGCCGGGATTAATTACACACTACAAGTTCGCCAATCTTTCAGCCAGGCCAGTGTCGGTACTTTGAGGGAGGTCCCCCGTGCTTTCGCACGAACCTAATTAATGTAAACCTCGTTTCCCAGAGGCGTAACCCCGTTGACACCTTTCTAGACACCTACTTGATCAGCTAATTGTAATGTGTAAAACTCTCCCAGGAGTAACGATTACTCGCAGTGGGTATCGGGATCCAACTATCTCATAGAAGGTATGCAATCTCATTGCAAATTTCAACACTTGAAATTCCCGATAATATTTTGCCCCTAGCGTCCTATGACCTTGACGCAGGCCAACAAACCATAGTGCGCTAGTTAAGTTCAACCCGTCATTTCCTGATTGAATTAAACCCACCCGTACGACCCTTGATGCAGGCCAACAAAGTCGCACGACTACCCTAATCCAATCTGCATCATATGCATAAGCAGATAAATACTAGTTAGCTACCGCACACTACGCCTTGACGCAGGCCAACAAACGTAGCACGAATACTAACTACTACTTATCTGAAATGACGGAGGGCTACGACAGGTTTTTCTGAAAACCTATTGCGTAATGAACTTGATATCATTGTAGAATCAAATGAAGTTTTGAAATGGAGTGATTTTGAGGCTTTTCTAGTTTTGCTAAAGGGGTCACTCCCGGTGAAGGGATCGTCGGCCCTTTCCTCGTCGAATGAGGTGCAGGATATATCATATATATCACTGTGCAAAGCAGAAACTATAGAAGCAATCAAAAGTCAAACCGAGTGTGTAGCATCTGCCAGTTATTGCTAAAGGAGTCACTCCCGGTGAAGGGATCTCGGTCCTTTCCTCATCGAATAAGGTGCAGGGTATATCATATATACCGCTATGCAAAGCAAGAACTGTAGCTACCTGTTTTGTTTAAAATTTGACTCTACAACATCTTAGGTTTCTTTTCTTTCATTAATCACATTAATGAAGTCCCATCATTTAAATACCTAAAACATCACAGATAAATACGACGTACACTTATGCCATCCGTAGTCGCCTGGATGTCCCCTCGTGCACCGTTAGGTTAGGTAACTAACGACAGAGCAGGGCAGGGCTAGTGCGGGTGCAAAACATAAGTAACGTCTATATAATATATCATATATACTATATACTGTATTTATCACAGAACATCACATGATCACATCACAGATATCGCAGCAGAAGAAACATATGAAACATTGGATATACTAGGACGTCCGTGTTTTCAATACGAGCCAGTATAAAACACGGATTCCACGGTCGTGATGAATAGCCAATCCCACACCCCTAGACCCCTACGAGAGCGGCAAGTAACCCTACCAATTCTAGGGTTAGGAGACCCGGACTCGACTCCTCGAGATGGTCTCCCACTGGACCCTAGAACCCGGTTACTTGTGCTCCCCTCCTTGGGTCTATCCTAGTGCAGAAAAGTAAATAATATACAAAAGGTGACAACTTCCGCAACCTGGAAGTGCCCCAAATAAAAGAATATTATATACAAGTTTTTACATGAATGAAAATGAAAAACACTCATCTCACATAAAAACCCCGGCTATTCAAACACGACAATCCAATATAACATATCCAGCAACACATAACATCACATGTCATCAACGTAAGTAAATATGCGCATCCCAATTGTCGTTGACATATAGCAACGAAACCGGCGATATCACATATTACACTTACGGTCACAGAAAAGAAAGTGTAAAACTACAACAGTTGGAATCCGCAAACTCTTTAGACATCGCATGCCTAGACCAATGAATTCCTTAGACATCACATGCCTAACAATTATAAACCCCGCATTTTAGTCCCATTATCGAAAACTCTTTTCAATATCAAGTGAGACTAAACCGCTAGATTTATAACATTCATCAGTTATCTCATAACTGTTTGTGAATTCCAATTATTGTATCCCATTCCGGATAAATAGAATATATTAAACTTTCCGATCGAACATTCGAACACCCAAGTTTTCCCGAAACCGTTCAACACATGAAATAGGTTCAAAGACATTCATTTCATGCCTCAGTACCAACGGTCCAGCCGTAGAAGGGTCAAGCCAACGCCTCACATGTGGCATGCCGTACTGCCCCAAACTCGAAGGTTCAAAGGGCAGTTCAAGACGGTCACATAATCGAGTTAAGGTTTGTTGTCTTCTAGAGGGACCATCGCGTTACTTGCACTACTCAGAACGTCCTTAAACCACAGAAAAATCCAACACTTGGAAATTTTTCCGGCAGGGGAAAAGTTGGGTATTTATATCCGGTCGAACTATTTAACATATTCTAAAGTTATCCGGAAAAACACATAGACGAAGTTTAATAATCCGATCGAATCTACGATTCCCAATGCAACCCCAGAACACTCAACTCTTGAGTCAAATTAAAAATTCCCAGAAAACTCAACATCATACAGTAGGAATTACTGTGCAAAAATCGAATGATGATGTCATCATATGGCCGCGGAACCGCCGCAGAAGCCAGGCTTCTGCCGCGGTTCCGCCGCTCTATGAACTGATCTCTTGGAAAACTTTGCACCGTAATTCATAGAATTCCCTGCTGAATTTTTTAAGCATTTTTAATCTGGAAAAAACCCAGTTTTTAGAAAAAAGTCCAGAGAGCGTGAAAAATATAGGGTTTCGGGTTCGATCGGGTTTCAAACATCGTCAAAGCATCGCCTAAGGCTCTAGCTAGTCTCTGATACCACTGTAGAGTTCCTAGGCACTCTCAAGAGGTCTCACAAGGCATCAACCATGCCAATTTTATATCCTATGAGTGCCGAGAAACCCTAATACGGATCGTCGACTAGAATTTTAGGCGAAACAATAAACTAGTTAACATCTTAACTAAAAGAAGAAAGCTACAACCTTTGTAGAACCGGTTATCCACTTCCTTAGCTCCATGTAGTCGTTCTCTCGCTGTCCATCTCGAATCCTGAACTCTCTCATCGGCTTCATCGGAGAAATGAGCGGACTAGTCGTCGGCTTCGATGCCGAAGATGATCTACGTCGAGGCTACACTAGATCAAGCTCCGACTTCACCTAGTTGTGAAACTTGTGAAGAAAACACCCAAAACCACTTGGCAAGAGGTAGAGGATGAAGAAATAGGAGATGGGTTCACTTTAGAATTTGATTTCTCACTTTAGAACTCAAGATGCCATTGATGGAGTCTAGTTCTCTTTCTTGAAGAAGAAGGAGAAGATGAAGATAGAATATGATAAAAGTATTTTTATAATAAAAAAGAAATCAATACTTATCATATCCTAACTAAGGTCAAGTGTAGATAATAGACCATGGTATGTGGGATGGTTAGGGTTAAGAATGAAGACAAAATGGTCTCTTTAGTCAAAGCTTCATGAAGCTTCAACAAGCTTCATGATAAAAAGAAACCATTTTGTTTTCTTTTATCTATTTAAATAAATAAAGAATGGATAAATAAATGAGTGAATAAATCAAAACCCTAACCATTATCATAACCATGGTACAATTCTTTACACAAAGCCAATATTCATGCATCATCAAACATGATACAACCAAGTGCACAAAAGTATATCACATATACAACTTGTGAACTTCAAGTGAGAAAATCCATTTAAAGTGAACCAATAATACTAGTTAATGCAAAGTAATATATCAAATATATAATTATACACTAGATCATTAAATCAACATTTGATTCAATGATCCGGTCATGTCGCACATAACCGACTAGTATCCAATGTATCGATTTATTGAATCAATGATTCGATAACTAGGTTATATCGCATACAACCAATCGAAACATTCATCGCGAGAATGAAATACGGTATCACATACACGCATCATTCTCGGTCCCGCACACATCTCATATGCGCCCCTATTTCGTTTCGCTTGAGCCAGGAAACCTCTGTGTAGGACTCTAAATACTCGTCAATACGCCGGCAGCAGATGATGATCATATCAATCACCCACAAGCCGCAAGCGGTCTGCTAAACGTAACGGCCACCCGGGTATTGAGTGATCAGAAGATCGACGAGCTAGCCCGCTCACACTCCTGTGAATCCAACCAGTAACACTTACCGTACAGTCCGGTCTGTTCGTCTGATATGTCGCATATCAAGTCTAGGGGTGGTAAACGTCAGACCCCAGTAACCGATAAGTCGTGCCGATGTGAGGCTCATAACGGGTCGAGAAACTACTGGTAACACTTACCAGCAAATCTCTGATCAGCCCTGGCCAGGGACTTCCCTGTTACGGCCAATCGAGCACAGCGCAACATCAACCCCCAATACCGGGAGAGACGAAACCCCTCCTATCGCTCATTGCCTCCATGTGACTCGGGACTGTACCCAAAGACCACCGTTTTGCACGCCCTCATGGACGTGGTAAGGTGGAGATCAAAGCACAGTGGGAATCACACAAGACTCTATGACGATCTCGGGTCTACAGACTAACCTGTACAAGTGTCACCTGAGAACTGCCATCTGACGTGAGGTATAATACCATCTGGGAGTTCTCGGCGAGTCCGTCCAGTGTACCCAGTCTCCACTGAGCACCCGTACACCATCTCTGATGTCAAACACCAATGGATATGGGATCATCCATCGCCCATCTCATGGGTCGAGAAGCGTATACGCTAGTCTACACTGGTATATCGATGCCCCGTCTCGATACACCCACGACTAGGGACCTTGAAGGATGTACTCATGGACTACCATGTCCCCACTAGTATGATCTGCATCATAGTCCAGGTAGTCAAGTACACATCCTAAGGGCTTTACCAACATGTAACTATAAGACAGTTTAAAAAGACAAGTGTACATGTTAAGATAAAGAGCAACCAGATAGCATACTATCATATCGAGCAAGAAAGTCATCTCTATATATGTCCAAGCATCCAATATAATATACATCATCTGTATAATACTGGCCTCTAAGGCATACATACAACTAACACCATCAGCGATCCAGACATATTCTGAGGACAATATCACCTGATTAGGGAGATGGTTGATCTCCAAGGGATCAAGGTCAGGAGAGAAAACGCGAAGGATAACACAGTGGATCCACCCATAAAGGCCTTACCCTAGAAAGACTTCTATAGGATGTTGAGTATGAGATACTACAACAAATGGCCTTAGTGCAAGTGGGAGATTGTTAGTTATATATATGCCCTAGAGGCCATTACTGTACATGCGATGTATATTATAGTCGATGCTTGGACATATATAGGGAGGACTTTCTTGCTCAACATGATAGTATGCTATCTGGTTGCTCTTTATCTTAACATATACACTAATTGTCTCTCTATAACATGTTGATAAAGCTCTTAGGATGTGTACTTGACTTCCAAGATTATGATGCAGATCATACTAGTAGGGCTGAGGTAGTCGGTAAGTACATCCTTCAATTGTTCCTAGTCGTAGGAATAAAGAGATAGGGAATCGATATTCCATAGCAGACTAGCGTGTAGGCTTCTCGACCTATGTGTTGGGCGATGGATGATCCCATATCCATTGGTGTTTGACATCAGAGATGGTATACGGGTGCTCAGTGGAGACTGGGTATACTGAACGGACTTGCCGAGAACTCCTAGATGGTATTATACCTATCGTCAGATAGCAGTTCTCTGGTGACACTGGTACAGGTTAGTCTGTCGACCCGAGATCGTTATAGAGTCTCGTGTGATTCCCACTGTGCTTTGATTTCCACCTTACCACGTTTAAGATATGTTGCAAACGGTGGTTTTTGGGTATAGTCCCGAGTCACATGGAGGCAATGAGCGATAGGAGGAGATTTGTCTCTCCCGGTATTGGGGGTTGATGTTGCGCTATGCTTGATTGGCCATAACAGGAAATCCCTAGCCAGGGTTGCTGGGAGCTACTGGTAAGTGTTATCAGTAGTTTCTCGATAACCCGGCTATATCATATATAACCAACCGATATCTCATATCGCGAGAACAAAATACGGTATCTCATATTGTATCAATCTCGGTCTCGCACATATCATATATGTGCTCCTACTCCGTTTCACTTGAGCCAGAAAACCCCTGTGTAGGACTATAAAGACATGTCAATACGCCGTCAGTAGGTGATGATCATATCAAACACCCACAAGCCGCAAGCGGTCTTCTAAACGTAACGGCCACCCGGGTATTGAGCGATCAGAAGATCAACAAGCAAGCCTGCTCACACTCCTGCGAATCCAATCAGTAACACTAACGTACAGTCCGGTCTCTTCGTCTGATATGTTGCATATCTCGTCTAGGGGAGGTAAACGTCAGACCCCAGGAACTCGATATGTCGTGTCGATATGAGGCTCATAACGGGTCGAGAAACTACTGATAACACTTACCAGTATATCTCTGAAGTAGCCTTGGCTAAGAACTTCCTGTTATAGCCAATCGAGCACAGCGCAACATCAACTCCCAATACCGGAAGAGACGAAACCCCTCCTATCGCTCATTGTCTCCATGTGACTCGGGACTGTAGCCAAAAGCCACCGTTTGGCACGTTCTCTTAATCGTGGTAAGGTGGAAATCAAAGCACAATGGGAATCACACAAGACTCTATGACGATCTCGGGTCTACAGACTAACCTGTACCAGTGTCACCAGAGAACTGCCATCTGAAGTTAGGTATAATACCATCTGGGAGTTCTCGGCGAGTCCGTCCAGTGTACCCAGTCTCCAATGAGCACCCGTATACTATCTCTGATGTCAAACACCAATGGATATGGGATCATCCATCGCCCATCTACATGGGTCGAGAAGCTATACGCTAGTCTACTCTGGTATATCGATGCCCTGTCTCGATACACCCTCGACTAGGAACATTTGAAGGATGTACTTATCGACTACACTGTCCCCACTAGTATGATCTGCATCATAGTCCTGGTGGTCAAGTACTCATCCTAAGGGCTTTATCAACATGTAACATAGAGACCATCAGCGTACATGTTAAGATAAAGAGCAACCTGATAGCATACTATTATGTCGAGCAAGAAAGTCATCCCTATATATGTCCAAGCATCCACTACAATAAACATCGTATGTACAGTAATGGCCTCTAGGGCATACATATAACTAACAATCTCCCACTTGCACTAGGGCCATCTGTTGTAGTATCTCATACCCAACAATCAGCAGTGGTTGAAGTATCTCATACTCAACCATCCCATAAAAGTCTGTACTGGCAATAGGCCTTTGTGAGTGGATCCGCCGTGTTGTCCTCTATAGTCTACTCTCCTAACATCAATCTCCCTGGAGATCATCCATCTCCATGATCAGGTGATAGTGCCTAAGAATATGTCTGGATCACTGATAGGACGGGGGTTCCTAGGCATAAACCATAACTCCATTGTCATACAATGGTAGGAACGAAGTTCATCTCATGAACTTATATATATCCAGACTATCTCTTTGGTAGCATCCTTGGTAGCAATGTATTCAGCCTTTATTGTCTATTTTTGCCACGGCATCTAGCTTGGAACTCTTCCAACATACCGTCGCTCCACTGAGGGTAAAGACAATGCCTGTAACTGACATTCAGTCGTCCTTACCACCCTGGAAGCTATCCAGTGATTCTCCCCAGGATCGATTGTTATCATCTCATGACACATAGTGAGAATGCTAACATCCACTTAGATCTATCTCATAGATCCAAAACATAGGATTTAGGAGGTATCACCTTGATCCTATATGGAGAATCTATGTGATAAGAGGAGATTGACCGAGTGTAGCATAGGAAACTCCTTTCCTATCAAGAATATGTCATCCACGTACAATATGAGGATCACCACCATACTCCCTACTACCTTTTTGTATATACAAGGTTCATCTACTATTTTGATGAAGTCAAACGCTTTGACAACCACATCAAAACAGATGTTCCAACTCCGCGATGCATGCTTTAACCCATAAAGCAACTTACACACGTTTCCGCTGCTCCCACAGTCCATGAAGCCCTCTGGCTGTGTACTTATAGACGCTCTCTTCTAAATCACCATTTAGAAAAGCAGTCATGACACCCGACTGCCAGATATCGTAGTCATGGTATGTAGCAATGGCAAGTAGGATCTGGATGGACTTAAGCATAGGGACTAAAAAAGGTTTCATCATTATCCACATCTAGTTGATAATGAGAACCTTTTGTAACAAGTCTTAGCTTTGAAAATCACAACTTTTCCATGTACACCAAGTAATCTTCTCAAGATATACTTGCTCCTGATGGGGATTTAACCCTTCAGATATAGCAACCAAGGTCCATACTTTGTTGGTGTATATGGATTCCATCTCAGATCGCTTAGCATCCAGCCATTCTCACAGAGTCCCCACTCCTGATGGCCTGCTCGAAACTAGTTGGGTCATCATCTCATGATGCAATCCTCGCTCCCACTGTCATAGAGAAAACCGAAGTGTCTCACAGGTGGATGAGGAACCTTACTAGATCAGCAGAGAGGCTGAGGTTCGTCAAGAGCTATTGAATCCTCCGGTTCTACCAAATCATTAGCTGCAGTTTGTATAGCTGGAACTCCTTCCAGTTCTACCTCATGACCTCTAATTTCTTCATAAGAAATTCCCTTTCTATAAGGTGGCATGCTGAGAAACAAAACACTTTTTATTCCTCAATGGGGTAGAAGATATTACCTTGCGAATGCTTGGGATATCCAACAAACTTCCACAGAACTGAGCTTGCCTCGAGCTTGTCCGGATTTTGCTTTTAGACATAGGCCGGACAACCCCAAATCTTAACTTTCTTAAGAGATGGGCTCTTCCCATACCATATCTCATACGGAGTGCTAAGATCCTGATTTGGTTGGAACCCTATTCAATAGGTATGCAACTTCACAAGTGCATAACCCTCCAAAGGAAATAGGCAACTCAGTAGTACTCATCATAGAGCACACCATATCACATAAGGTGCGATTGCTCCGCCCCGATATACCAGTATGCTGTGGTGTATACGGAGGAGTAATGCTGAGAGAGAATCTCATTCTCCTTTAGAATAGTCCAGGAATTCCGTGTTTAAGTATTCTCATCTTTGATCACATCAAAGGACATAATACTTATACCCATTTTGGTTCTCTACTTCTGACTTATATTCATTAAATTTCTCAAAAGCTTCAGACTTGTGTTTCGACAGGAACATATGTCCGAATCTTGAGAGATCATCAATGAATGTAATGAAGTACAAAGAACCAGTCCTGGCATGTGTAGGCAGGGGATCTACATATATCATCATGTATCAAACCCAAGGGTTCACCAACTCTTTCTCTGTTTCCAATAAACGAATCTATGGTCATCTTATCTTTGTGACATGACTGGCAAGTTTCACAAGATGTAAATTCAAACTGATTTAAATATGCATCTTTATGTAACATAGCTAGTCGGGTCGCTTTGATATGACCTAGTCTACAATGCCTCAAGAAGGATTCATTCATATCTGAACTCTTCCTCTTGTGTGTGTTTTGTACGTTAAGAATTGTAGTTTGATTTAGAACGTATAAGTTTTTAGATAACATGCCCGAACCGATCAACTCTTGATATAAGAAATGTTCAAAACATTATCCAACAATACAAAATTATATCATTCTTTACTTAATAAAAAGACTGATATGATATTGTATATCAGGTTCATTATCTAATAACATTCGTTCAGAATCAATGTATTTGTTAATACAGGGTAATAACTGCCAACAAACTTGGCTGCAACACTTGCACCATTTCTAACTCTTGAAACTTATCACCCTTTCTCAGTTCTCTACCTATCTGTAGCCCATGTAACATATTACATATGTGGGATCCTGATCCAGTATCACATACCCAGGACGTAGAGGATACTGAGAAACAGTTCTCGGTAATGAACACACCTGAAGAAGATATATTAGCATGCACTTTCTTCGTTTGGGCGGCACGAGACTCGTGGTAATCCCCTATTTCCTGCTCGGTCTTATAACAATTATAAGATAGAGCGGGACCAACGTTCCCCAGCTCGGTATAACAAGCGGGTTCGGTCAATACATCCATATTATTATTTGGATTAAGGCGTGACATGGTCGCTACCTGGAGAGAGAGAGAAGAAAACACTCAGCGTATGCTTTTGCAAGATTAGATTGGTTATTAATTTATCTAATCAGGATGGCTCCCACTGTTTTAGTCAAATCTTCCTTCAAACCCTAAAAGGAAAGACTAGCCGGGATTAATTACACCCTACAAGTTCACCAATCTTTCTGTCAGGCCAGTGTCGGTACTTTGAGGGAGGTTCCCCGTGCTTTCGCATGGACCTAATTAAAATAAACCTCGTTTTCTCAAAGGCATAACCCCATTAACACATTTCTAGATACCTACTTGATGGCTAATTATGATGTGTAAAACTCTCCCAGGAGTAACTCTTACTCGCAGTGGGTATCGGGATTCAACTATCTTATAGAAGGTATGCAATCTCATTGCAAATTTCAACACTTGAAATTCCCGATAATGTTTTGCTCCTAGCAACTTATGACCTTGGCTAAGGTCAACAAATCATAAGCGCTAGCCAAGTTCAACTCGTCATTTCCCGATTGAATTAAACTCACCCGCACGACTCTTGACGAGGCCAACAAAGTCACACGACTACCTTAACTCAATCGCATCATATGCTTAAGCAGATAAGCATAATAGCTACCACACACTACGCCTTGACGGAGGCCAACAAACATAGCATGAATACTATGAA
This sequence comes from Agapanthus africanus, assembly GCA_030015575.1. Taxonomy (NCBI): domain Eukaryota; kingdom Viridiplantae; phylum Streptophyta; class Magnoliopsida; order Asparagales; family Amaryllidaceae; genus Agapanthus; species Agapanthus africanus. The sequence continues at coordinate 296,492 of JASDDO010000280.1, read as the reverse complement.
GTACTTATCTGAAATGACGGAGGGCTACGACAGGTTTTTAAGAAAACCTTTTGCATAATGAACTTGATATCGTTGTAGAATCGAGTGATTTTGAAAAGGAGTGTTTTTGAGGCTTTTACTAGTTTTGCTAAAGAGAACACTCCCGGTGAAGGGATCTCGGCTCTTTCCTTATCGAATAAGGTGCAGGATATTTCACAAATACCACTATGCATAGCAAAAACTATGAAAGCAATCAAAAGACAAACCGAGTTTGTAATATCTGCTAGTTTCTCTAAAGAGGTCACTCCCAGTGAAGGGATCTCGGCTCTTTCCTTATCGAATAAGGTGCTAGATATTCTACAAGGAATACCGCTATGCAAAGCAAAAACTAGAGCTGCCAGTTTTCGAAACAAGTTTCTACAACATCTTTAGGTTTCTTTTATTCCATTAATCTCATTAATGAAGTCCCATTTATTAAGCTTCCCAAGCATCACATATGAAACGAAAGCAGCAATATTAATTATATCTCATATATATAATATATAGGCATTCGTCTCAGAATATAATAAATGATCACATCACAGAATATCGCAGCAGAATAAAAACATATGAAATATTGGATATACTAGGATTTCCGGGTTTTATTTTAAGCCTGTATAAAACACGGATTCCACGGTCATAATGAATAGCCAATCCCATACCCATAGACCCCTATGAGAGCGGCAAGCAACCCTGCCAATTCTAGAGTTAGGAGACCCGGTCTCGACTCCTCGAGATGGTCTCCCACTGGACCATAGAACCCGGTTACTTGTGCTCCCCGTCTTGGATCTATCCTAATGCGGAAAAGTAAACAATATACAATGGTGACATCATCCTCAACCCGGAAGTGCCCCAATAAAAGAATATTACATACAATGAATTTTACATGAATGAAAATGAAAAACTCTCATCTCATATAAAACCCCTGGCTATTCAATCATGATGATCCAATATAACATATCACAGCAACACATAACATCACATGTCATCAACGTAAGTAAATATGCGTATCCCAATTGTCGTTGACATATAGCAACGGAAACGGCGATACACCACATATTACACTTACGGTCGCAGAAAAGAAAGTGAAAAACTACAACAATTGGAATCCGCAACCACCTTAGACATCATAAACCCAACGTATCACATACTTTGAATTTCATGCCTAACCAAATGAATTCCTTAAATATCGCATGCCTAACAATTATAAACCCCGTATTTTAGTCTCGATATTCAAAACACCTTTTAATATCTAGTCGGGCAATTCAATAAGATTCCCAACATCCCGTTCGAATGCTCGTCGGAAACTTTAAGAGACGGCCGCACCCCCCGATGCCGTCGACGAAGTACACTAAGGCGGAACACCGCTTCCACGAGCACCCGAACGGATGCTTTTGGCGACGGGGTTCTCCTATAGTCACTTGGTCAGGGCTATAGGGCATGGTTATCTATTAAGTTTACCAGGCGAGTATCTGTGTACGCTACGTGATTGCGACGGACTTTTGATCTCATCAAAATCCCGTGGCAACCGATCAAATGAGACTGAACTGCTAGATTTATAAAATTCAAATAACTTATCTCATAACTACTTGTGGATTCCAAATATTGTATCCTATCACATAATATCCGGACGACGTTAAACTTTTCGATCGATTCATCAAAATCCCACAATTTCCCAACAGCTCAACACTTGAGCACAGTTTTAATAATACCCAGAATATGCCACAGTACCTATGCACCAGCCGTAGAAGGGCAAACCCAAGCCTCACACGGCAAACCCTAGGGTTTGACCGCGGTTCCGCGATCCTAAAAGTCGAGTTAGGGTTTCATTCTTCTAGAGGGTTCATAAGATTACTTGCATAATTTTCCAAATACGTTAAACTTGGAAAAATGGGTTTTTAACATTCGATCGAACTTTTTAACTTCATCTAGACAACATGCGAATAACCCGAAACAATGTTAAAATTATGAATACAAAACACTCCGAATTGTTTATAGTGTAAGATTACATCACATGCAAAATTAGCAAAAACAAACAACACTTGAAACATCAAAACCAAGTCACTGGAACACACAAAAATTTTCAGGGGAATCTGCTCGGTTTTGGCCGAGATGGGGGTATATGTGGCCGGCCATTTTTTTTAGAATGCCCTGAAATTTTGACTGTGTTCATAATATATCTTATACATCACTCTGTACTTGTTTAAAAAATTTTGTGAAAGCTTTTTAAAATCGACAGAAACTAGGGTTTCGCGTTGCAAGTTTCGGAATTGTTTCGGTTTCGTAATTCTAACAAAATCTGTATAAATTTCCATTGTAGCTCTGATACCACTGTAGGGTTTCCTAGCATGGCAGCAAGGTTTCGGGAGGCATCGTCCATGCCAAATTAAAATTTTTCCGTTCTAGCTAACCCTAACCCTAGAATCGTATACTAGAAATCGACGGAATAACATATGTAAACACTTTACATCCTAAGTGAGCAAGGAATACAACCTTTGTAGACCGGTCCATCACTTCATTAGCTCCGTTTAGTAGTCCCTTCTGCGATCAAGAAGTCCCGGACTCTAGAGAGGCTCCGATGAAGAAACAAACATACTTGCTTCGAAGTCTTCGAGGCCGAAGATGATCTACGTCGAGGAGACACTAACCCAAGCTATCTCTTCACTAATTACGGAATTAGTGAAGCAAACACCCTATACTAAATGGCAAGTAGTAGAGGATGATGAAGTAGGAAGTGGGCTCACTTTAGATTTGATTTTCTCACACTTTTTCTCATACCTCCATTGAAGCTTGAAAGTTTTGAGGAGGAAAAAGAAGAAGAAGAATGAACTCATCATATGAATTATTGTGTGAGATTAGAAATGCAACCAAGGGTTAAGCATGTCATCCTTAACCCTTGTAGAGAGTTAACCATGAGCTAGGGTTAAAGGTTAGGTCAAAAAATATCTTTAGCCAGACAAAGAGAGTAGACAAAGTCAAAGATGCCTTGAAGCTTCTACAAGCTTTCAACAAATATCATCCATGGAAAATATCCACAATATTTGAATTACTTAATGATAAATTATAAACCCTAATCTTAACCCTAGTATGGTTTAACCCTCATTAACCCTAGTTGCATTTGTAACCTAGCTTGATACATTTAACATATATCACATATACATCAATATATCCAAAGTGAGAAAAGAAATCTTAAGTTAGCTAATATTAGTTAATGTAATGTAATATATCAAATAAATAATTATACATTACATTATTAAATCAACTCTTGATTTAATAATCCGGCTATATCACCTATAACCGACTAATATCATATGAATCAACTTATCGAATCAACATTTGATCTGATAACCCGGCTATATCATATATAACCGACCGATATCTCATATCGCGAGAATAGAATACGGTATCTCATATCGTATCAATCTCGGTCCCACACATATCACATATGTGCTCCTACTCCGTTTCGGTTGAGCCAGGAAACCCCTGTTTAGGACTCTAAAGACTTGTCAATACGCTGGCAGTAGGTGATGATCATATCAAACACCCACAAGACGCAAGCGGTCTGCTAAACGTAACGGCCACCCGGGTATTGAGCGATCAGAAGATCAACAAGCAAGCCTGCTCACACTCCTGCGAATCCAATCAGTAACACTACCGTACAGTCTGGTCTCTTCGTCTGATGTGTCGCATATCTCGTCTAGGGGTGGTACACGTCTAACCCCAGTAACTCAATAAGTCTTGTCGATATGAGGCTCATAACGGGTCGAGAAACTACTGATAACACTTACCAGTATATCTCTGAAGCAGCCTTGGCCAAGAACTTCCTGTTATAGCCAATCGAGCAAAGCACAACATTAACTCCCAATACCGGGAGAAGCGAAACCCCTCCTATCGCTCATTGCCTCCATGTGACGCGGGACTGTACCCAAAAGCCACCGTTTTGCATGTTCACTTGAGCGTGGTAAGGTGGAAATCAAAGCACAATGGGAATCACACAAGACTCTATGACGATCTCGGGTCTACAGACTAACCTGTACCAGTGTCACCAGAGAACTGCCATCTGACGTAAAGTATAATACCATCTTGGTGTTCTCGGCGAGTCCGTCCATTGTACCCATTCTCCACTGAGCACCCGTATACTATCTCTGATGTCAAACACCAATGGATATGGCATCATCCATCACCCATCTACATGGGTCGAGAAGCTATATGCTAGTCTACTCTGGTATATTGATGCCCTATCTCAATACACCCTCGACTATGAACATTTGAAGGATGTACTTATCGACTACACTGTCCCCACTAGTATGATTTGCATCATAGTCCTGGTAGTCAAGTACTCATCCTAAAGGCTTTATCAATATGTAACATAGAGACAATCAGCGTACATGTTAAGATAAAGAGCAACCTGATAGTATATTATTATGTCGAGCAAGAAAGTCATCCCTATATATGTCCAAGCATCCACTACAATATACATCGTATGTACAGTAATGGCCTCTAGGGCATACATATAACTAACAATCTTCCACTTGCACTAGGGCCATCTGTTGTAGTATCTCATACCCAACAATCAGCAGTGGTTGAAGTATCTCATACTCAACCATCTCATAAAAGTATCTCCTGGGAATAGGCCTTTGTGAGTAGATCCGCCGTGTTGTCCTCTATAGCCTACTCTCCTAACCTCGATCTCCCTAGAGACCATCCATCTCCATGATCAGGTGATCCTGCCTAAGAATATGTTTGGATCACTGATGTGACGGGGGTTCCTAGGCATAAGCCACAACTCCATTGTCACACAATGGTAGGAACGAAGTTCATTTCATGAACTTATATACATCCAGACTACCTCTTTGGTAGCAACGTTGGTAGCAATGTATTCAGCCTTTATCGTCTATTTTTGCCACGGCATCTAGATTGGAACTCTTCCAACATACCGTCGCTCCACTGAAGTTAAATACAATGCCTGTGACTGACATTCAGTCGTCCTTACCAACCTGGAAACTGTCCAGTGATTCACCCCAGGATCAATTGATACCATCTCACTACACCTAGTGAGAATCCTAACATCCACTTAGATCTATCTCATAGATCCAAAACCAAGGATTTAGGAGGTATCACCTTGATCTTATATGGAGAATCTATGTTATAAGAGGAGATTGACCGAGTGTAGCATAGGAAACTCCTTTCCTATCAAGAATATGTCATCCACATGCAATACGAGGATCACCACCACACTCCCTACTACCTTTTTGTATATATAAGGTTCATCTACTATTTTGATGAAGTCAAACACTTTGACTACCACATAGAAACAGATGTTCCAACTCCGCGATGCATGCTTTAACCCATAAAGCAACTTGCACACGTTTCCGCTGCCCCCACTGTCTACAAAGCCCTCTGGTTATGTACTTATAGACGCTCTCTTCTAATCACCATTTAGAAAAGCAGTCAAGACACCCAACTGCCAGATATCGTAGTCATGGTATGTTGTAATGGCAAGTAGGATTTAGATGGACTTACGCATAGAGACTAGAAAAGGTTTCATCATTATCCACATCTGGTTCATGACGAGAACCTTTTGTAACAAGTCTTAGCTTTGAAAATCTCAACTTTTCTATGTACACCAAATAATCTTCTCAAGATATACTTGCTCCTGATGGGGATTTAACCCTTCAAATATAGCAACCAAAGTCCATACTTTGTTGGTGTATATGGATTCCATCTCATGTCGCTTAGCATCGAGCCATTCTCACAGAGTCCCCACTCCTGATGGCCTGCTCGAAACTAGTTGGGTCATCATCTCATGATGCAATCCTCGCTCCCACTGTCATAGAGAAAACCGAAGTGTCTCTTAGGTGAATGAGGAACCCTACTAGATCGGCAGAGTGGCTGAGGTTCGTCGGGAGCTATTGAATCCTCCTGTTCTACCAAATCATTAATTGCAGTTTGTATAGCTGGAACTCCTTCCAGTTCTACCTCATGACCACTATTTTCTTCATAAGAAATTCCCTTTCTAAAAGGTGGCATGCTGAGAAACAAAACAGTTTTTATTCCTCGGCGGGGTAGAAGATATTCCCTTGCGAATGCTTAGGATATCCAACAAACTTCCACAGAACTGAGCTTCTCTCGAGCTTGTCCGGATTTTGCTTTTAGACATAGGCCGGACAACCCCAAATCTTTACTTTCTTAAGAGATGGGCTCTTCCCATACCATATCTCATATGGAGTGGTAGGCTCCTGATTTGGTTGGAACCCTATTCAATAGGTATGCAACTTGTAAGTCCATGTCACGCACCCCACGAACTTGCGGGGAGGCGGAATATATGAAAAACGATTATCAAAGCTTCGTAACACGGACTTAAGTGCATGAATCGTATCTAAACTGTTACTAGCACACTACGAAAGGTTTAACTACTATGATTCGAAGTTATACCTCACGTTACATGTCCTTCGGGTCTTCATTGTTGTCCTCCACTCCTCGTAGTCTCCTTGGAACATCGGCACCTCAACGGCCTCCTCGAGTCAAAGACGATCCACCCGAGAGCTCCTACGCCAAGCTTAATCTCTAACTTGAGATAACTAGGTTGCTCAAAGTGCTAATCTAAGCTACCTAGGGGATATAGAGTGAGCTTATGGATGTATTAGTCTAGCTAATTCTTGATCTCAACACATGAGAGGGGAGGATTAGGGTTTCAAGAGAGAGCTTGAGGAGAGAGAAGGTAAGCATGAGAATCAATGAAAAAGTTTCTCACTTCTAATATATAATGAAGCATAAGAAAATCAAAATGAATAAATCAAAATGCAAATAAATGCTTCATTAAATAGATACAATGAATCATCAAGTGAGTCATTAAGCAATAAATGCTTCATTAACTCACTTGAATGATTCATCTAAGTGAGTCACAAATTCATTAAATGCTAATGCCACCTTACCCTCCATGTCATCATGCTTCTAGAAGCTTCCCGACAAATTACGAGAACGCCCCTACAATCCGTGAAAACACGGAAAAACTTTAGCCTGTATAAATCCAATAACCCGATACTAGAATCTGGCTTAAACCAAAGCCGGCTAGTAAAAACTGTCCGAACGTCGTACGTGCGTAAACACACGTATGAGTCCGAACCCTTGTCGTAAAACCATACGACCTCTATATGGTTTCGCCTGGAGCAGGGAATATGGGACTCTAAAGACTCGACACTACGCTGGCAGTGGGTTTAACCACAGACCGCAAGCAGCACTAGCTGTACGTAACGGTCCCCAGGTAGATGTCGATAAGAAGGCCGATGAGGAAACCCATCCGAACTCCCACTGAGCCTGATGTGACAATCTCCGTACAGTCCGGTCTGTTCTTCTAAGACTATCGCATATCAAGCCTAGGGGGCGGCAAGCGTCAGTCCTCTAATAGTGGTATAAGTCGTGTCGGAGCGTAGCCCATTACACCCTGAGAAACTACTGGAACCTACCAGTAAATCTCGCTTGCCCTGGCCAGGGACTTTGCGTAATGGCTCTCTGACACGGTGCGATACCATCTCCCAATACCGGGAGAGACGAATCCTGTCTAACCGCCACTGCCTCCAAGTGCTCGGGACTGCACCCAACTGCTACCTGTTTGCACGACTCCTTTGAGCCATGGTAGGGTAGCAATCTAAGAACAGTGGGACACACTCGAGGCGAAGTAGCAGTGTCAAGTCTGCGGACTATGCTGTACTCATGTCACCTGGGAACTGTTAACTGACGACGGCTATAATACCAACCAACAGTTCCCCTGCGAGTCCTGTCCGGTGTACCCGTAACCTAACGAGCACCTGTATACTATCTCCAGTACGATGTACTGATGGCTGTGGGACAGACCATCTCCACAACTGGGATGAGAAGCGTACACACTAGTCTACTCCGGAATATCGATGCCCTGTCTCGATAATCCAACGACCAGGGACCTGTATAGGATATTGCTTATAGACTACCCAGCCCCCACTAGTGTGACTGCCATCACAACGCTGGTAATCAAGCAAAGAACCTATGGGCTCTACTAATATGTATAAGTGATACGTTACAAGAAACATATGCACATATTAAAGTAGACACAAACCAAGTAGCATACTACCATTTTTAGCAAGACTGTATATACAACTGTGAATATCCCAAGCTTCCATTAAGTAATAGACAACCTAATATGATACAATAATGGCCCCTAGGGCATATACACTAACACAACTTCATAAGTGCATAACCCCCGAAAGGAAATAGGCAACTCAGTGGTACTCATCATAGAGCACACCATATCACATAGGGTGCGATTGCTCCTCTCCGATATACCAGTGTGCTACGGTGTATCAGGAGTAATGCTGAGAGAGAATCTCATTCTCCTTTAGAATAGTCCAGGAATTCCGTGCTCAAGTATTCTCCTCTTTGATCACATCAAAAGACATAATACTTATACCCATTTTGGTTCTCTACTTCTGACTTATATTCATTAAATTTCTCAAAAGCTTCAGACTTGTGTTTCAACAAGAACATATGTCCGAATCTTGAGAGATCATCAGTGAATGTTATGAAGTACAAAGAACCAGTCCTGGCATGTGTAGACAGGGGACCTACATATATCATCATGTATCAATCCCAAGAGTTCACCAACTCTTTCTCTGTTTCCAATAAACGGAGCTATGGTCATCTTATCTTTGTGACATGTCTGGCAAGTTTCACAAGATGTAAATTCAAACTGATTTAAATATACATCTTTATGTAACTTAACTAGCCGGGTCGCTTTGATATGACCTAGTCTATAATGCTTCAAGAAGGATTCATTCATATCTGAACTCTTCCTCTTGTGTGTGTTTTGTACGTTAAGAACTGTAGTTTGATTTATAACGTATATGCTTTTAGATAACGTGCATGAACCGATCAACTCTGATATAAGAAATGTTCAAAACATTATCCAACAGTACAAAATTATATCTTTCTTTACTTAATAAAGAGACTGATATGATGTTGTATATCAGGTTCGATATCTAATAACATTCGTTCAGAATCAATGTATTTGGTAATACAGGATGATAACTGCCGACAAACTTGGCTGCAACACTTGCACCGTTTCCATCTCTTGAAACTTATCACCCTTTCTTGGTTCTCTACCTATCTGTAGCCCATGTAACATATTACATATGTGGGATCCTGACCCGGTATCACATACCCAGGATGTAGAGGATACTGAGAAACAGTTCTCGGTAATGAACACACATGAAGAAGATGCATCAGCATGCACTTTCTTCGTTTGGGCGGCACTGGAATCCTGGTAATCCCCTATTTCCTGCTCGGTCTTATAACAATTATAAGATGGAGTGGGACCAACGTTCCCCAGCTCAGTATAACAAGCGTGTTCGGTCAATACATCCATATTATTATCTTGATTAAGGCGAGATATGGTCGCTACCTGAAGAAAGAGAGAAGAAAACACTCAGCGTATGCTTTTGCAAGATTAGATTGGTTATTAATTTATCTAATCAGGATGGCTCCCACTGTTTTAGTCAAATCTTTCTTCAAATCCTAAAAGGAAAGACTAGCCGGGATTAATTACACCCTACATGTTCGCCAATCATTCAACCAGGCCAGTGTCGGTACTTTGAGGGTGGTTCCCCGTGCTTTCGTATGGACCTAATTAAAATAAACCTCGATTTCACAGAGGCATAACCCCGTTAACACCTTTCTAGACACCTACTTGATCGGCTAATTGTGATGTGTAAAACACTCCCAGGACTAACTCTTACTCGCAGTGGGTATCGGAATCCAACTATCTCATAGAAGGTATGCAATCTCATTGCAAATTTCAACACTTGAAATTCCTGATAATGTTTTGCCCCTAGCAACTTATGATCTTGGCTAAGGTCAACAAATCATAAGCGCTAGCCAAGTTCAACCCGTCATTTCCCGATTGAATTAAACCCACCCGCATGACCCTTGACGGAGGCCAACAAAGTCGCACGACTATCCTAACTCAATCGCATCATATGCTTAAGCAGATAAGCATCAATAGCTACCGCACACTACACCTTGACGGAGACCAACAAACGTAGCACGAATACTATGAAGTACTTATCTGAAATGAAGGAGGGCTACGACAGGTTTTTAAGAAAACCTTTTGCGTAATGAACTTGATATCGTTGTAGAATCGAGTGATTTTGAAAAGAAGTGTTTTTGAGGCTTTTACTAGTTTTGCTAAAGAGGACACTCCCGGTGAAGGGATCTCGGCTCTTTCCTTATCGAATAAGGTGCAGGATATTTCACAAATACCACTATGCATATCAAAAACTATAAAAGCAATCAAAAGACAAACCGAGTTTGTAGCATCTGCTAGTTTCGCTAAAGAGGTCACTCCCGGGGAATGGGTCTCGGCTCTTTCCTTATCGAATAAGGTGCTAGATATTCTACAAGGAATACCGCTATGTAAAGCAAAAACTAGAGCTGCCAGTTTTCGAGACAAGTTTCTACAACATCTTTAGGTTTCTTTTATTCCATTAATCTCATTAATGAAGTCCCATTTATTATGCTTCCCAAGCATTACATATGAAACGAAAACAGCAATATTAATTATATCTCATATATATAATATATAGGCATTCGTCTCAGAATATAATCAATGATTACATCACAGAATATCGTAGCAGAATAAAAATATATGAAATATTGGATACACTAGGATTTCCGGGTTTTATTTTAAGCCTGTATAAAACACGGATTCCACGGTCGTGATGAATAGCCAATCCCATACCCCTAGACCCCTACGAGAGCGGCAAGTAACCCTGCCAATTCTAGAGTTAGGAGATCCGGTCTCGACTCCTCGAGATGGTCTCCCACTGGACCCTAGAACCCGGTTACTTGTGCTCCCCGCCTTAGGTCTATCCTAATGCGGAAAAGTAAACAATATACAATGGTGACATCATCCTCAACTCGGAAGTGCCCTAATAAAAGAATATTACATACAATGAATTTTACATGAATGAAAATGAAAAACTCTCATCTCACATAAAAACCCTGGCTATTCAATCACGACGATCCAATATAACATATAACAGCAACACATAACATCACATGTCATCAACGTTAGTAAATATGTGTATCCCAATTGTCGTTGACATATAGCAACGAAAACGACGATACACCACATATTACACTTACAGTCGCAAAAAAGAAAGTGAAAAACTACAACAGTTGGAATCCGCAACCACCTTAGACATCATAAAGCCAACATATCACATATTTTGAATTTCATGCCTAACCAAATGAATTCCTTAGACATCGCATGCCTAACAATTATAAACCCCGCATTTTAGTCTTGATATTCAAAATACATTTTAATATCTATTCGGGCAATTCAATAAGATTCCTGACATCCTGATCGAATGCTCGTCGGAAACTTTAGTAGACGGCCGCACCCCCCGATGCCGTCGACGAAGTTCATTAAGGCGGAACACCGCTGCCGCGAGCACCCGAACGGATACTTTTGGCGACGGGATTCTCCTATAGTCACTTGGTCGGGGCTATAGGGCATGGCTATCTATTAAGTTTACCCGGCGGGTATCTACGTACGCTACGTGATTGCGACGGACTTTTGATCTCATCAAAATCCCGTGGCAACCGATCAAATGAGACTGAAATGCTAGATTTATAAAATTCAAATAAGTTATCTCATAACTACTTGTGAATTCCAAATATTGTATCTCATCACATAATATCCGGACGACGTTAAACTTTTCGATCGATTCATCAAAATCCCACAATTTCCCGACAGCTCAACACTTGAGCACAGTTTTAATAATACCCAGAATATGCCACAGTACCTATGCACTATCCATAGAAGGGCAAACCCAAGCCTCACTCATGTCGCCACGGAACGACGGCAAACCCTAGGGTTTGACTGCGGTTCCGCGATCCAAAAAGTCGAGTTAGGGTTTCATTCTTCTAGAGGGTTCATAGGATTACTTGCATGTTTTCCAAATACGTTAAACTTGGAAATATGTGTTTTAAACATTCGATCGAACTTTTTAACTTCGTCTAGATAACATGCGAATAACCCGAAACAATGTTAAAAATACAAATACAAAACACTCTGAATTGTTTATAGTGTAAGATTACATCACATGCAAAATTAGCAAAAACAAACAACACCTGAAACATCAAAACCAAGTCACTGGAACACACAAAAATTTTCAGGGGAATCTGCTCGGTTTTGGCCGAGATGGGGGTATATGTGGCCGGCCATTTTTTTTAGAATGCCCTGAAATTTTGACTGTGTTCATGATATATCTCATACATCACTCTGTACTTGTTTAAAAAAATTTTTAAAAGCTTTTTAAAATCGACAGAAACTAGGGTTTCGCGTTGCAAGTTTCGGAGTTGTTTCGGTTTCGTAATTCTAACAAAATCCGTATAAATTTCTAGCATAGCTCTGATACTACTGCAGGGTTTCCTAGCACGGCAGCAAGGTTTCGGGAGGTATCGTCCTTGACAAATTAAAAATTTTCCGTTCTAGCTAACCCTAACCCTAGAATCGTATACTAGAAATCGACGGAATAACATATGTAAACACTTTACATCCTAAGTGAGCAAGGAATATAACCTTTGTAGACCGGTCCATCACTTCACTAGCTCCGTGTAGTAGTCCCTTCGCTGCGATCAAGAACTTCCGGACTCTAGAGAGGCTCTGATGAAGAAACGAACATGCTTGCTTCGAAGTCTTCGAGGCCGAAGATGATCTACGTCGAGGAGATACTAACCCAAGCTATCTCTTCACTAATTACAGAATTAGTGAAGCAAACACCCTATACTAAATGGCAAGTAGTAAAGGATGATGAAGTAGGAAGTGGGCTCACTTTAGATATGATTTTCTCAAACTTTTTCTCATACCTCCATTGAAGCTAGACCTCAGAGCCCCATTTTATGAATAAAAACTTCTTTTTTTGAAGTTTAATTATAGATTCTCTATTTATTAAAAAAGAAGAAGAAGAAGAATAAACTCAACATATGAATTATTATGTGAGGTTAGAAATGCAACTAAGGGTTAAGCATGTCATGCTTAACCCTTGTAGAGAGTTAACCATGAGCTAGGGTTAAAGTTTAGGTCAAAAAATATCTTAATCTAGCCAAAGAGAGTGGACAAAGTCAAAGATGCCTTGAAGTTTCTACAAGCATTCAACAAATATCATCCATGACAAATATCCACAATATTTGAATTACTTAATGATAAATTATAAACCCTAATCTTAACCCTAGCATGGTTTAACCCTCATTAACCCTAGTTGCATTCGTAACCTAGCTTGATACATTTAACATATATCACATAAACATCAATGTATCCAAAGTGAGAAAAGAAATCTTAAGTTAGCTAATATTAGTTAATGTAATGTAATATATCAAATATATAATTAAACATTAGATTATCAAATCAACTCTTGATTTAATAATCCGGCTATATCACCTATAACCGACTAATATCATATGAATCAACTTATCGAATCAACACTTGATCTGATAACCCGGCTATATCATATATAACCGACCGATAACTCATATCGCGAGAATAGAATACGGTATCTCATATCATATCAATCTCAGTCCCGCACATATCACATATGTGCTCCTACTCCGTTTCGCTTGAGTCAGGAAACCCCTGTGTAGGACTCTAAAGACTCGTCAATACGCCGGCAGTAGGTGATGATCATATCAATCACCCATAAGCCGCAAGCGGTTTGCTAAACGTAACGGCCACCCGGGTACTGAGCAATCAGAAGATCAACAAGCAAGCCTGCTCACGCTCCTGCGAATCCAATCAGTAACACTACCGTATAGTCCGGTCTCTTTGTCTGATATGTCGCATATCTTTTCTAGGGGTGGTAAATGTCAGACCCCAGTAACTCGATAAGTTGTGTCGATATGAGGATCATAACGGGTCGAGAAACTACTGATAACACTTACCAGTATATCTCTGAAGCATCCTTGGCCAAGGACTTCCTGTTATAGCCAATCGAGCACAGAGCAATATCAACTCCCAATACCGGGAGAGATGAAACCCCTCCTATCGCTCATTGCCTCCATGTGACTCGGGACTGTACCCAAAAGCCACCGTTTTGCACGTTCTCTTGAACATGGTAAGGTGGAAATCAATGCACAGTTGGAATCACAGAAGACTCTATGACGATCTCGGGTATACAGACTAACCTGTACCAGTGTAACCAGAGAACTGCCATCTGACGTAAGGTATAATACCAACTGGGAGTTCTCGACGAGTCCATCTAGTGTACCCTGTCTCCACTGAGCACCTGTATACTATCTCTGATGTCAAACACCAATGGATATGGGATCATCCATCGCCCATCTACATGGGTCGAGAAGCTATACGGTAGTCTACTCTGGTATATCGATGCCCTATCTCGATACACCCTCGACTAGGAACATTTGAAGGATGTACTTATCGACTACACTGTCCCCACTAGTATGATCTGCATCATAGTCCTGGTAGTCAAGTACTCATCCTAAGGGCTTTATCAACATGTAACATAAAGACAATTAGTGTACATGTTAAGATAAAGAGCAACCTGATACCATACTATTATGTCGAGCAAGAAAGTCATCCATATATATGTCCAAGCATCCACTACAATATACATCGTATGTACAGTAATGGCCTCTAGGGCATACATATAACTAACAGCCCCTTTGTTTGCAGGTGACGACAGCATGTCGTGTCCGCTAACCCGCGTCGGACAAGTGGCCTGCAGCCCAAAAGACGAACGAGCGAAACGGTGCACCCTCTTTAAAGCGTGATCATTTCATTGATCCGCTGACGCTGTCATAGATACGCATGAAGATTCAGGCGAACAACGAGGCGACAAGTAGGCCAAAGGAATGAAACGACATAACCACCAAATGCTATGTTGTTCCTAGGCGATTCGCTTTACGATTCCTTGGTGCCAAATTGAGTAGAAGAAAGACTGAGCAGGCCACTCTTTACCCGACCCTTGGATAGGTCGGAACGAGAGTGGGGGATAATTATGATGCTCACAAGTGGTGTCTCCTCAGATCATGAAATGTGGCAGATGACGTGTCCCGGACTCTACGGGGGTGGAATAAATGAGCCGCATTGGGAACATTCCCCGAGGCCCCTTCTCGGTGGACGTACCCAACCTTTTCAGGAGACCCCCGTGAAGACATTCCATCTTCATCTAGGAGACTGCCAACAGCTCATCTCCGAGCTTCCTTAGTCTCCTCGCTCACCTCCGAGCCATCCCTCGTGCCGAGCGGCCTCCCGCTCGTCTCCGAGCTCCAAACATGCCGAGCTTCCTTAGCCTCCCGCTCATCTCCGAGCCCCTGATGTGCCGAGCTTCCTCGGCCTCCCCCAATCAACCGAGATTGCAAAGCCCTGGCGCCTCCGCAACGGTTCCGCGTATCTCGCCAAAGCGAGATAATAGCAGCCCCACATCCCGCGTCCCATGATGGCGTGCCCCCCATTAATGAGCATATCCCGTCATTAATGAAGGGATCCCGTCATTCACACACGCGTAATGTCAGGGGCGTAACCGAAGCGAAGATCTCGTGCCTGCTCACTCCATGCGACCACTATAAAACCCCTCTCTCAGACGACTCAGGTAAGGGAACTTGGACCCAATAAGCCACTACTCTGCTCAAATTTCTCGGCTAACTTGATTGTCGGAGGGTCCTATGGTGGTCACCTACCCTGGGACTTCTTTGCAGGTAGCTCGGCTTCCACCTCAAACACAACCCATTGAGATCCATACACTCAAGGAGGCAACCTCCGAATCCAATCCCAACCGTCCAGCAACGCTCGCGACAGATCAACGGAGGACAGCATCTGAAGGAGATCAATGCCTCCATCAGCTACATAAATCTTTATCTTCCAATTTGCAATGCGAAGGACAACCTTTATGTCAAAGTAACAATTAGAATATCATTGTTAGTCACCTCTATCCATGTTCGTATAGGTGTACCCTTACACTTAGCTGCACCATTAATTAACTACTATTTTGTCACTTCTTGTAACCAGGGCATTAATCGGTCTTCGTTTCATATGATCAAACCATCTTAATTAGTTCTTCCTCATCTTATTCACTATGGAGCCACCTCTAACTTGTTATGGTTATACTAATAATTTCTTATCTTATTTTTTAGTATATACACTAGTACAATAAGGGGTTTCCCCTACCGATATATATATAGCCGTAGGGACATAAAATTCCCCTGTAGGTGTAAAGGCCGCAGGTGCAAGTTTTCGCTCGGAACATACCCCTACGGAGTAATACTTATCCCTACACCTTAATCCATAGGGACACGTATCCCTACGGATTACTCCGTAGGGCCTGATAAATAGTTTAATTTATTGGTTTATAAAATAAAATACTTGCCCCTACGAATACATCCGTAGTTCCAGAGAAATTCCCTAACGGATAAATTCGTAGGGCCAAGTTTTACCCCTGTTACTGAGTCTATAGGGACAAAATATCATGTATCCTGATATTTTGTGTAACAACTCCAATTTTTGTATACATAAATTTGATTTAAATTTGAAGTATACTTGGAGTATTTAATGTTGCTGATATCATTTTAAGTATCTACTTTCCTACAATAATTACAAGAAAGAGCTTGTAGCTCATTGGTAATACCTTGCACTGCTGAACCAAGCCACAAGAGTTCGAATCCCATGCCCCACATTATTTTTAGATTATTTTTCTTTTAAAATTCTTGGAAGCCCAACAGTCCACAGGCCATATCTCTCAAATGATGAACTGAAACCTAAAATCGGAGTATGCCAAAAGCCCCACCAGAAGACCCTCTTCGATTTGGCCGCCGGACTCGGCCGGGATCAGCCGAGTTGGCCGGCCGGCCAGCAGAATCGGCTGGCGCCGCCGGCCGGACTCGGCCGAACGGCCGAGTCGCCAACACGAAAAGTTTGCCTTTTCGTCTTCCCATCTCCCCTGTTTACTCTAATTTAATTGATCGGTTTTTAAATGATAAATACATCGTATTTAATACAAATTTTTAATGATTTTTCTTTAATTTTTTAATTTTTTTTAAATAAAGAAAATCTTTCACCTACCCTATCCTAGCTACCCTATAAATAGACCCCTACCCTGTACCCTCTCATCCCAAAACCTTAGATTTACTCTCTTGAAATTTCCACAAGAAAAGTGTGTTCACGGCGAAGCGCTGACGGATTTCCGGTGACGTTCCTTAAAGCAACCGGCGACGAAACAAAGCCTCGACCATTTCCCTTGTTCCTCTATACTCTTTAGAAGAGTTTGAAACCCGTAAATCCCATTCTTCTCTCTTTTCTACTTCTTAAAATACGAATTTATGAAACCCGACGGAAATCGGAACAAACCGATTTCCGATTCGGTTTTTCTACAAAATTTCACTTGTCACCAATTCCATAACACCTAAACATATTCATGATGACTATTAATCACATAAAAATCAATTTGGCCAAAGTTTCTCACATGAAATGATAGCTTTCTTGTAATATCGTATTCTTTTCACAATAATACCATAAAGTTTATTTTTCTTCTTCTAATCAATTCCCTCATTCCTAAACATGTTCATCTTGACCACTAAACTTGTAAAAATCAATTTGAATGAGTTTTCACACATGAAATGATAACTTTTGCAAATACCGTATTCTTTCACTTAAATACCCTCATGTTTAATATATCATGTTTAACCCCTAAACTTCACAATACCTTAAAATAAGTCACGAGGTAAT
Organism: Agapanthus africanus; assembly: GCA_030015575.1. Classification (NCBI taxonomy): domain Eukaryota; kingdom Viridiplantae; phylum Streptophyta; class Magnoliopsida; order Asparagales; family Amaryllidaceae; genus Agapanthus; species Agapanthus africanus. Next base: position 278,704 of record JASDDO010000280.1, on the reverse strand, counting down.
GACCTACCTCCACACACACAAATACGACCCTAATTGATATCATCAAAACTTAGAATACGAAAATTCAAGACATGCATTAAAATACCATTTTCTTTATAAACCTTTTCTGAAAGCTTTAAGTTGTACACAATTCTAAAACAAAATCTTTTAAAAAGAAATATGATATGTCATGGACATCGATCATTTATCTAAACTGACTTTGTGGTGTCTAGGCTAGGCAAGTGAGCTTGGGTAACTTTAAATGGCCCGCCTCACGATTCGTGAGCGGATCCCTCCCTCCTCACTTATACTTACCTGGCCACAATTGGCGGTGAAGAGGCGATTTGAGGCTTCTAATGACTTGTCGTTTAGACCCTTAGAAATAGGATAGTTGGCTTAGGAAACCCTAGAAACTAAAATACGGAAATTTACATCTTTTTACAAATAAATACATTAGCTTTATAAAACCGTTTTCTAAATGAATAGTATTTACTAAATCTTTGCAAAGCGCCACTACAACCCACCTTTGGGGAACCCATCAGGGATAGTACGGTTCATCGTGCACCCACGGGCTAGTAGTGCGAGATTCAGACCTCCGCAAGGAGCATTCGGTCTCGAAAGGTTTAAAATATGACATTTAAGAAAAATAAGATTTTGGAAAATAAAATATTTATTTAAAATTATTCCTGTATTAATATATATATATATAATTATCATTTAAACAGCTATTTTATTATAAGATAAAGTTTCCATTTTTTTCTAAAATTACAAGATTAAAAGTTACATTAAAATACCATGAATTTCAAATAAATCAATATTATAAATTAATACTTTTATTAGGATATATTCACTAGAATAACACAAATAAAATTTACACTCATTATAACTATAAAGACGAATAATAAATACTTGAGCTGTATCTTGAAAACTATACAAAAGTACTTTTTACATAAAACCCTCTCAAGTTTTATAAATTACAATAAGGACCCTAACAAATATAGAACTTCAAATTACCTTTCTTTTAGTCTGACTCGGGTTTGAGTCTGACTATTTCTGACTTAAATATGATTCAAGTCAATCTATATTCTTTAATATTCCAACTCAATATGAACACATGAATCTCTGAATCTAGTTAACAACCTATTCAACTTGACTGAATCAAACCATGGATATACATCCATTATTCCGTTATTTAAATTACCTGATACAATCCGTTTACTGATATCATGGTTTTGGTCAGTCATCCAACTTACATAAAACAATAAAACAATACTGTTAAAACACTATGGGGTTTAAGGGGTAGATTGATACGGAAGGTGTTAAAGGTGGCACGAGGTGGTCAGATTAAGACACCTAACCTATATTCCGTTGCTGTTGTACCGTGGCTTAACGGTTCCTTGTACTTTCCGTTTGCCCTGGTCTCTAGCATATAGAGACCCCTCTCGTATACACTGGCATCCTTCTGTACCAAGCTACAAACAACAGCGTTGACATAACATTACAACAATAGTTTACACTTTAAAATGTATCTTCTTATTCTGTCTTCTCTACTTCCCTCTTAGCTTTGGGACTTACCGAGCGATCTGTTCGCTGACGACATTCTTTTTCTCTCTTCTTTGAATGTCGTCAGGTGTTTTGTACCCGGCAGAGGTTGAGCCATCGCAAGACCACTTGGAACAGTTTACTGAGGACCTTGCACTGTAGTATCATTGTACACTTTTCTTTTTAGTACTTTTTCATTTCCTGTTATGCCACTGTTTAGGCATTTTTATTTCAGTTGTATTTCCTTTTCATGTATTGTATAAAGAATGTTAATAAATAAAAGTTGCTGTTCTTTTTTATACTCTTGTCTCTTATGTATTTATTTCTATATTGCTTAGCTACGCTTAGCGTATGTACTTCTGAGTACATACGTAGCGGACCTCGCCGCGTCCCCTTCGCCGTACACTGGGAAGCAGGGCGTGACATTTTGTCCCTACGGCTAACTGTGTATGAGCAAACATTAGACCTACGGAGCCATATATTGCACCTACGGATTAATCCGTAGGTGCAATATATGGCTCTACGGATTAATTCGTAAGGACAAAATATCAGGGTTCTTTTAAAAAAAGGGTTTCATGTTTTTCCCCCACCCTGTCCACAATAATATATACACTATATAATCAATTACAGAAATATTCATAATCAACATCTTACACATAATATATAAAAGAAATAAACAAACAGAATATTCTTAATCATCGTGAACAAGCAAACAACCACCAATATCGTCCAAAAAAATATACAATATGTATCAGAGAAGTACATACATCCTCAAAAATATAAAAAAAAGCTACCCTAGCTCGGTCCAGCTCCTTCACCTCTGATAAACGCCGTAATCTGGCTCATCTGCTCCTCGGTGGAGCCCTGAGTCGTCAAAAACTCGACTAATGAAGGAGCGGACTATGCGGGAGTCTGAGCGGGTTGTGGAGCTGCAGGAGTGGTATGCGCAACCGCAGCCGAGGTAGTGGCTTGCAGAGCCGCAGCCGAAGGAGATGCATGTGGAGCCGCAGCCGAAGTAACCTGTCGCATCTGTTAAATTTTGTGTAATAAACGAGTAAGAACGGTGTATTAGATTTTAGTCGAGTTCATATCATTATCAGGTTATTGTGAAACCCCAATCTAAGAATACTTAGGGACTTAGGCCTCGTTTGAGTATCTAAATTGGAAAACCGTAGTTTATTTTAATTAGATTGTTTTATGTAAGTATGATTAATCAAAGCTAAGTCTACAACCAAATAAGCTCAGGCTACTACTATTGCATATGTTACTATCTGTAATGTGATATAATATTTTGCTATTAAGTAGTATGCGTACCATCTCCTTCAACTCCTCGACGGTGGTCTTCAAGGAGGCAACATCATGCTCTAGACATCGCTCATGGGGGGTAGGGGAAGTAACTGCCGGAGTGGATTCCAACCTCAAATGGGCCCTGCTAAGACCCAGTCCTCGGCCTCTCTCCCAACCTCCGTGGTGTCCTCTGTGTGCGGCATCTAAGACTGGGGTCAGCTGTAAGTGCACGGCGGCGCCCCGGACGTCAATCCGACGCCGGAATGCGGAAGCGGTGAATAACTTAAATTTTGCGGACTTAGCAAACCGGCACCACCGCGCACTAAACACCCGGATCGTAACCATTAACAAGTCTAAGCTAACTAGAAGATGGGTTAGAGATATACCGACGATCCAAGTCCTCCGGTCTTCTCGTCATGGTCCCGATCTCCTGCGGAAAAGTCCCGTCTCCTCCTCGTCGTCGGAAGTGCACCACATCGCCTACTTTGTTTACGGGCTCCCACCTCAATGCCGAGGCAACTCGGGCACGAAGCCGGCTACTCGACGTGCCCAAGATTCGTTGTAGAATTCGTAGAGAAGAAGTCTCATTTTGGGGTTTGGAGTTGTGCCATTTTGTGGAGGAAAAGAGAGCTTTGAGAGAGGTGGGAAAAATGTAGCATACCAAAATGAGAGTAACATTTTTCATCACCAAAATGAAAAATGAATCCCATTCCCCATAGGAATGGCCGCCCCCCCCCATCATGTGTGATTGGAGAGAGAGAGAGAACAAGGTCAAGGGGGTGGGTGGAACAATAATGAAAAGAGATGGTGAAAGAATCCAATGATCACAACCATAACCCACTCTCCAAAACAAGTAATCAACAACCATGATGGTTACTAAAAGTCAAGCCATCAAGAAGATATGAAGTCAAATGATGGGACAAGTATCATGACATGATAATATGCAAAGACCCCCTCCACAAATGCCTATTTGCAACAATGCAAATAAACCCTCCTCCACCAATCTTCGGCCAATGAACGGAACAATGGAAATCGGCCGAAACGGAAAGCAAACTGGCAACTCCAGAAAACTGGTCCCGTAATAAATTACAGGAAAACCCCGATACTGTGCATACACACCCGCATCTGTATTTCGACCGAAATACAAATGCAAAGAGACAAAATCTACGCTGTACTATACTAGGATCCGGCTTATACCAAAGCCGGCTAGTAATATCTGTTCGATCCTGATCCGTGCAATACCGCACGTATCTGATCGAACCCTGCCATATAACCATACGGCCTATAGTACAAACTGTCCGATCCTGATCCGTGCAATACCGCACGTATCTGATCGGACCTTGCCATATCTCCATACGGCCTCTACAACCTTTCGCCCGAAAGCTGAGTAACAGAATGTGGGGGACTCTAAAGACTCATCAACACCTTGGTTGTGGATTTAACCACTAGCACGTTAGAAGTATAAGCCAATACATAACGGGCTACCAGGTATTGACCAAAAAGGGATGTCTGTGAGTGAACTCAGCCTGACAACCCTACTGAGCCTGTCAGTGACAATATCCGTGCAGTCCGGTCCGTTCGTCTATGAGTATCGCATGGCGGGCCTAGGGGGTTGGTAAAAGTCAGACCCCCAAAAGCGGTACAAGTCGTGTCGGAGTGTAGCCCAGAACACCCTGAGATACTACTGGAATACCTACCAGTAAATCTCCTTGCCTTGGCCAAGGACTTTGTGTAATGGCTCTCCTAGACACAGCACGACCTCACCCCCAATACCGGGAGAGACGAACCCCTGAAGATACGCTCACTGCCTCCATGTGGCTCGGGACTGTACCCAACTAAAACCTGTTTGCACGACTCCTTTGAGCCGTGGTAGGGTAGTAATCAAAGTACAGTGGGAACTCACACGAGACAAATGACGATCCCCAGGTCGATGAACTAACCTGCACACATGTCACCAGGGAACTGCCATCTGACGTCTGGTATATGACCAACTAGCATGTTCCCGGCGAGTCCTGTCCGGTGTACTCATAACCCAATGAGCACCTGTATACATCTTAGGTGATCCAACTGACACCAGTGGCTTGTGAGACCGGCCACCGCCCCTCGTCGGGGTCTCGACTGTATACACTAGTCTACTAATGGAGTATCGATGCCCAGTCTCGAAACTCCCACGACTAGGGACCTTTTAAGGATAAGCTTATAGACCCCCAGCTCCCACTTATATGATCGCCCTCATACTGCTGGTGGTCAAGCAAGAATCCTAGGGGCTCTATCAACGTGTAATAGCGACGTGTCAGGTCACCTAAAGCAGTACACGATGATAAAGGTAAACCAGATAGCATACTATCATCTCGAGTAAGACTGTCCTACCGGGATAGGTCCTCCCTCAATCATTACAATCACGTACCTGTGACCTAATAATTGACTCTGAGGGCACTATCTCCAACAATCTCCCACTTGCACTCAAGGCTAATTATTGCGATGTCGCATACTCACAGCCCGTGTGATACCGAACATCCAACTCCTCTACTAGTCAGTCTCACAAAGCTCGTTTGCGAAACTTTTGCGTTCGAGGAATAGCCTCCGTGAGTGGATCCGCTTAGTTGTTTCTTTCTATGTCTCTCTATATCTCAAGTTCGCGGAGAAAGCCATCTCCCGAAATGAGCAATACCTGTCTTAGAATGTGTCTGGATGTCTGATGGGACATAGCTCATAAATGAACTCCAAATCCAAACTTCTTAGACTGTATCGTCAACTGAACTTAATCAGTATCCTGCGCGCCATGCCTCCCTCAGTATTGCCTTGGACCACCTGTCCAAAATACTGCCCCTCATCAGAAGGAAAACTATAACTCTGACAACCTCCTTGTCGTCCATATCACCTTGGAAGCCTGGAATGATAACTGTTTCCTGAATGAGGCTGTCGTTATCATCTCCCTAGAACATCCACTTATGTTCTAAAACTGCTTCCGACTGCTTCTCCAGGATTGGATTAATGTCAACTTATTGCATCTAGTGCAAGAACAACATCTGGTGTGGTACTTGACATCTCATGATTGACTCAATTGCCTGAGCAAGTGATCTGCCAATCATGCACATCCCTCTCCCCTTTAGTCTGTAAGACACCTTTGGAGAGGGTGACTCCATTACCTGCAGGTACACTACCGTGCCAGGAGTCGTCCATCCTAAATACTCTTAGAATGCTGTCAAGTACCCTGATTGGGAAACCATCCAAATCTAGATCTAAGACCATAGATCTAGTAACCAGTATGTCTGATATAATGTCCAAGTCCATGTGGAGAAACCACTGTGTGACGACCAAAGTATAACCGATCGTAGTGTAGGAGTTTCTTTTCCTACTCTGTGTATATCATCCAAATACCAGGATATCACACCCTACTACCTTCTCAACAGATCCATCCCCTATTCTGATGAAGTCAAACCCATGACTGTCACGTCAGAAACAGATGATCTATCTCCGCTACATCTTCTTTAGTCTATAAATAGACATAAGCTACCTGTCCACCAATGCTTCCGCTGCTCCAACTGACTACGACAACCCTCTGGCAGAGTCATATACACGTACACTTCTGAAGCGAATTCAGAACGACGCTATACTCATCCTCCTGCCGGGTCTCGTAACCTGGAACAACAGCAATGGTAATTGTGGGTAAACAAGAACTTCCTTGTCACCGTCCTTGAGGCCACCGTAGTACCTCTCGGGTGCCTGAAGTTACCCACCTTATCTGCGGAGTGGCCAATGGAATGTCAATCCAGATTGAATCTTTAGGTTCCTTATCAAATCTTCAGTAATCGTTTGTGGTTCTGGAATCACTTCCAGTTCTACCATACTCCCACTACTGTTTTCTGAAAAATCCATTTTTAATAAAACTGTGGTGAGTCTAGAACAATATTGCTATTGTTCATCCAGATGGCAGAAAGTCAACCCTCGTCATAGCCTGGGTCAACCCACAAACAGCCATTACAGAAACGTGCCTTGAGTTGTCCAGTGTCTGGTTTTAATCATAAACCGGATAACTCCCCGTACCTTAACATCGTTAAGATACGAACTGTTCTATATCCCATATAGGACTAGAGGCACTGATTTGATTGAACCAGATCCAAATCATGCAGCTGTCTCCAGCGTATGTCAACTAAATGGAAGGAGGCCGATCAGCGTTACTCAACATAGGAATACTTCCAATTATGAGTAACCTGAAAGAGAAGCAAGATCTCTTTATCATTACTATCAACTGAATACCATACACAAGTATCTACATCTTCGATCTCTTTGAAGAATCCCGATACTTGCTATACCTGGTTCTCTACTCTATTCAAATACCTATAACTTCTCAAAATTTGGACCCTGTGTTTCCGCAAAACACCTGTCTAAAAACTAGAGAAGTCATAAGTAAACCGAATATAGTATGAGGACCAACCCCTCTATCCTAATGGACACTGGACAACATACAATACTTTGTATAAGTCCCTTGAGTCTGATAACTCATTCACTGTGTGTCGTAGGTTGAAAACTGTACTTATGGTTAAGAAGAATTACACCGCTGTTTAATGCTCCTTACCTAACCATCCACTGATATAGGTAAATGTCGTAGACATAATTTCAGAAAGGTATATCTCACTCTATGAAAATAGACGTACAGATATATCAATTTGAAATTGGTGCATAACAGCGGATATTCAAAACCAAATATTTGCCGACCGGCAAACAGCCCAGGTGATTTCCTCAAATATCACTGATTACAACGAATCCCGATATAATGAGGATAATCACCCAATTCCCAATAACTTACTCCCACTCATCATCTGTAAAACCATACAGATGTGAGAATCGTACCTGGTAAATACATACCCTGGAGTAAGTATCTAATCGGGAAATCAGTTTTCCTTTAACATTACACAGTGAAACTGAAACATTGAAATGTTTCGATGGGGTATCCTGGTATTCCTAGTAATGCCTCTTCCAGATTCACGACTGTAACCGTATAATTCTTTGCCACCTCTCCAAATCCCTTCATATGTCTTTAGTCTTTACCTTCTGCACACCCCTTTAGGCCAAATGGTTTTCTTCCTTCCCTACCGTTCGGCACCAGCCTATGGTTTGGAAGAAGACTATCCAATAAGCATAATGGGTGTACTGTCCCAATCCTAGGAACACTCGCAATGAGAGAGGGTGAAGATAAAAGACAACCGAATAAACCTTATTCCTATTTCTCCTGAACCAGAATCCATCCCCGAACTGGAACAAGTTCCATTCGAGTTCGTATATAACCATACGATGGAGTATCCAAATAAACTGTGGATCTTCGTAGTGATACGGAGTGTCCTGGAGAAATACAAAGGTGATGTGGGAGTGGTAACGAAATATTTGGTTTGGTCGTGAAAATCTGTTGCAATTTACTTTGCCCTCTTACTAATCCCTTGCTTTGTCTGAACTTAATACCTTCTGCACACCATCGTTATGCTAATTGGTTTTCTTCATTCCCTACCGGTCGGCACCAGCCTAAGGTTTGGAAGAAGACAATCCAATTTGCGTAATAGGTGTACTACCCCTAAACCAAGGAGTACTCGTAACCTGAGAGAGGGTAAAAGGAAAAGACAACTGAATAATCCTATCCGTTTTCTCCAGAACCGGAAACCATCCTCGAATAAATTCTTTCGAGTTCGTATCTAACCATACGATGGTTTTGTCCAATGGAAGTGGACGTTCGTAGTAAAACGGGGTGTCCTGGAGAAAAAGGTAAAAGTAGGAGTGGCAATGAGGTTTGCAACTCTGACAATCCAAAAAGCCAGTGTTTAAGAAGGTTCAGTCAACTTGGTCACTGAGTCATAGTCTTAGGGTCGGGTCAATGGTCGCTGCCAGAGAGAGAGAGAAAAGAAACACTCAGCGTGCACTCTAACCTAGATCAGAATGGTTACCAATTTATCTAATCTGGAATCCTCCCACTTTACCTCAAATTCTCCTCCAAACCTGAAAGAAGAATTAGTCGGGGTCACCCGAGGAGTAAACTAACTCATCAGTGGGAATCGGGATCCAACTATCATTGCATGATAACGTGACGGAATCCGCTCACGCTATCACACTCCAGAAGGTATGCGCATATCTGGCAAGTTTCAGTTCTTTTGAAACTCCCGATGTGATTTCTGCCCCATGCTCTTATGACCTTGACTTTGGCCAACATATCATAAGTCACATGTCAAGTTCTGCCCGTCATTCTCCAGGTTAATTTGAATCCACCCGTACATACCCTTGACTTTGGCCAAAATGGCAGCACGACTGTCCCAAACCAACGCATCTATCTATGCTGCATATGAATAACCAACAGCTACCAAACACTGTGCCTTGACTTTGGCCAACATACACAGCTTGAATACTATTGACTACCCATATGAAACGACGGAGGGCTACGAATGGTTTCTGGCGAAAACCTTTAACGTAATGAACTTGATATCGTCGAAGGAACGGATAGCTTTTAAAAATATAGTGACGAAAACCTTCGCTAAAGAGGTCACTCCCGGTGAAGGGATCTCGGCTCTTTCCCCGTAGAATGGGGTGCAGGATATTCCAACTGAATACCATGGTGCAAAGCAAAAGTAATCGGCTATAGTGAAGTTAATGCCCTGACGCAAACTTCTGTCCAAGGGGTCACTCCCGGTGAGGGGATCTCGGCCCTTGCCTCGTCGACTGAGGAGCAGGATATTCCAATGAATACCACGACGCAAAACAAAAGTAAACGTCCTTGCAATAACAGCTTTTTGAAAAGTGTTCCAACAACATCAGATTAGGTTTGTTTTAACTTGCATTGATCCGAATCAATGCAGTCCCATCAATTGATCACACCAAAAAGAACGAAAATATACTGATGTACGTATATGCCATCCGCATTCGCCACTGGGTCCCGTCATTACCCGTTAGGTTAGCTAACTAACGACAGAGCGGGGACTGGACTAGCGCGGATGCAAAACATATACAACATCTACTAATATATATACCAATATATTATATTCGCTCAAGGCGTGAATAAAATGCAACATCACAGAGAATGAACAGCATCACAGAAACAATACAGATATCTGGGATCCCCGGGTTTCACAGAGCCGCTGAAACCCGACGTTCCCCTGGTCGTGTGGATAGCCTGTGCAATGAAATCCTAGACCCCTACGGGCGCGGCAAGTTACCCGCCAAAACCTGAAGCGAGGCAGCCCCCTTCAGCAACGTGAATGGACCACCCAGCACTTCACGGAATCCGGTAACTTGGGCACCCCTCCTGGGTCAACCTGTACCCCCTACGAGTGCGGCGAATAGCCCGTCAATCCTAGAGTGAAGCCCCCTCCGTCTCAATGCCATGAGATGCGGGCTTGTTGCCCTCCAGAACCCGGCTATCCGTGCACCCCTCCGCGGGGCAATCCTAGTACGGAAAGTAAAATATACATACAACGGGTACATCGACCGCAACCAGGTCGTGCCCCAAAATAATAATACAAACAGGCAGTGACGGCAGTCCACATGTCGGACGCTCACCCCGCAATATCAAATGTACATAATACAACAAAACTGTACTAGCATTGCATCCAGGCTACCCCCACGACCGATCCGCAACATCACAGCAAAAACAAAACATCAACGTGAAAGTCACGTTCGCAAATCCGTCTAACCGGGCTATAGCAGTTAGACCGGATTTACCGATCAAGTGACATTCACGGTCGCAGATATAATGTAAATACTGTGAAAAATGTGTTTAAAATATCCGATCGATCAAAAAATAACAAGTGGGCCCCCAATCAAAACTGTAGCACTCACAGAAAACCTGGGCCCAATTTTAATATTCCAAAACCCCTAATTTAAGCCCAGAAGCCCACTGTAAAAACCCAACCCACTGATTCCTGTATGCTGCGGCGGAAGCGCGGCAAAACGTGGGTTTTGGCCGCCCTTCCGCGCTCTAGTGAGAGGATCAGTGCCTCGAATTTGAACAGTGTTCTTATAATTTTTAGTACATCAATATTTTAGAACCTGAAAAATTTTTAGAGACTGAAAAATTTCAACAGAAACTGTCGTGGGTGTAATTGGGTTTTCGGAACATTTGATCGACCGGAACTGAAAAACACATTACACAAAGCTAGACTAAGTTAATGGGGAGGCTCTGATACCACTGTAAGTGCACGGCGGCGCCCCGGACGTCAATCCGACGCCGGAATGCGGAAGCGGTGAATAACTTAAATTTTGCGGACTTAGCAAACCGGCACTACCGCGCACTAAACACCCGGATCGTAACCATTAACAAGTCTAAGCTAACTAGAAGATGGGTTAGAGATATACCGACGATCCAAGTCCTCCGGTCTTCTCGTCATGGTCCCGATCTCCTGCGGAAAAGTCCCGTCTCCTCCTCGTCGCCGGAAGTGCACCACATCGCCTACTTTGTTTACGGGCTCCCACCTCAATGCCGAGGCAACTCGGGCACGAAGCCGGCTACTCGACGTGCCCAAGATTCGTTGTAGAATTCGTAGAGAAGAAGTCTCATTTTGGGGTTTGGAGTTGTGCCATTTTGTGGAGGAAAAGAGAGCTTTGAGAGAGGTGGGAAAAATGTAGCATACCAAAATGAGAGTAACATTTTTCATCACCAAAATGAAAAATGAATCCCATTCCCCATAGGAATGGCCGGCCCCCCCCCCATCATGTGTGATTGGAGAGAGAGAGAGAACAAGGTCAAGGGGGTGGGTGGAACAATAATGAAAAGAGATGGTGAAAGAATCCAATGATCACAACCATAACCCACTCTCCAAAACAAGTAATCAACAACCATGATGGTTACTAAAAGTCAAGCCATCAAGAAGATATGAAGTCAAATGATGGGACAAGTATCATGACATGATAATATGCAAAGACCCCCTCCACAAATGCCTATTTGCAACAATGCAAATAAACCCTCCTCCACCAATCTTCGGCCAATGAACGGAACAATGGAAATCGGCCGAAACGGAAAGCAAACTGGAAACTCCAGAAAACTGGTCCCGTAATAAATTACAGGAAAACCCCGATACTGTGCATACACACCCGCATCTGTATTTCGACCGAAATACAAATGCAAAGAGACAAAATCTACGCTGTACTATACTAGGATCCGGCTTATACCAAAGCCGGCTAATAATATCTGTTCGATCCTGATCCGTGCAATACCGCACGTATCTGATCGAACCCTGCCATATAACCATACGGCCTATAGTACAAACTGTCCGATCCTGATCCGTGCAATACCGCACGTATCTGATCGGACCTTGCCATATCTCCATACGGCCTCTACAACCTTTCGCCCGAAAGCTGAGTAACAGAATGTGGGGGACTCTAAAGACTCATCAACACCTTGGTTGTGGATTTAACCACTAGCACGTTAGAGGTATAAGCCAATACATAACGGGCTACCAGGTATTGACCAAAAAGGGATGTCTGTGAGTGAACTCAGCCTGACAACCCTACTGAGCCTGTCAGTGACAATATCCGTGCAGTCCGGTCCGTTCGTCTATGAGTATCGCATGGCGGGCCTAGGGGGTTGGTAAAAGTCAGACCCCCAAAAGCGGTACAAGTCGTGTCGGAGTGTAGCCCAGAACACCCTGAGATACTACTGGAATATCTACCAGTAAATCTCCTTGCCTTGGCCAAGGACTTTGTGTAATGGCTCTCCTAGACACAGCACGACCTCACCCCCAATACCGGGAGAGACGAACCCCTGAAGATACGCTCACTGCCTCCATGTGGCTCGGGACTGTACCCAACTAAAACCTGTTTGCACGACTCCTTTGAGCCGTGGTAGGGTAGTAATCAAAGTACAGTGGGAACTCACACGAGACAAATGACGATCCCCAGGTCGATGAACTAACCTGCACACATGTCACCAGGGAACTGCCATCTGACGTCTGGTATATGACCAACTAGCATGTTCCCGGCGAGTCCTGTCCGGTGTACTCATAACCCAATGAGCACCTGTATACATCTTAGGTGATCCAACTGACACCAGTGGCTTGTGAGACCGGCCACCGCCCCTCGTCGGGGTCTCGACTGTATACACTAGTCTACTAATGGAGTATCGATGCCCAGTCTCGAAACTCCCACGACTAGGGACCTTTTAAGGATAAGCTTATAGACCCCCAGCTCCCACTTATATGATCGCCCTCATACTGCTGGTGGTCAAGCAAGAATCCTAGGGGCTCTATCAACGTGTAATAGCGACGTGTCAGGTCACCTAAAGCAGTACACGATGATAAAGGTAAACCAGATAGCATACTATCATCTCGAGTAAGACTGTCCTACCGGGATAGGTCCTCCCTCAATCATTACAATCACGTACCTGTGACCTAATAATTGACTCTGAGGGCACTATCTCCAACATCAGCAGCATCGGATCAGTCTGTCCAGTAAAATCGATTCCTGATGCCTCCGCCTGCTCCACCACCCGCTCCTACACCCACATTAACTATTAAAATATAAGTATATCATTTAAATTTGAACTTTTCAAAGCAAATATTTCAAACCTGTTAGAATAGGTATTAATACTTACGCAATACTCCTGGGTAGCGGTGTTGGGGAATCGAAGCTCGCCCGTGGCGGGATCTGTCAAGGTGCCGTGAACGGTAAGATACACGGTTAGCACGCTCGGTGTACCACCCTGCGCCAGGGTCTGAGCTCTTTACAATTAGCAAAAAAATTACATATATTATAAATTAACTCTTAATATTACATTATATCAAAATAGATCTATTGTAATTTACCGATAGCTCCATGGCACGAGTAATGTTCCTTGAGCCTCTTGTATAAGTGGGGTAACCTTTCTTCGCCGACTTCCTATTCTCATTATTTTGGTCGGCTTATTTCAGCACAACACATTCAGATTTAGTTTTCTAATTAAGCAACACAAAAAATAAATTATATACTAAACAATTAGTTAAATTTAAATTACAAACCTGTTTGTGCTGAGAGTCAAAATATTGGCACAAGAGAGCCCATGTATCTATATTGACTCTCGCAAAGGCCAGAGTATGTAGAAGAGCCACTCTCTCTGCCTCAGGGGTCGCCATCTATAAGGAATAGCAGTCGATCTTTAGCTCATTCCTATTGTATCGGACCTTTGATTGCATGTTCTTCATCAAGCCCTGATACAGAGCGTGAAGATCGAGCACTCTCTCAGGGTGATCAGGGTCGGGCATAGGCTGAAAGTCGTAATCCAACCGCAAATAAAAAAAACAATATATTTAAATTGGAAGTGTTAAATAATAATAAATATATTGGATAAGTCAAATGAAAATACATATTAATACCCGAGCCTGATCCCAGAAGAGGGCAAATGAGCGCCGGTGCTGATCGCTGTAAGTGCACGGCGGCGCCCCGGCCGTCAAACCGACGCCGGAATGCGGAAGCGGTGAATAACTTAAATTTTGCGGACTTAGCAAACCGGCACCACCGCGCACTAAACACCCGGATCGTTACCATTAACAAGTCTAAGCTAACTAGAAGAAGGGAAAGAGATATACCGACGATCCAAGTCCTCCGGTCTTCATCTCCACTCCGATCTCCTCGCGGGATCTCCGTCCGTCTCCTACTCGTCGCCGGAAGTGCACCACGTCGCCTACATCGTTTACGGGCTCCCACCTCAATGCCGAGGCAACTCGGGCACGAAGCCGGCTACTCGACGTGCCCAAGATTCGTTGTAGAATATGTGAAGAACTTGTGTCTCAATTTGGGGTTGTGGAATTGCCATTTTGGTGGAGGAAATCAAGGAGGTTTTTGGATGAACAAGAGAGCAATTTTCATAGCACCATGTGAACCAAAAATTGCCCACCTCCCTAATGAAATGAATCCCCATCTCCTTTTGAATGGCCGGCCCCCCTTTTTTGCCATATGTGATTGGAGAGAGAAAGAGTGAAGTCAAGGGGGTGGGTGGAACATAATGCAAAAGAGAGAGCAAAAAGGGTATGATGATCAAGAATCATTTTAACCAAAACTCCACTCCAAAAACTCATCAACAACTACCATGATGGCTCACAAAGTCATGCCATCATGACACAAAGAAAATCAAGGTCAAGGGAGAGACTATCATGATACAACAATAAGCAAATACCCCCTTCACAAATGTCTATTTGCAACAATGCAAATAAACCCTCCTCCACCAATCTTCGGCCAATGAACGGAACAAAGGAAATTGGCCGAAACGGAAAGCAAACTGGCAACTCCAGAAAACTGGTCCCGTAATAAATTACGGGAAAACCCCGATATTGTGCATACACACCCGCATCTGTATTTCGACTGAAATACAAATGCAATGAGACAAAATCTCCACTGTACTATACCAGGATCCGGCTTATACCAAAACCGGCTAGTAATATCTGTTCGATCCTGATCCGTGCAATACCGCACGTATCTGATCGAACCCTGCCATATAACCATACGGCCTATAGTACAAACTGTCCGATCCTGATCCGTGCAATACCGCACGTATCTGATCGGACCTTGCCATATCTCCATACGGCCTCTACAACCTTTCGCCCGAAAGCTGAGTAACTGAATGTGGGGGACTCTAAAGACTCATCAACACCTTGGTTGTGGATTTAACCACTAGCACGTCAGAGGTATAAGCCAATACGTAACGGGCTACCAGGTATTGACTAAAAGGGACGTCTGTGAGCGAACTCAGCCTGACTCCCTACTGAGCCTGTCAGTGACAATATCCGTACAGTCCGGTCCGTTCGTCTATGAGTATCGCATGGCGGGCCTAGGGGGTTGGTAAAAGTCAGACCCCCAAAAGCGGTACAAGTCGTGTCGGAGTGTAGCCCAGAACACCCTGAGATACTACTGGAATACCTACCAGTAAATCTCCTTGCCTTGGCCAAGGACTTTGTGTAATGGCTCTCCTAGACACAGCACGACCTCACCCCCAATACCGGGAGAGACGAACCCCTGAAGATACGCTCACTGCCTCCATGTGGCTCGGGACTGTACCCAACTAAAACCTGTTTGCACGACTCCTTTGAGCCGTGGTAGGGTAGTAATCAAAGTACAGTGGGAACTCACACGAGACAAATGACGATCCCCAGGTCGATGAACTAACCTGCACACATGTCACCAGGGAACTGCCATCTGACGTCTGGTATATGACCAACTAGCATGTTCCCGGCGAGTCCTGTCCGGTGTACTCATAACCCAATGAGCACCTGTATACATCTTAGGTGATCCAACTGACACCAGTGGCTTGTGAGACCGGCCACCGCCCCTCGTCGGGGTCTCGACTGTATACACTAGTCTACTAATGGAGTATCGATGCCCGGTCTCGAAACTCCCACGACTAGGGACCTTTTAAGGATATGCTTGTAGACCCCCAGCTCCCACTTATATGATCGCCCTCATACTGCTAGTGGTCAAGCAAGAATCCTAGGGGCTCTATCAACGTGTAATAGCGACGTGTCATGTCACCTAAAGCAGTACACGATGATAAAGGTAAACCAGATAGCATACTATCATCTCGAGTAAGACTGTCCTACCGGGATAGGTCCTCCCTCAATCATTACAATCACGTACCTGTGACCTAATAATTGACTCTGAGGGCACTATCTCCAACAATCTCCCACTTGCACTCAAGGCTAATTATTGCGATGTCGCATACTCACAGCCCGTGTGATACCGAACATCCAACTCCTCTACTAGTCAGTCTCACAAAGCTCGTTTGCGGAACTATTGCGTTCGAGGAATAGCCTCAGTGAGTGGATCCGCTTAGTTGTCTCTTTCCATGTCTCTCTAAATCTCAAGTTCGCGGAGAAAACCCATCTCCCGAAATGAGCAATACCTGTCTTAGAATGTGTCTGGATGTCTGATGGGACATAGCTCATAAATGAACTCCAAATCCAAACTTCTTAGACTGTATCGTCAACTGAACTTAATCAGTATCCTGCGCGCCATGCCTCCCTCAGTATTGCCTTGGACCACCTGTCCAAAATACTGCCCCTCATCAGAAGGAAAACTATAACTCTGACAACCTCCTTGTCGTCCATGTCACCTTGGAAGCCTGGAATGATAACTGTCTCCTGAATGAGGCTGTCGTTATCATCTCCCTAGAACATCCACTTATGTTCTAAAACTGCTTCCGACTGTTTCTCCAGGATTGGATTAATGTCAACTTATTGCATCTAGTGCAAGAACAACATCTGGTGTGGTACTTGACATCTCATGATTGACTCAATTGCCTAAGCAAGTGATCTGCCAATCATGCACGTCCCTCTCCCCTTTAGTCTGTAAGACACCTTTGGAGAGGGTGACTCCATTACCTGCAGGTACACTACCGTGCCAGGAGTCGTCCATCCTAAATACTCTTAGAATGCTTTCAAGTACCCTGATTGGGAAACCACCCAAATCCAGATCTAAAACCATAGATCTAGTAACCAGTATGTCTGATATAAAATCCATTTCCTTTGTGGAGAAACCACTGTGTGACGACCAAAGTATAACCGATCGTAGTATAGGAGTTTCCTTTCCTACTCTGTGTAGGTCATCCAAATACCAGGATATCACACCCTACTACCTTCTCAACAGATCCATCCCCTATTCTGATGAAGTCAAACCCATGACTGTCACGTCAGAAATAGATGATCTATCTCCGCTACATCTGCTCTAGTCTATAAATAGACATAAGCAACCTGTCCACCAATGCTTCCGCTGCTCCCACTGACTACGACAACCCTCTGGCAGAGTCATATAGACGTACACTTCTAAAACTGGTTTAGAACGACGCTATACTCATCCTCCCGCCGGGTCTCGTAACCTGGAACAACAGCAATGGCAATTGTGGGTAAACAAGAACTTCCCTGTCACCGTCCTTGAGGCTACCGTAGTACCTCTCGGGTGGCTGAAGTTACCCACCTTATCTGCGGAGTGGCCAATGGAATGTCAATCCAGATTGAATCTTTAGGTTCCTTATCAAATCTTCAGTAATCGTTTGTGGTTCTGGAATCACTTCCAGTTCTACCATACTCCCACTACTGTTTTCTGAAAAAATCCATTTTTAATAAAACTGTGGCGAGTCTAGAACAATATTGCTATTGATCTTCCAGATGGTAGAAAGTCAACCCGCGTCATAGCCAGGGTCAACCCACAAACAGCCATTACAGAAACGTGCCTTGAGTTGTCCAGTGTCTGGTTTTAATCATAAACCGGACAACTCCCCGTACCTTAACATCGTTAAGATATGAACTGTTCTATATCCAATATAGAAACAGAGGCACTGATTTAATTGAACCAGATTCAAATCATGCAGCTGTCCCCAGCGCATGTCAACTAAATGGAAGGAGGCCGATCAGCGTTACTCAACTTAGGAATACTTCCAATTATGAGTAACCTGAAAGAGAAGCAAGATCTCTTCATCATTACTATCAACTGAATACCATACACAAGTATCTACATCTTCGATCTCTTTGAAGAATCCCGATACTTGCTATACCTGGTTCTCTACTCTATTCAAATACCAATAACTTCTCCAAATTCGGACCCTGTGTTTCCACGAAACACCTGTCTAAAAACTAGAGAAGTCATAAGTAAACTGAATGTAGTACGAGGACCAACCCCTCTGTCCTGATGGACCCTGGACAACATACAATCCTTTGTATAATTCCCTTGAGTCTAATAACTCATTCACTGTGTGTCGTAGGTTGAAAACTGTACTTATGGTTAAGAAGAATTACACCACTGTTTAATGCTCCTTATCTAACCATCCACTGATATAGGTAAATGTCGTAGACATAATTTCAGAAAGGTATATCTCACTCTATGAAAATAGACGTACAGATATATCAATTTGAAATTGGTGCATAACAGCGGATATTCAAAACCAAATATTTGCCGACCGGCAAACAGCCCAGGTGATTTCCTCAAATATCACCGATTACAACGAATCCCGATATAATGAGGATGATCACCCAATTCCCAATAACCTACTCCCACTCATCATCTGTAAAACCATACAGATGTGAGAATCATACCTGGTAAATACATACCCTGGAGTAAGTATCTAATCGGGAAATCAGTTTTCTTTTAACAGTACACAGTGAAACTGAAACATTGAAATGTTTCGGTGGGGTATCCCGGTATTCTTAGTAATGCCTCTTCCATTATCCAAATTCACAACTATAACCGTATAATTCTTTGCCACCTCTCCAAATCCCTTCATATGTCTTTAGTCTTTACCTTCTGCACACCCCTTTAGGCCAAATGGTTTTCTTCCTTCCCTACCGTTCGGCACCAGCCTATGGTTTGGAAGAAGACTATCCAATAAGCATAAAGGGTGTACTGTCCTAATCCTAGGAGCACTCGCAACGCGAGAGAAGGTGAAGATAAAAGACACCTGAATGTACTTTATTCCTATTTCTCCTGAACCAGAATCCATCCCCGAACTGGAACAAGTTCCATTCGAGTTCGTATATAACCATACGATGGAGTATCCAAATAAACTGTGGATCTTCGTAGTGATACGGAGTGTCCTGGAGAAATACAAAGGTGATGTGGGAGTGGTAACGAAATATTTGGTTTGGTCGTGAATATCTGTTGCAATTTACTTTGCCCTCTTACTAATCCCTTGCTTTGTCTAAGCTTAATACCTTCTGCACACCATCGTTATGCTAATTGGTTTTCTTCATTCCCTACCGGTCGGCACCTGCCTATGGTTTGGAAGAAGACGATCCAATTTGCGTAATAGGTGTGCTACCCCTAAACCAAGGAGTACTCGTAACCTGAGAGAGGGTAAAAGGAAAAGACAACTGAATAATCCTATCCGTTTTCTCCAGAACCGGAAACCATCCTCGAATAAATTCTTTCGAGTTCGTATCTAACCATACGATGGTTTTGTCCAATGGAAGTGGACGTTCGTAGTAAAACGGGGTGTCCTGGAGAAAAGGGTAAAAGTAGGAGTGGCAATGAGGTCTGCAACTCTGACAATCCAAAAGCCGGTGTTTAAGAAGGTTCGGTCAACTTGGTCACTGAGTCAAAGTCTTAGGGTCGGGTCAATGGTCGCTGCCAAAGAGAGAGAGAAAAGAAACACTCAGCGTGCACTCTAACCTAGATCAGAATGGTTACCAATTTATCTAATCTGGAAACCTCCCACTGTACCTCAAATTCTCCTCCAAACCTTAAAGAAGAATTAGTCGGGGTCACCCGAGGAGTATACCAACTCATCAGTGGGAATCGGGATCCAACTCTCATCGCATGATAACGTGACGGAATCCGCTCACGTCATCACACTCCAGAAGGTATGCGCATATCTGGCAAGTTTCAGTTCTTTTGAAACTCCCGATGTGATTTCTGCCCCATGCTCTTATGACCTTGACTTTGGCCAACAAATCATAAGTCACATGTCAAGTTCTACCCGTCATTCTCCAGGTTGATTCGAATCCACCCGCACAAGCCCTTGACTTTGGCCAACAAGGCTATACGACTGTTCCAAACCAACGCATCTATCTATGCTGCATATGAATAACCAACAGCTACCAAACACTGTGCCTTAACTTTGGCCAACAAACACAGCTTGAATACTATTGACTACCCATATGAAACGACGGAGGGCTACGAATGGTTTCTGGCGAAAACCTTTAACGTAAAGAACTTGATATCGTCGAAGGAACGGATAGCTTTTAAAAATATAGTGACGAAAACCGTTGCTAAAGAGGTCACTCCCGGTGAAGGGATCTCGGCTCTTTCCCCGTAGAATGGGGTGCAGGATATTCCAACTGAATACCACGATGCAAAGCAAAAGCAATCGGCTATAGTGAAGTTAATGCCCTGACGCAAACTTCTGTCCAAGGGGTCACTCCCGGTGAAGGGATCTCGGCCCTTGCCTCGTCGACTGAGGAGCAGGATATTCTAAATGAATACCGCGATGCAAAACAAAAGTGAACGTCCTTGCAATAACAGCTTTTTGAAAAGTGTTCCAACAACATCAGATTAGGTTTGTTTTTAAACTTGCATTGATCCGAATCAATGCAGTCCCATCAATTGATCACACCAAAAAGAACGAAAATATACTGATGTACGTATATGCCATCCGCATTCGCCACTGGGTCCCGTCATTACCCGTTAGGTTAGCTTACTAACGACAGAGCGGGGACTGGACTAGCGCGGATGCAAAACATATACAACATCTACTAATATATATACCAATATATTATATTTCGCTCAAGGCGTGAATAAAATGCAACATCACAGAAAATGAACAGCATCACAGAAACAATACAGATATCTGGGATCCCCGGGTTTCACAGAGCCGCTGAAACCCGACGTTCCCCTGGTCGTGTGGATAGCCTGTGCAATGAAATCCTAGACCCCTACGGGCGCGGCAAGTCACCCGCCAAAACCTGAAGCGAGGCAGCCCCCTTCAGCGCCGTGAATGGACCACCCAGCACTTCACGGAATCCGGCAACTTGGGCACCCCTCCTGGGTCAAACCTGTACCCCCTACGAGTGCGGCGAATAGCCCGCCAATCCTAGAGTGAAGCCCCCTCCGTCCCAATGCCATGAGATGCGGGCTTGCTGCCCTCTAGAACCCGGCTATCCGTGCACCCCTCCGCGGGGCAATCCTAGTACAGAAAGTAAAATATACATACAACGGGTACATCGACCGCAACCAGGTCGTGCCCCAAAATAATAATACAATCAGGCAGTGACGGCAGTCCACATGTCGGACGCTCGCCCCGCAATATCAAATGTACATAATACAACAAAGACTGTACTAGCATTGCATCCAGGCTATCCCCCACGACCGATCCGCAACAACACAGCAAATACATAGAACATCAACGTGAAAGTCACGTTCGCAAATCCGTCTAACCGGGCTATAGCAGTTAGACCGGATTTACCGATCGAGTGACATTCACGGTCGCAGATATAATGTAAATACTGTGAAAAATGTGTTTAAAAAATTTCCGATTGATCAAACAATTAACAAGTGGGCCCCAAAGAAAACTGTAGCACTCACAGAAACAATTGGCCCAACTTTAATATTCCAAAGCCCATATTTTAAGCCCAGAAGGCCTCTGTAAAAAAATGGTGAAGTGATGTGAATAGTGCGCGGCGGAAGGGCCGCACTAATGGGGTTTTCGCGGCGGTTCCGCGCTCCAACTGTGGAGTTACTTCATCAAATTTTTACAGAACTCTTAGATTATCCAGTACATCAATATTCTACAACCTGAAAAATTTTTCGAGACCAAAAATTTTCAACAGAAACTGATGCGAACTAAAATGCAGTTTTGGAACTTTTTGATCAATCGGAAATGCAAACACATTACACAAAGCTAGACTAAGTTAATGGCGAGGCTCTGATACCACTGTAAGTGCACGGCGGCGCCCCGGCCGTCAAACCGACGCCGGAATGCGGAAGCGGTGAATAACTTAAATTTTGCGGACTTAGCAAACCGGCACCACCGCGCACTAAACACCCGGATCGTTACCATTAACAAGTCTAAGCTAACTAGAAGAAGGGAAAGAGATATACCGACGATCCAAGTCCTCCGGTCTTCATCTCCACTCCGATCTCCTCGCGGGATCTCCGTCCGTCTCCTACTCGTCGCCGGAAGTGCACCACGTCGCCTACATCGTTTACGGGCTCCCACCTCAATGCCGAGGCAACTCGGGCACGAAGCCGGCTACTCGACGTGCCCAAGATTCGTTGTAGAATATGTGAAGAACTTGTGTCTCAATTTGGGGTTGTGGAATTGCCATTTTGGTGGAGGAAATCAAGGAGGTTTTTGGATGAACAAGAGAGCAATTTTCATAGCACCATGTGAACCAAAAATTGCCCACCTCCCTAATGAAATGAATCCCCATCTCCTTTTGAATGGCCGGCCCCCCTTTTTTGCCATATGTGATTGGAGAGAGAAAGAGTGAAGTCAAGGGGGTGGGTGGAACATAATGCAAAAGAGAGAGCAAAAAGGGTATGATGATCAAGAATCATTTTAACCAAAACTCCACTCCAAAAACTCATCAACAACTACCATGATGGCTCACAAAGTCATGCCATCATGACACAAAGAAAATCAAGGTCAAGGGAGAGACTATCATGATACAACAATAAGCAAATACCCCCTTCACAAATGTCTATTTGCAACAATGCAAATAAACCCTCCTCCACCAATCTTCGGCCAATGAACGGAACAAAGGAAATTGGCCGAAACGGAAAGCAAACTGGCAACTCCAGAAAACTGGTCCCGTAATAAATTACGGGAAAACCCCGATATTGTGCATACACACCCGCATCTGTATTTCGACTGAAATACAAATGCAATGAGACAAAATCTCCACTGTACTATACCAGGATCCGGCTTATACCAAAACCGGCTAGTAATATCTGTTCGATCCTGATCCGTGCAATACCGCACGTATCTGATCGAACCCTGCCATATAACCATACGGCCTATAGTACAAACTGTCCGATCCTGATCCGTGCAATACCGCACGTATCTGATCGGACCTTGCCATATCTCCATACGGCCTCTACAACCTTTCGCCCGAAAGCTGAGTAACTGAATGTGGGGGACTCTAAAGACTCATCAACACCTTGGTTGTGGATTTAACCACTAGCACGTCAGAGGTATAAGCCAATACGTAACGGGCTACCAGGTATTGACTAAAAGGGACGTCTGTGAGCGAACTCAGCCTGACTCCCTACTGAGCCTGTCAGTGACAATATCCGTACAGTCCGGTCCGTTCGTCTATGAGTATCGCATGGCGGGCCTAGGGGGTTGGTAAAAGTCAGACCCCCAAAAGCGGTACAAGTCGTGTCGGAGTGTAGCCCAGAACACCCTGAGATACTACTGGAATACCTACCAGTAAATCTCCTTGCCTTGGCCAAGGACTTTGTGTAATGGCTCTCCTAGACACAGCACGACCTCACCCCCAATACCGGGAGAGACGAACCCCTGAAGATACGCTCACTGCCTCCATGTGGCTCGGGACTGTACCCAACTAAAACCTGTTTGCACGACTCCTTTGAGCCGTGGTAGGGTAGTAATCAAAGTACAGTGGGAACTCACACGAGACAAATGACGATCCCCAGGTCGATGAACTAACCTGCACACATGTCACCAGGGAACTGCCATCTGACGTCTGGTATATGACCAACTAGCATGTTCCCGGCGAGTCCTGTCCGGTGTACTCATAACCCAATGAGCACCTGTATACATCTTAGGTGATCCAACTGACACCAGTGGCTTGTGAGACCGGCCACCGCCCCTCGTCGGGGTCTCGACTGTATACACTAGTCTACTAATGGAGTATCGATGCCCGGTCTCGAAACTCCCACGACTAGGGACCTTTTAAGGATATGCTTGTAGACCCCCAGCTCCCACTTATATGATCGCCCTCATACTGCTGGTGGTCAAGCAAGAATCCTAGGGGCTCTATCAACGTGTAATAGCGACGTGTCATGTCACCTAAAGCAGTACACGATGATAAAGGTAAACCAGATAGCATACTATCATCTCGAGTAAGACTGTCCTACCGGGATAGGTCCTCCCTCAATCATTACAATCACGTACCTGTGACCTAATAATTGACTCTGAGGGCACTATCTCCAACAATCGCCCCATTCAACGTGAAGTGGATACTTCTTTACGATGCGGCTCTCATCCCCAATATACCGGGCATAATCGCCGGTATAACAATAATCGGGGGTAGAGAAGAGGGGGAATGCTGCCTCCCCCTAGCTCTGTCGGGCCTCAATCTATGGGATTGATTCGGCCCTCGAGTCCCCCTCTCGGGATGGGACTGCACTGCATCTACAAGAAATATCAAGACAAGCAATATTAAGATAAAGTGGTATTAAGAAATCAAGGTTTAACAAAAATTGAAGTGTGATATATACCTCCGGAGACAGCAGCACAAGCCTGGGCCCGGGCAGCAGCACGAGCGGGATGATAGTTCCTCCGGTGAAGAACAACCGGTGACCCGGACGTGGACGCATCCCCTCCAACTAGAAAATAAACATTGACGATAAAATTACATGAAGTTCATGTTTATTCTTAGAGGATATGTAAAATGAATAAATATTTTATATTTATTCATACTAACCTGTAGACTGAGCGGAGGGTATGGAAGTGACGGGAGTGGCCACTGTACCAGATGTGAATGCACCACCTATAATTAGATAGGTAAAAATAGATTATATAAGTAATTGCAAAAAGAATGTGTATATCAATAATATAACATTCTAAATCAATATGCATGCAATAAAAAATATATAAATATACCCGCAGGTGCGGTGGTAGCCTCTGCCCGAGATGTGGAGGCCCCACCTATTGCTAGACAATCAAAAAATGATTATCCAAGTAAGAGAAAAAAGAATGTGTGTATATTTATGATATAACATTCTAAATCAATATGCATGCACTATAGTATATATAAACATACATGCAGGGGTGGTAGTGGCATCTGCCTCTGATGTGGATGCACCACCACTAGCTAGACAATTAAACATTGACTATATAAGTAATTTTGAAATACATATGCGTGTATATCTATACTATCACATTCAAAATGAATATGCGTGCAATATACCTGGAAGTGTGGAAAAGTCCACATGGAAGGAGTCATCCGAAGGGGTCTCCGATTGAGGTGCAAGACCGGCCCTCTGAAGCTCCCTACGCAGCTCTCCGGACGGCAGAACCGCTCTGCCTCTGTCGCTGCCGCAGCTGGTGCTCCTGTCGCCCCTCGCTGCTCCGGTCGTCATCATCAAACCTAGATAAGAGTACAATCGTTACATATGCATGCAATATATGTTTAGATCGTAGAAATATGAAGTAATAATATAATATTACTGATAACCTTTTTCGTTTCGTGAACGCATTAGACATATCTACTTAGATTTCATCATCGATATCATTTATAACCCACGTAACTTCATGATCAGCCGAAGACAACCCGTCTTTTGAAATAGACGGTCGGAGCACTATATGTCTTCTCTCTTCTTCATCCTCGTCTCTGTCCTCCATATGATCGTCGAATTCTGGGACATCGTAAACATCCCTGGGTTTCCAACGGCATACGACACTCCATCCAAGATGCTTCAAGCACTATGAGTAGTAAACTTGGAACGCTTGTTTCGGAAAGATAAATGGATCGTCCTGTAAATCGAAGTGTGTTCACACCAGTCAATCCATATTCATCTTTCCAAGTTCCGAGATTGTATCTCCACTTATCTGTGTCGGTTCGTGTATCGTACCAAGTACATTGAAATATATAAAACGGTTCTGATCGTCTGGGATATTGGATGCCAAGTATGCAATTTAAGTATCCATAATAAATCACACCATCCGATCCTATCGTCGCAATCCCACTATTCTGAGTGGTTCGAGATGTTTCTATGTCCTTAACTTCAAATTTGTCTCCAAGGACACCGAATCCTTTATAATATGCAAGCTCTATACTAGGAAACTGAGCTAAATATCTTGAATCACTCTCTAATGATGTAGACAAATTCGAATCGTAGATTTAACAAAACAAATTTTACGAAAAATACATAAAGATATAAGTTTAGATTATGACTGGTAGCAATAACATGTTATTCGAACAACTTACATGATCTGCAACCCAATCGCAAAAATTATCTTGATGATATTTTTCCAATCGTTCATCATTCCAATCAGGATGCGTCTTACGTACCTCATTAAAATGATTTCTGTTCTCAACAATAAATTATGACATTAATATTATATCATTTCATACACACACAAACACAAATATAACAATTAATCCAAAAAAACTTGCTCTCTAATTTCTTCAAGACATATGCTATTCAGGAGGATAAACTGATATATCTTGTTGATAAACATGGTGTCTACTCTTTTATAATCAACTTTACTATATGGCCCGTCCTGAATTCTCTGAGGCCGGTTAAGTTTTGTCTCAATGTTCTCGTCTAGATAGCGGGAACAAAATGTGGTTATTTTATCTAGAAGATAATCTTGCATGATAGAACCCTCTGGTCGTTTTCTATTGCGTATATACTTTTTAGAGTGTAGAGGTACCTAAAGAAAAATACGTTAAATAAATAACTACGGACATATAGGACAACAATAATTTTACAAATTGCGTGAAACGAAAAATTCCACGTACCTTTCAATGGGATACATCCATCGATATTGTACCAGTCCAGCTAACTTAGCCTCGGTTGTAAGATGAACCGTCAGGCGTATTATGGTATCGAAGAATGAAGGTGGGAAAATACGCTCAAGCTTGCAAAGTATCAATGAAATAGAATTTTCTAGATTCTCCAGCGTCGCAACATCCAAGATTTTAGCGCATAATTCTCTAAAAAAGCAACAAAGGTCATTGATTATTAAACCAACCAATTTAGTAAGGGAAGTCCTGAGGGCTAATGGGAGAAGGTGCTCTATAATAAAATGGTGATCATGACTTTTTAGCCCATCGATCTTGCCTTTCACAATTTTTATCTTCTTGCTAAATGATCCTGAGAAACCTGTGGGAATTTCAATGCAACACATGCAGAAACCTTTTCTTCTCCGGTTGTGATATATGATACGCGGCATTGGGAAGTACAAACTTGCCTGGTTTACCCTCTATCAGTTTAGAATGCAATTCACTTCTAATTTCTCAGTCTTGAAGATCCATCCGAGCACGGAGGCTGTCTTTCAATTTTCCGTCATTACAAAGAAGCAAGTTGAGTACGTGCTCGGATACTCCCTTCGCTATGTGCATGACGTCCAGACAATGAAACACTAAATTTGTTGACCAGTACGGAAGCTCGTAGAAAATGCTTAACTTGTTCCAGTATGGTGGTTTAACATGTTTTGCCGGATTTATCCTAAAGGTCACATTATTGTAACCATCCCACTGAGCAGTCACATCCTCTCCGGATAATGAGGCTGGAGGCCCAAGAAGCTTCTTATGACCAACAAAGTGAGCAGTGTCTAACCTGTAGGGATGGTTTAGTAGCAGGAAACGCCGATGACCCCAATAACAAACCTTCCAATTAAAATTCAAGAATTTCGATGTTGTATATTGATGGCAATAAAGGCATATTTTGTGACCATGTACGGACCAACCTGATAGCATTCCATACGCAGGAAAGTCATTAATTGTCCACATTAAAGCCGCACACAGTGTGAAGGTTGTATCTGTGTTTGTATAGTAAGTCTCTACACCATCAATGAATAAAGATTTTAACTCATCGATTAGAGGTCGGAGATAAACGTCGATATTTTTTCCCGGTGAGTTTGGTCATTCAATATGAAAAGGCATCATAAAGTAGGATTGATCCATAACCAATCACGGCGACAAATTCTAAACTATCATTATAACGGGCCATGTGTTGTGCCTTCCAGCCATACAGTTGAATGGGCAGAAGCCATCACTAGCGAGTCCGAGCCTGATATTGCGAGGATCACTACTAAATATTTTGTACCTCCTATCGAAACTACCTCCTATCGAAATCCTTCCATGCCGGTGAATCTCTTGGATGACTCATTTTTCCATCTTCACTTGGAGGAGCACGGTGATGCCAAATCATTACCTCGGCTGTTTTCTTGCACCTGAATAGCCTCTGCAGCCTCTGTGTTATTGGAAAGTATCGTGCTATCTTGACATATATATCTGGCTTCTTATCAGATTCTTTCTGCTTATACCTGTCCTCTCCGCATGTTGGACACTCTTTCAAATCTGAATTCTTTTCCGGTACAACACGCAATTTTTGGGACATGCTTGAATCTTCTCACACTTCAGACCTAAATCAGACATCATCTTCTGGGCTCTGTACAAGCTGTCGGGCACGCTATTTCCCGAGGGCATAGAATCTTTCAAGAACTTCAGAAATATCGTGAATGACTTGTTGCTCCATCCATTTAGGCACTTAGTCTGGAAAAGTTGGACGAACCATGATAGGGTGGAATACTTTGCATTCTCACAAATTGGTCTTTTAGTATCATTCATGAACTTTTCATACTTATCCACACGTGGTCCTTGACCGGAAGATATGTCATCTTCGGTACGAATACTATCACCTAGGGCAGCCTCTACCATATCCTCCATTTCTTCTCCTGGAAAGAAGTTACCGTCTTCTTCTTCTGCCGCATTACCGTCTTCTCCTTCTTCTTCTGCCGTATTACTGTCTTCTTCTGCTCCTTCCCCGTGATATAGCCAAATTGTATAAAGTCTAGTAAAACTATGTTTAATGATATGAAGCTCTATGAATTCTACCTTCTGCCAGTACTTATTCCCACATCTATCGCACGAGCAGAGAATCTTCTCTAACACGATTTTATTATATGCACATGCAGATTCAATGAAAGCAGCAACTCCTGTGACAAACTTAGGTTGCATACATTGTTGCCAATCCACATGCATCCAGTGCTTAATTCTGATGTACTGATGAGCCATGTTAGACTGTATAACATATAAATTGTAGGTTATGATGACTATATTAAGAAATTTAAGAACGCGGTGGTTACCGACAAAGAAGAAAATCCGTAAATGCAAGTTTGTCGTTGAAAATAATAAATTATCGATAAAAAAAAGTTAGATTTGAAGATACCCAAGTATGAGTTGTATTCTGTGTATGTGTGTTTCAATTTATGATTTCGGTTAAGTTTAGGGTTGTCAGTGTGTATGTGCTTTGTGTGTGCGTTTGTTATGTATTCATGTTGTATGTGTGTGTTTCGGCTATCGGGAGTAAGGCTTCTATCCCATTAAGAATGTATAGAGCAGACACCCATTCGCTTGTGCTTTCATCCGTTTCGAGTAAATTTCGGCAGCACCTCCCCGCTGTTCTCCGAGTACACTGTAATAGAATACATAATCATTTCAACGCTGTGAAACAACGTTGAAATGAACATCTAATCTATCTTTTTACACGGAGAACCAGTGGAAAAGTACCGACGAAATAACTCAAAATGAATGAAAAACACAAGTGAATGTAGATATTTTCTTTATACATTCCTAACTTGTCTACACTGGACAAATCTATCGGTTATCATACGATTGAATATTCTTGTCACATAAACTACACGATGGGTGTTAGTACCGAACTATGCCGTCCGATATTTAACAAACTTCGTATAGTTCTATGTCACGAAGGACATTGAACGTATGTTAACTGATAGACAGGGACTAAGTCGCGCTTTTATTTTTACATATGAATATCGATGAGAATATGAAAGTTTCATATTATCATCGAATATTATACATTGGTTTTAACTTGAACATTTAACATGAATAGATTTTACGTTTACGTTTTATTATTAAGAGTTCGAAGTTTTTAGTTTAAGGTAAATTTTTCTTGCGTTTACGGTAAAATTATACGTTTATATTATTATCGAGTATCCTACTGAATGAACTAGTGCATCCTAAACCGAACCTTAACCCTACCTAATTAACCCTAACCCTTAACCCTAATTAACCCCCAATTAACACGGAAATAGCTATAGCCCTAACCCTAACCCTAAAATCAAGATTAACACAAAAAAGCATAATTATAAAGGGAAAATGGAAATTAACTCACGTCAGAGTAGTTTTGCCGGCGGGAGACAATGGTGCAGCCAACGATGATGAGACACGGTCGACGACGAGCTCGCGGGAGAATTATTGAGCTCGACGAGACACAGTCGACGACGAGACAAGGCCGACGACAACTGTAGTACGGCCAACGATGACGACGAAGTCGACGATGAATGTACCGGGGACGAGGTGTGGTGGAGATGAGGCGGGCGCGAAAATCGATCACGAGAGAGAAAAGGGTAATTTTGGGGATGACGGTGGAGAATTACCGAGCTTTATTTTTTTATAAATAACCCATCATTGCCCCTACGGATTAATTCATAAGGCTTTCTTTTGCGGCTCCGTAGGGCCAAGTAAAAGATTACATTTTAATATTTTTTAATTAATATGTAGGTTACCGTAGGGGAAACCCTATGGACATACGGATTAATCCGTAGGGGCAGTAAAAAGTTGCCCATACGGATTCGTATAGCCGTAGGGGCAGCCCTTTATTGTAGTAGTGATATATTACCGCTCATGCTTCTTAACATGCTCATTTCTACTACATTCATTTTTTGTACAAGTTTTTTAATTGTCCAATATCCAAATTAATAAAGAAATGCCGGTTTTAACGCTGTCTAATAAAATTTTCCTTTCAATTTCAAAGGCACCCTAGATCATATTGTTAGATTATTTTGATTTAAACTGTTTTCTTGTATATAATTTTAAGTTAATTTATTTTTCTTATTTTGGAATATATATTAAATCAAGAAAAGAAAAGGATTCAAAATTACACGTAATTTGTGTAGATTCAAATTAGCCATAGTTATGTCTCATATTTGTATTAACATGTTTAACATGTTAAACCTTGAGGAAAATAATAGGCTATGGTAAAAGCCTAATGTTTTTTTGTTTACATGTTGGTTTTAGTCCAAGTTTGACTCGTCGACTAACACCAATAAGATGCATGGCATTCCCAAGAGCATGCAACTATTGAATGCATTCATAAACGACAAGTCATTTGAACAGTCATGCCTTTAATTTTTGTAAGGCAGCACGGCAATCTGTGTGGCTTCTAAAGCCGGGCTTGATTTTCTAACTTCTATTTCATATTTCATTATTGTTTGTATGACCTAATTTTCAAACAAATATATTATAAAATCATATTTTATTTTAAATGTTTATTTAGTAATTATTTCCGAATTATATTCAACAATACCACATATGAATCGCTTCTCAATTTTAACCATCCCGTTTTGATCCTATGAGCTAAATTCTTCTTAATCTTCTCATCATGATTAACAAAGTATCCCGAATAACCAAAATGCTTCTTCCTAGATATTGTATGGCTATCAATATACAAGCCATGTTATGGAAATCGGAAAGCGTAGAGAGCTGGAAGGGCATGGCTTTATCATTAGCAGGCTTTAGCATCAAAAAGCGCCAAGGTATTTTTAAATAGTTAATAAAATAATGATGGAAAATTAGATTAACAGAAACTAATATAAACATTACAAAGATATTTTATTGTCATAAAGTTTGTATGCAATAACAAAACTATATTGAACAATTTTAAGAAATTGTCATCCATATAAGTTATGAAAGAGATAATATTACAGATTAGAAACAATAATGAGATTTAATTATTTGATCAATTAATATATGATAATATAAAATTTTTAAGAAAATATTGACTATATTAATGTGGATTTACGTGGGATTTTTAAGCAGGGGCCAAAGCGGAAGATTCAAACTATTAACACATCGCAAATGTGCTTTATGCAAAAGCGAAGTGTTTCATGACCGCTTTCCGCTAAAGGGGGGCTATAGTGAAGATTTTATACGTTTTTCTACAACAATGTATACAAGGTACATCATCTTTCCGCCAAGGTGTTTTGCTAAAATTACATTCTATATTTTCAAATTTTGTTCCGCTAATTTTAGATTTTTTTTTAGAATTTAAGGGTTTTCTCTATTTTTTTATTTTAAAACTTTGTCATTCTTTAGATTCATTAACTAAAACAATATTATCAGCAAACAACATAAACTAATACTCTTATAAAACCCCTGCATTCTTGGTAATTCTGTATATTTTATATATGTATGCGCTCCATAGATCTTCTATGGTGTTCCCAAACACCCATTCCTCGTGCGTGGAGATTATTGGCTTATTTATGTTCAAATATATTTATTCACTCTCTTTCCCCATTAAAAAACTCCTTTCTTCACCCTTCCATCTATCAAATTAATCTCTCAGATTCTAATCTAATCTAGTTGGACACCTGTAATTGGTGTCATTATTGCATCGCTGATGTGTGATAAAAATTCACATCCAATTTCTTAGGGGTGTCAGACCCACACTGTTTGAAAATACAATTCCGAAATTTGAAAATTTCCAAATTATTTAAAATTAGTATTTCCTTAATAGTGTTAGTCGGAACTAGCATTATAAAATACGAAAATTTGAATTTTAGAATTCATCATTGAACTTATAATACAAAAATTTAAAAAACCAAGCAATTTTCAAATCAACATGTACCTCTAGGTTTTCTAAAATACCACAGTATAAATAATAGATCAAAATTTAGATAAACCGGCACACCGTGCATCGTCATCAACCATCCCCACCGCCACCATTGACCGGACATCAACCATCCGCACCGCCACCGGCCGTTCGCCGTCCCCGTTCGTCGCCACCATCGCCGCTGCCCGTCACCGTTTCCGATCACCGCCGTTGCCGCAGCCGCCAGCCAACGTCCCCGATCATCAACTCCCACCGCAGGCCAACCATCCTTGCCGGCTGCCACCGTGCTCGATCGCTGCCACCAACGCCGCTATGACTGCCGGTCGACCATTCAAGTCGCCGTCGCCCGTCGCTGTTCCTGATTGCCGCCACGATCGCCGTCTCCGACCGCCGACCGACCATCTTCGTCGTCGTCGCCCACCATCGTCCCCGATTGCCGCCACCATCGCCGCCTCCGGCCGCCGGCCGACCATGGTCATCGCCGGCCGTCCCCATCGCCGCCACCATCGCAACGGCAGTCCTCCATTGCCGCCTCCAACCACCGTTCCCTATCGCCGCCGCCAGCGCCGCCTCCGACCGCCGGCCGACCATACTCATCGCCGTCGCCTCCACTGGTCATCCTACGCCATCAATTGGTATCCGTCGAAACTCTGTCAGTTTAGTACCGGCTAACGTCCATTATTAAACGCATTTTTCTAAATTACTTATGGATTTTGAAATCAAATGACTAGCATTTTGAATAGAATTTTTTTTTATCAAAATAAAGGTCATTTAATTTATAAATTCTAGATTCTAAAATTATTTGGTATAACACATCCTTAATATTTTCTCAAATATGTTATAGAATTTTGTCCCACTTGCTTATTTCAATGTGCAGTATGTGTGTGTGTGTGTGTATATATAGAGAGAGAGAGCATGACATAAAATCCATTAGGAATCAAGGATGAAGGTCAAAAAGATTTAAAGCACCATTAGAGCTTTTCGAGGAACCTTATTTTTTAAAAGCCGAAATCGCCGTAGTGTCATCATTCGCAAAAGGTAGCATCGTGATATCTTCTTTGACGATGCGGTCTTTTCATTGCGAGTAGAGGGAGGGAAGGAACTGTCTGCTCAATGAAAGACTGCCGTGTTTCAGTCCATTGTCGGGCTCAAGATCGAAAAGAATGCTTCGTATTCCAAGTGAGTGCAGAAGAACCTGCCTTTGGGCAACCACTTTCTTGTCCGAGCTCTGACGGGTTTTAACTCAACTCACTGCACTCGGATAATTATGAGGATGATATCCTTCCGAATGGGATAAGAGAATTCCTACAACTCTCTTTCTTTTTCTCAATTGAAGAAGTAATAGGAAAATAAAACAGCAAGTACAATAATTCCAAAAAGTATCATTTTGGAAAGGTAAATCTGCCGTTAAGCATGAATTGTTTGGCGGCGTCAATCGGCACGTAGCATAGCAGAGAAAATAATCTCAGTTCTCAGTCTAAGTAAGCCCGTCCATTCGGGGCTTCGGGGGACCCATAAACGAATTTTCTGGTAGGCATCGCAGCTCTTAGCATGTGCTATGCAATCTGACAAGACCGTAGGCCTTGGGCACCCACTCCCAACTTGACGAGAAGGGATGCGAGTCTTAGATAGACAGCTAGACCAGCAAACCCGGATAGTTAAGGGGTCAAAGAGATCTCTGTTTTCATGGTTGAGCAAGCTTTCGTCTCTCCTCTTGCGCTTTCTCTGAAGCTATCTATTCTTCTTGTTTGTAGCCCTAACTGGAACAGAAAAATTAGTTAATAGAACGCAGTTGATAGAAAAGATCGATGGCGGAAGGCCTTCACGTATAAGAATACTCGGCATTCAGGCGATCGGTGGTTTTTTTCTTTTTACTTTAGATAATGGCTTAACAGTCGAAAATGGACATGGCACCGTTAGGCAAAAAAGGTTGGTTGAATCTCTTCACTCATGGATATGCTGCTTGACTTGTTGAATCTTTTCAGCAACCTCCTCTTGCCGTGCCCGATGCCCAAAGAAAAGCATTGAAAGAACACGGGGAGTGGCCGAAGAATCCTTAGTATTCTCATACGACAGGCGATTCATCCAAGGATACTCAAGGCGGTAACCTGGCGCCTTCTAGCCCTCCTCTAAGAAGAATTGTGCTATGCCCCTCGATATCCCTATAGAGCAAAAGACCGGTAATCCCTAAGTTGCAGCATGTCTGGTTGTTAACTCCTCGTGCCGCTGTCGCCGTTTCTAGGACTCCTCTCCTGCACAGGTACCTAAGTAGTGTAATGTCGGTCGCACATTCATAATAGCGTTCGGACTCATGTATCATAGTTGTTAAATACATGTGTATTTGTAATATTATCGAATCCTTTCATTCGCGAGGAGTAGGATGAGAAGAAACTCTCATATCCAATTTTATAGTAGAGGTGGGATTAACTCAACTCGCCACGCTCAGTCCTGCAGGGCTATTGTTGGAGATAGTGCCCTCAGAGTCAATTATTGGATCACAGGCACGTGATTGCAATGATTGAGGGAGGACCTATCCCGGTACGACAGTCTTACTCGAGATGATAGTATGCTATCTGGTTTACCTTTATCATCGTGTACTGCTTTAGGTGACCTGACAGGTCGCTATTGCACGTTGATAGAGCCCCTAGGATTCTTGCTTGACTGCCGGCAGTATGAGGGCGATCATATACGTGAGAGCTGGGGTCTATAAGCACATCCTTAAATGGTCCCTAGTCGTGGGAGTTTCGAGACAGGGCATCGATTTTCCAGAGTAGACTAGTGTATACAGTCGAGACCCCGACGAGGGGCGGTGGCCGGTCTCACAAGCCACTGGTGTCAGTTGGTTCACCTAAGATGTATACAGGTGCTCATTGGGTTATGAGTACACCGGACAGGACTCGCCGGGAACATGCTAGTTGGTCTTATACCTGACGTCAGATAGCAGTTCCCAGGTGACATGTGTACAGGTTAGTTCATCGACCTGGGGATCGTCATTTGTCTCGTGTGAGTTCCCATTGTGCTTTGATTACTACCCTACCACGGCTCAAAGGAGTCGTGCAAACAGGTTTTAGTTGGGTACAGTCCCGAGCCATATGGAGGCAGTGAGCGGATCTTCGGGGGTTTCGTCTCTCCCGGTATTGGGGGTGAGGTCGCGCTGTGTCTAGGAGAGCCATTACACAAAGTCCTTGGCCAAGGCAGAAGATTTACTGGTAGGTATTCCAGTAGTATCTCAGGGTGTTATGGGCTACACTCCGACACGACTTGTACCGCTTTTGGGGGTCTGACTTTTACCAACCCCCTAGGCCCGACATGCGATGCTCATAGACGAACGGACCGGACTGTACGGATATTGTCACTGACAGGCTCAGTAGGGTGTCAGGATGAGTTCGCTCATCGACGTCCCTTTTGGTCAATAGCTGGTGGCCCGTTACGTATTGGCTTATACCTCTGACGTGCTGGTGGTTAAATTCACAGCCATAGTATTGACGAGTTTTTAGAGTCCACCACTCATTCTGTTACTCAGCTTTCGGGCGAAACGCTGTAGAGGCCGTATGGAGATATGGCAGGGTCCGATCAGATACGTGCGGTATTGCACGGATCAGGATCGGACGGTTTGTACTAGTAGCCGTATAGGTATATGGCAGGGTTCGATCAGATACGTGCGGTATTGCACGGATCAGGATCGAACGGATTTTACTAGCCGGCTTTGGTTTAAGCCGGTCCTAGTTTAGTACAGTGTAGATTTTGTCTCTTTGCATTTGTATCCGGTCGGAATACAGATGCGGGTGTGTATGCACAGTATCGGGGTTTTCCTGTGATTTATTACGGGACCAATTTTCTGGAGTTGCCAGTTTGCATTCCGTTCCGGCCGGTTTTCCTTTGTTCTTTCCCGGCCGGACTTTTCCGATGGAGGGGGTTATTTGCAAGTTTGCAAATAACACTTTGTGGAGGGTTTTATTGCAAAAGTATTTATTATGATAGCATCATTTCTTTTGCTCCATGCTTTTGCTTTAATGTGATTAGAAAAGGGTATGGTTGGATTTAATGAAGCATGGTGTATGTTTGGTTGTGGTCACCTCTTGATTGATCCTACACTCACCTCCCTTAGTTGTTTTCCTCCCACCATTTTCATACAAAATGTTGGCCGGCCACATTAGATGTGGATGATGGTTCATTTCATTTTTGGTGAGGGTGTGAAAAAATTATTGATTCATATCATTTTTCATTGCCTCAAAAATCCCCAAGTTCATATCATCTTGATTCCTCCATCATGGCAACACCACCCCAAAAAAGAGACTACGATTCTACACTACACTTCCTACAGCAAATCTTGGACGCGTCGATTCGCCAGCTTCGCGCCCGAGTTGCCTCGGTATTGAGGTGGGAGCCCGTAAAAGCTACAGGCGATGTGGTGCCCTTTCCGACGAGGAGGAGACGGACGGAGATCCCGCGAGGAGATCGGAGTGGAGATGAAGATCGGAGGACTCGGATCAGTCGGTACATCTCTTCCCTTTCTTGTTAGTAGCTTAGACTTGTTAATGGTTACGATCCGGAGTTTAGTGCGCGGTGGTGCCGGTTTGCAAAGTCCGCAAAAATTAAAGTTTATCACCGCTTCCGCATTCCGGCGTCGGATTGACGGCCGGGGCGCCGCCGTGCACTTACAGTGGTATCAGAGCCTCGCCATTAACTTAGTCTAGGTTTGTGTAATGTGTTTTTCAGTTCCGATCGACCAAAATTCCAAAAACCGTATTTTTCCTTCACATCAGTTTCTGTTGAAATTTTTTGAAGTCTAAAATTTTTTCAGGTGATCTCAGAATGATGTGCAGGGAGTTCTAAGAACTCTGGAAAAAACGAGACAATGAACCCTCACGTCGAGCGCGGAACCGCGGCAAGAACCCCCTTGTTGCCGCGGTTCCGCCGCAAGTTGGTGGGGTCAATGCTTCGTATTTTTCTAGTGGGCTTCTGGGCTTATTTTAGGGGTTTTGGAATATTAAAGTTGGGCCAATTATTTCTGTGAGTGCTACAGTTTTCTTTGGGGCCCACTTGTTAATTGTTTGATCAATCGGAAAATTTTAAACACATTTTTCACAGTATTTACATTATATCTGCGACCGTGAATGTCATTCGATCGGTAAATCCGGTCTGACTGCTATAGCCCGGTTAGACGGATTTGCGAACGTGACTTTCACGTTGATGTTCTATGTATTTGCTGTGTTGTTGCGGATCGGTCATGGGGGATAGCCTGGATGCAATGCTAGTACAGTTTCTGTTGTATTATGTAATTTGTTGTTGCGGGGCGAGCGTCCGACATGTAGACTGCCGTCACTGCCTGTTTGTATTATTCTTTTGGGGCACGACCTGGTTGCGGTCGATGTACCCGTTGTATGTATATTTTACTTTCTGTACTAGGGTTACCCCGCGGAGGGGTGCACGGATAGCCGGGTTCTAGAAGGCAACAAGCCCGCATCTCATGGCATTGGGACGGAGGGGGCTTCACTCCAGGATTGGCTGGCTATTCGCCGCACTCGTAGGGGGTATAGGATTTCATTGCACAGGCTATCCACACGACCAGGGGAACGTCGGGTTTCAGCAGTGGCTCTGTGAAACCCGGGGATCCCAGATATCTGTATTGTTCTGTGATGCTGTACATTATCTGTGATGTTGCATTTCTTTCACGCCTTGAGCGAAATATAATATATTGGTATATATATTAGTAGATGTTGTATATGTTTTTCATCCGCGCTAGCCCAGTCCCCGCTCTGCCGTTAGTTAGCTAACCTAACGGGTGAAGACGGGACCCAGTGGCGAATGCGGATGGCATATACGTACGTCAGTATATTTTCGTTCTTTGTGGTGTGATCAATTGATGGGACTGCATTGATTCGGATCAATGCAAGATAAACAAACCTATTCTGATGTTGTTGGAACACTTTTCAAAAAGCTGTTATTGCAAGGACGTTCGCTTTTGTTTTGCATCGAGGTATTCAGTTGGAATATCCTGCTCCTCAGTCGACGAGGCAAGGGCCGAGATCCCTTCACCGGGAGTGACCCCTTGGACAGAAGTTTGCGTCAGGGCATTAACTTCACTATAGCCGATTACTTTTGCTTTGCATCGTGGTATTCATTTGGAATATCCTGCACCCCATTCTACGGGGAAAGAGCCGAGATCCCTTCATCGGGAGTGACCTCTTTAGTAAAAGTTTTCGTCACTATATTTTCTAAAAAGCTATCCGTTCCTTCAACGATATCAAGTTCATTACGTTAAAGGTTTTCGCCAGAAACCATTCATAGCCCTCCGTCGTTTCATATGGGTAGTCAATAGTATTCAAGCTGTGTTTGTTGGCCAAAGTCAAGGCACAGTGTTTGGTAGCTGTTGGTTATTCATATGCAGCATAGATAGATGCGTTGGTTTGGGGCAGTCGTATAGCCTTGTTGGCCAAAGTCAAGGGCTTGTACGGGTGGGCTCAAATTAACCTGGAGAATGACGGGCAGAACTTGACATGTGACTTATGATTTGTTGGCCAAAGTCAAGGTCATAAGAGCATGGGGCAGAAATCACATCGGGAGTTTCAAAAGAACTGAAACTTGCCAGATATGCGCATACCTTCTGGAGTGTGATACCGTGAGCGGATTCCGTCACGTTATCATGCGATGATAGTTGGATCCCGATTCCCACTGATGAGTTAGTTTACTCCTCGGGTCACCTCGACTAATTCTTCTTTCAGGTTTGGAGGAGAATTTGAGGTACAGTGGGAGGTTTCCAGATTAGACAAATTGGTAACCATTCTGATCTAGGATAGAGTGCACGCTGAGTGTTTCTTTTCTCTCTCTCTCTGGCAGCGACCATTGACCCGACCCTAAGACTATGACTCAGAGACCAAGTTAACCGAACCTTCTTTACACCGGGTTTTGGATTGTCAGAGTTGCAGACCTCATTGCCACTCCTACTTTTACCCTTTTCTCCAGGACACCCCGTATTACTACGAACGTCCACTTCCATTGGACAAAACCATCGTATGGTTAGATACGAACTCGAAGGAATTCGAGGATGGTTTCCGGTTCTGGAGAAAACGGATAGGACTATTCAGTTGTCTTTTCCTTCTACCTTCTCTCAGGTTGCGAGTACTCCTTGGTTTAGGAGATAGTACACCTATTATGCAAATTGGGTAGTCTTCTTCCAAACCTTAGGCTGGTGCCGAACGGTGGGGAATGAAGAAAACCAATTAGCATAACGATGGTGTGCAGAAGGTATTAAGTTAAGACAAAGTAAGGGATTAGTAAGAGGGCAAAGTAAATTGCGACTGATATTCACGACCAAACCAAGTATTTCTTCGCCAATCCTAAATCACCTTTGTATTTCTCCAGGACACTCCGTATCACTACGAAGATCCACAGTTTATTGGATACTCCATCGTATGGTTATATACGAACTCGAAAGGAACTTGTTCCAGTTCGGGGATGGATTCTGGTCCAGGAGAAATAGGAATAAGGTTTATTCAGTTGTCTTTTATCTTCACCTTCTCTCGCATTACGAGTGCTCCTAGGACTAGGACAGTACACCCATTATGCTTATTGGATAGTCTTCTTCCAAACCATAGGCTGGTGCCGAACGGTAGGGAAGGAAGAAAACCAATTGGCCTAAAGGGGTATGCAGAAGGTAATGACTAAAGACATATGAAGGGATTTGGAGAGGTGGCAAAGAATTATACGGTTATAGTTGTGAATCTGGATAATGGAAGAGGCATTACTAAGAATACCGGGATACCCCACCGAAACATCTCAATGTTTCAGTTTCACTGTGTACTGTTAAAAGAAAACTGATTTCCTGATTAGACACTTGCTCCAGGGTATGTATTTACCAGGTTTGATTCTCACATCTGTATGGTTTTACAGATGGTGAGTGGGAGTAAGTTATTGGGAATTGGGTGATCATCCTCATTATATCGGGATTCGTTGTAATCGGTGATATTTGAGGAGATCATCTGGGCTGTTTGCCGGTCGGCAAATATTTGGTTCTGAATATCCGCTGTTGTGCACCAATTTCAAATTGATATATCTGTACGTCTATTTTCATGGAGTGAGATATACCTTTTGACATTATGTCGATGACATTTACCTATATCAGTGGATGGTTAGGTAAGGAGCATTAAACAGCGGTGTAATTCTTCTTAACCATAAGTACAGTTTTCAACCTACGACACACAGTGAAAGAGTTGTTAGACTCGGCGGACTTATACAGAGTATTGTATGTTGTCCAGTGTCCATTAGGACAGAGGGGTTGGTCCTCATACTATATTCTGTTTACTTTTAACTTCTCTAGTTCTCAGACATGTGTTTCGTAGAAACACAGGGTCTAAGTTTTGAGGAGTTATAGGTATTTGAATAGAGTAGAGAACCAGGTGTAGCAAGTATCGTGATTCTTCAAGGTGATCGAAGATGTAGATACTTGTGTATGGTATTCAATTGATAGTAATGATAAAGAGAAATTGCTTCTCTTTCAGGTTATTCATAATTGGAAGCATTCCTAAGTTGAGTAACGCTGATCGGCCTCCTTCCATTTTGATGACATGCACTGGAGATAGCTGCATGATTTGAATCTGGTTGAATTAAATCAGTGCCTCTGTTTCTATATTGTATATAGAACAGTTCGTATCTTAACGATGTTAAGTTACGGGGAGTTGTCCGGATTATGCTTAAAACCAGACTCTGGATAACTCAAAGGCACGTTTCTGTAATGGCTGTTTGTGGGTTGACCCAGGCTATGACGAGGGTTGACTATCTACCATCTGGAAGATCAATAGTGATATTGTTCTTCACTCGCCACAATTTTAAAAGAAATGGATTTTTTCAAAAACAGTAGTGGGAGTATGGTAGAACTGGAAGTGATTCCAGAACCGCAAACGATTACTGATGATTTGATAAGGAACCTAAAGATTCAATCTGATTTGACATTCCATTGGCCACTCCGCAGATAAGGTGGGTAACTTCAGGCACCCGAGAGGTACTCCGGTAGCCTCAAGGACGGTGACAGGGAAGTTCTTGTTTACCCACACTTGCCATTGTTGTTGTTCCAGGTTGCGAGACCCGGCAGGAGGATGAGTATAGCGTCGTTCTAAACTAGCTTTAGAAGTGCGCGTCTATATGACTCTGCCAGAGGGTTGTCGTAGTCAGTGGGAGCAGCGGAAGCATTGGTGGACATCAGGCTTATGTCTATTTATAGACTAAAGCAGATGTAGCGGAGATAGATTATCTATTTCTGATGTGACAGTCATAGGTTTGACGTCATCAGAATAGGGGATGGATCTGTTGAGAAGGTAGTAGGAAGTGATATTCCTATACTACGATCGGTTATATTTTGGTCGTCACACAGTGGTTTCTCCACATGGGACTTGGACATTATATCAAACATACTGGTTACTAGATCTATGGTTTTAGATCTAGATTTGGGTGGTTTCCCAATCAGGGTACTTTGACAACATTCTAAGAGTATTTAGAATGGACGACTCCTGGCATGGTAGTGTACCTGCAGGTAATGGAGTCACCCTCTCTAAAGGTGTCTTATAGACTAAAGTAGAGAGGGATGTGCATGATTGGCAGATCACTTGCTTAGGCAATTGAGTCAATCATGAGATGTCAAGTACCACACCAGATGTTGTTCTTGCACTAGATGCAATAAGTTGACATTGATCCAATCCTGGAAAAACAGTCGGAAGCAGTTTTAGAAAATAAGTGGATGTTCTAGGGATATGATAACGGCTGCCTCCTTGAGGAGACGGTTATCACTCCAGGCTTCCAAGGTGACATGGACGACATGGTGATCGTCAGAGTTATAGTTTTCCCTCTGACGAGGGGCAGTATTTTGGACAGGTGGTCCAAGGCAATACTGAGGGTGGCATGGCGCAGGATACTGATTAAGTTCAGTTGACGATACAGTCTAAGAAGTTTGGATTTGGAGTTCATTTATGAGCTCGGTCCCATCAGATATCCAGACACTCTAAGACAGGTATTGCTCATTTCGGGAGATGGCTTTCTCCGCGAACTTGAGATTTAGAGAGACATAGAAAGAAACATCAGAGCGGATCCACTCGCTGAGGCTATTCCTCGAACGTAATAGTCTCGCAAACGAGCTTTGTGAGACTGACTAGTAGAGGAGTTGGGTGTTCGGTATCACACGGGCTGTGAGTATGCGACATCGCAATAATTAGCCTTGAGTGCAAGTGGGAGATTGTTGGAGATAGTGCCCTCAGAGTCAATT
The DNA here is from genome assembly GCA_030015575.1 of Agapanthus africanus. Lineage (NCBI taxonomy): Eukaryota > Viridiplantae > Streptophyta > Magnoliopsida > Asparagales > Amaryllidaceae > Agapanthus > Agapanthus africanus. The sequence goes on along the minus strand of JASDDO010000280.1, from coordinate 235,599 downwards.
ATTGGATCACAGTCACGTGATTGCAATGATTGAGGGAGGACCTATCCCGGTACGACAGTCTTACTCGAGATGATAGTATGCTATCTGGTTTACCTTTATCATCGTGTACTGCTTTAGGTGACCTGACAGGTCGCTATTGCACGTTGATAGAGCCCCTAGGATTCTTGCTTGACTGCCGGCAGTATGAGGGCGATCATATACGTGAGAGCTGGGGTCTATAAGCACATCCTTAAATGGTCCCTAGTCGTGGGAGTTTCGAGACAGGGCATCGATTCTCCAGAGTAGACTAGTGTATACAGTCGAGACCCCGACGAGGGGCGGTGGCCGGTCTCACAAGCCACTGGTGTCAGTTGGTTCACCTAAGATGTATACAGGTGCTCATTGGGTTATGAGTACACCGGACAGGACTCGCCGGGAACATGCTAGTTGGTCTTATACCTGACGTCAGATAGCAGTTCCCAGGTGACATGTGTACAGGTTAGTTCATCGACCTGGGGATCGTCATTTGTCTCGTGTGAGTTCCCATTGTGCTTTGATTACTACCCTACCACGGCTCAAAGGAGTCGTGCAAACAGGTTTTAGTTGGGTACAGTCCCGAGCCACATGGAGGCAGTGAGCGGATCTTCGGGGGTTTCGTCTCTCCCGGTATTGGGGGTGAGGTCACGCTGTGTCTAGGAGAGCCATTACACAAAGTCTTTGGCCAAGGCAGGAGATTTACTGGTAGGTATTCCAGTAGTATCTCAGGGTGTTATGGGCTACACTCCGACACGACTTGTACCGCTTTTGGGGGTCTGACTTTTACCAACCCCCTAGGCCCGACATGCGATGCTCATAGACGAACGGACCGGACTGTACGGATATTGTCACTGACAGGCTCAGTAAGGTGTCAGGATGAGTTCGCTCATCGACGTCCCTTTTGGTCAATAGCTGGTGGCCCGTTACGTATTGGCTTATACCTCTGACGTGCTGGTGGTTAAATTCACAGCCATAGTATTGACGAGTTTTTAGAGTCCACCACTCATTCTGTTACTCAGCTTTCGGGCGAAACGCTGTAGAGGCCGTATGGAGATATGGCAGGGTCCGATCAGATACGTGCGGTATTGCACGGATCAGGATCGGACGGTTTGTACTAGTAGCCGTATAGGTATATGGCAGGGTTCGATCAGATACGTGCGGTATTGCACGGATCAGGATCGAACGGATTTTACTAGCCGGCTTTGGTTTAAGCCGGTCCTAGTTTAGTACAGTGTAGATTTTGTCTCTTTGCATTTGTATCCGGTCGGAATACAGATGCGGGTGTGTATGCACAGTATCGGGGTTTTCCTGTGATTTATTACGGGACCAATTTTCTGGAGTTGCCAGTTTGCATTCCGTTCCGGCCGGTTTTCCTTTGTTCTTTCCCGGCCGGACTTTTCCGATGGAGGGGGTTATTTGCAAGTTTGCAAATAACACTTTGTGGAGGGTTTTATTGCAAAAGTATTTATTATGATAGCATCATTTCTTTTGCTCCATGCTTTTGCTTTAATGTGATTAGAAAAGGGTATGGTTGGATTTAATGAAGCATGGTGTATGTTTGGTTGTGGTCACCTCTTGATTGATCCTACACTCACCTCCCTTAGTTGTTTTCCTCCCACCATTTTCATACAAAATGTTGGCCGGCCACATTAGATGTGGATGATGGTTCATTTCATTTTTGGTGAGGGTGTGAAAAAATTATTGATTCATATCATTTTTCATTGCCTCAAAAATCCCCAAGTTCATATCATCTTGATTCCTCCATCATGGCAACACCACCCCAAAAAAGAGACTACGATTCTACACTACACTTCCTACAGCAAATCTTGGACGTGTCGATTCGCCAGCTTCGCGCCCGAGTTGCCTCGGTATTGAGGTGGGAGCCCGTAAAAGCTACAGGCGATGTGGTGCCCTTTCCGACGAGGAGGAGACGGACGGAGATCCCGCGAGGAGATCGGAGTGGAGATGAAGACCGGAGGACTCGGATCAGTCGGTACATCTCTTCCCTTTCTTGTTAGTAGCTTAGACTTGTTAATGGTTACGATCCGGAGTTTAGTGCGCGGTGGTGCCGGTTTGCAAAGTCCGCAAAAATTAAAGTTTATCACCGCTTCCGCATTCCGGCGTCGGATTGACGGCCGGGGCGCCGCCGTGCACTTACAGCTATGCGCCAGGGTCGGTTCCCAAAAAGATCGTTCGCTTCGCTCTCTTGTCCGGAAGCTAGGTTTAAGTCAGCGGTGAACTCTTTACTTAATACTTAACTTTCTATTGCCATAGCACCCGGCAGGGACAAGAGGAAGAAAGGTACCACGATGGATCCTGATGCTTGGGGGGAGCGAGACTACCGGCGGAGGCACATCAGCAAGAAGAGCAAGAGGGACACCAATCAGTTAGCCTACTTCATACGGGCTTCGCGCTAGCTACAAGGTTGACACGAAAGTTGGCGTCATCGAACCATAAGCGCTCCATCATTCCACCAGAGAGGCTCCTTGGACGACGGGTGTAACACCCTAGTTCATTTATATCAGTTCTATTTTGAGTATTTCTTTATTTATGGTATTTTCTTGATATGGGTGCGAATAGTGTTTCTGACATCTGTATTTGCATCCGACCCGACCCGCTTGCGGGAAACCTGTTTTGATTCCTGTTTATGATTTATCCCGGCTAGTTACGAGGATCCGTGTACTTTTAATATTGTTCATACAGCATACTGGCTTTATATCTGGCATCTGCATTTTTTAGCATAACAGATAAAGTTAAATAAAATATTTTAAAAATATCTAGCATGGCCTGCATCATACCCCTGACCCCGTGGTAGCATCCGTATATCGTGTTCTCGTTCCGTTCAGTGAAACGGACTCGTTTGGATAGCTACGTGCACGCTACGTGTATCCGTTCTTGGGGGTATGTAGTTTCGTTACCCGGATATTCTATTTTAATTTTGGTTGTGTAACGCTTTGAAATTCGTTTAGGTTAATTTCGCGTTAATTAGTAATGATGCGTGTTTTTCATAAAAAACCGTAAATCTTATTTTCTTTTTTAAACTCGAATAAAAACTAGTTCTAATTGTGATGAGAAGTGTTTTTATATATAAATGGGTTTTGTTAATTATAATTTAGCTTGTGTTCACCTTAATTAGAAATTTTCCTTAATTACTTTTCCTAAGCTTGGATTTTTGTGGCAAGCATGCACACTTATCATTTTTTTTGTAACATAAGTTAAGTGTTAGCATGTAACCTTTTTCCTTTTTGTATGGTTCATATATCCCCACCATAAAACCAAGCCAACCCTTAATTTTAAAATTGAAAATGAAGAATGGGAGGCATGGTTTGGGATAGGTGAAGTTGGGGCTTGACTTTTTGACCATTATCTCACTCATTTTTCCCTCTCTCCCTCTCATTTATGCATTCCCTGCAGAGGAAGCAGCAAACACAGCAACATCTTCTTCTTCTTCTTCTTTTGCTTCTCTTTTGATCCAAACACAAACCCTACACAAAAATCTCATTTTTCTTCACAAAAACCTTTGGAAAAATGGCACTTTTGAGGATTTTGGTGGCAAATCAGTGCCTTTGAAGACAAGGGCTGGAGGTTAGGTTTCCCTAAGGCCTTTTGGAGGTATTAAACTTACCCATATCGGCTTAGTTCTTAACTTGTAGTTTATTTAGCTAAAAATCATATTTTTGTGCATTTTAGTGCTAATGAAGGGAAATTAGTAAAGTTTTTGATAAGTTAGTATTTTTATGGCTTGGTTAACTTAATTAAGTGCTTATAATGTTGTTTTAACCAAGTAAGTTTCTTAGGTTGCACTAAAACACCATAATGTTTTAGTTTAGTGTTAAATTAGCTTTTTAACTATGTTTTGGGCTCTGTTGTGATCTGCTTGTAACCCGATTGCTCCAGGCAAAAATTGCATTTACTGGAGCATGCACACTAGATTTAAAGAACACACATGAAGCATGGGTGCCCAACTCCCTAGGTTGGCCGACGGAATAATCATTCTGGCCGCAAATTGCGGCCAGATGGGGGACCTGAGTGTTGGGGTTTGTTCTGTTGGTGTCTGCTACATTTTTAAGGCCTGTGGTATTTGCAACTTTGTAAAATTCTGCTTATACGAAAATCTGGACCCAATTACCCTATTTCCTATACTTTTAACTTTCGCGACACGTGTGATACGTGTATGGGTTTAGAGATTTCCTGCGTGTCGCGACATGTCGAGGTAGTTTCAGGTGCGTAATCACACGTTTTAGCGTATCGGACACATACGCGTTTAGTTTGTGGCGCGAGTTTCACGTTTGGTTTCGATATCACGTTTTTAGGGTTTTAGCTTATGCTTATTCCTTGTGTAATTCTAGGTTCGCATGCGAGTACGACGGACACCGCGAAGAAGGAGAAGCAAGTCGTCGGCTACACTTAGCACGAGACCATAGAGAGTAGATTTAACATCTACGGGGAAATCGCCTGTATGGCGTTATGCGTCAGGGCTTGATAGGCTATAATAGCTGCATATTTGCATTCATATACCTTGGTTGCATACTGTATTTCCTGCTATATATATGTATATGAACTTAGAATTAATAACACACCGCACTGTTACTAACAGTTCATATTGCACAAGCACTAATCTTCATGTTACACACACCGTTAGTAATTGCAATGACACTCACACTATAGAATTGCCATGAACAATATGTGGTAGCTCACCTCCTATATGATTCGACATGATAATGTTACTTGTGCACATACTCATTTGCATATACATACTTACACATATACAATTGTACCTATCTAGATAAGCTGATTTTTGGTAAAACTGGGGACCGCATGATACCTTTTAAAAACTGAATCTACTTAAAGAGCGGTTTCTCCCTTTTACTCATAGTACGACTTATGATGCATATATTACATCGCATGGATTTACGCATTGGCTTTGGATTTCATGTGATTTCTGGATTTGAGAACCGTGGTATTTTTCAAGAAAGCATGCATTGTTTTAAAAACCCGGTTCCTCTTGATATGATATTTTGGTGCGTCCACCACGCATTTTCTCGGTTCTGAGACATGTGCTTGAAACCCGATTCGAGGAGTTGGATGATCCGTTTGCGGGTTCGTGGTGGACCCGGTATGGTTCTTCGGGGCGAGAAATGTTTTTCGTGGAGCAGATGATGAGCCTGGCAGGGTGGCTAGTACCTACCGGTGATTGGTTGGACCTAGCGGTTATCCGGAGAATACTGACCAGAGTCGATAGATAGATACAAGATGACCCGTACTACCGGGGCCGAGGGCCGATTCCGCAGACGGAGCCCGTGGGCCAATCCGGACTGACGGAGCCCGATATATGAGGATTTGCGTGTCGATGCTGGACACGATTATTTCATGATATTTTCGAGTGCCGATGTTGGGCACTCACGATTCTCAGAGATTTACAGAATTTGAGGACCGATGAGGGTGACGGCGCCTGAGTTTTATTGGGATTTGGGTGCATTGAGGGACACCGGTTATTTTTTCACGTTGACATTCCGTGTAGATGTTATTTTATCCCATGCTCAGCATTCATTATTATTCATCTCATCCTGTACTCGTATTACCTGATAGAGTACATATGCATGATTATTGCACATCCTGCTTATCGCATATAGATGTTATCTACTGGCATATGTTAGAGTATCGCAGTACGTGCAAACTCGTGATTACCTTTATATGTTATCTTCTATTCACGAGTTGGCAACTCACTCCCGTTGTGCCACAGTGTTTGCAGGTTTCCCATCAGAGTAGTCGCGGCAGGCTGCTTTCTTGTATCTTTTTAGCTATGGATACCACAGTAGTTGGTGCGTGAGCTGTTTGCTGCTAGGTGGGTTTGTGGTATCCGGTTATTTTCCATTTGTACACACTTTTGTATCTAGTACTCTCCATCTACTATTTCATGTATTGACTTAAAGGCCAGTGTGAGGACGATGAAGTATATTATTTGTACTCTGGTGTCGAGCTCGTGTGAGCCGACTTTACTTATGCAGTTTTTATCATTTGTGATGTTTTTCACTTATTGCTCATTTCTTCGCTACGGCGTCGTATATTACTCTTGTATTCATTGTTTCCGCCGTTGGGCATGATTGCTCCCGTTTGGGATGCTTTATTTTTATTGTATATCATTTTACTTATATCTTATCTTGTACCCGAATTCGGGGTTAGTTTTTACAAAGGAAATGCTGCCAAAATTTTTAAGATAATAACTTGAACTTTAAAGAAAGTTACTAAACTACTTAAGATTTTCCAAATATTTTTAAACAAATATTTTCAACACTCACTACTTTTAATGGTTTTGATTTCTAGGTTTCGGCTTACTTAGTCGCGTTACGCCTGTAGACATTACGTGGTTAAGTGCCGGTCATGGGTCGAACTTCAGGTCGTGACAAAATTGGTATCAGAGCGTAGGTTTTACCTTTCGGAGTGTAGGATGACCCTGGTGTGATGGAGTAGGTAGCTAAAGCAGAGTGGCGTAGCGTGTGTATGTTCCGCAGCATACTCACGACACGGTACTCCTCCTAAGTGACCTTAGGACTTATTGATTAAATTCCTTCATGGTTATATACATTCTTGTGATTCGATTTCCATATTCTTATCGAATCCTATTTTCTTTTTAGCCATTATGCCGCCAAAGACTACGAGGGCGCAGAGAGCGGCCGCGAGAGCCGAGATTAGAGTTGACTTGTCTGAGACGAGGACAGACCCGGGCAGTACACCTATTGTACCAGAGCAGACTGTTCCTCCTTCGACAGACCAGATCACTATGCTAGGGGCCGGTATGCAGGAGATGCGCCAGATGATGGGGTCGTTAGTTGAGACACTTCGAGCGCAGCGACCAGAGGTAGTTCCACCCTACCTACGGTGTAGGCAGTTGCCCCTGCAGCTACAGAGGTTATTACAGTATCGCTCTCAGAATTTATGAGGCTGAAGCCTCCGGTCTTCACAGGCACCGATGCAGCCGAGGACCCACAGTCTTTCATTCATAAGATGACCCGGATATGTCGTTCACTCAGATGCCCAGATGCGAGATGGGTAGAGTTCGCGAGTTTTCGCCTGGAAGGTCTTGCGCAGAAGTTGTGTGAGTCGGTAGAGAAGGGCAGAGCAGCAGGTCTTCCTTCTATGACCTGTACTGAGTTCGTGACGGTGTTCCTTGCCCGCTTCCTTCCACAGAGTGTCAGAGATTCTAGAGCACACAGGTTCGAGTCTTTATGTTAGACTCCGGAGATGACAGTGGCAGAGTACGATATGCTGTTCACCGAGTTATCTGTCTATGCCCCATATTTAGTAGCCACTGAGGAGATGCGAGTCAAGAGGTTTGTTCGAGGCTTGCTTACCCCGTTATTCCTTGCGATCAGCGCACAGCATTGTGAGACCTATGCAGCAGCTGTAGATGCAGCCTTATTAGTCGAGGAGCGTCTCGCTGAGACTTCGGTAGTCCCAGAGCCGAAGAGAGTTCATACTGGTATATCAGCACGGAGACAGACATTTAGACACCGCGACAGGTTTCATTCATGCACGAGGAGTAGCAGAGATTCGGGACGAGGCCAGATATTTAGTTCGTATCCACGGGAGGGTCAGCAGTCGTCGCAGGGGTGCTTTAGGCGCGGCAGTCTACTTCACCTCATTAGAGATTGTCCTGAGATACACCAGAGGGAGGCAGCAGTACCGCATGTCACATTACCACCTTCTCCACCCCAGAGGGCGTTGCCTATTGTACCTACTGTTGCTCCGCGTCAGACTTACGCACAGAGAGGTCGTGGCCACGGAGGGTTCGTTCAGACAGGACGGGGTGACCGAGGCAGAGGACAGTCAGTCGCAGGTGGAGGATAAGCGGGTTTTTTCTTTGACGCATCAGGACGCGCAGGCGTCCAATGCAGTGGTCTCAGGTATCCTTTCCGTATGTTCCGTTGATGCACACGTGTTGTTTGATCCAGGATCCACGCACTCGTATGTTTCCACACACTTCGTGCCGAGTTTGGGTAGAGAGTCCTGTTTGCTTGATCGGCTGCTTGTTGTGACCACCACTGTAGGAGAGTCGTTTGTTGCTAGGCACGTGTTCCGATCCTGTGTTGTCCGTATTGACGAGAGAGTGTTGCCTGTCGACTTGATCCTTCTTGAGATGTTGGACTTCGACGTTCTTTTGGGCATGGATTGGTTAGCCACGTGCTATGCGTCTGTGGACTGGCCCGAGAAGACAGTTAGGTTTTGTTTTCCCGGCGAGTCGGCTTTTGTTGTACAGCGGGACCCTGGTGCCGCCTCTCACAGTTTGATTTCTTCTCTTCGCGCTGGACAGCTTTAGAGGAAGGGATGTCATGGATTTCTAGCCTATGTTTGCGATACTAGAGCTATAGAGGTTCCGTTGGATCGGGTTCCTATTGTTAGCGAGTTCCCTGATGTATTCCCTGACGAGCTTCCTGGGCTACCGCCTGAGCGCGATATTGCCTTCTGTATTGATTTGATTCCCGGCACGGGGCCTATTTCTATACCGCCTTATCGGATGGCCCCGACGGAGCTTAGAGAGTTGAAGGGTCAGTTGCAAGATTTGCTGGATAAGGGACTTATTCGACCCAGTGTGTCTCCTTAGGATGCTCCAGTCCTGTTTGTCAAGAAGAAGGACGGCAGTTTGCGTTTGTGTATCAACTACCGTCGGCTGAACAGGGTTACCGTGCGGAACAGGTATCCTTTGCCGCGCATCGACGACTTGTTCGACCAGCTTCAGGGGGCAGGATATTTTTCAAGGATAGATTTGCGATCAGGCTACCATCAGTTGCGGGTTCGACAGGAGGATATTCCGAGGACAGCTTTCCGCACGCGCTACGGCCATTATGAGTTTTTGGTGATGTCGTTCGGACTCACCAATACCCCAGCAGCATTCATGGACTTGATGAACCGTATTTTCAGGCCATATCTTGATCTGTTCATCATCGTATTCATTGACGATATTTTGGTGTATTCCCGGAGCCGAGAGGAGCACGGGCACCACCTGCGGATCACACTGCAGACATTGAGGGAGCACTAGCTTTTCGCAAAATTCTCCAACTGCGCATTCTGGCTTGACAGCGTAGACTTCTTGGGTCACGTGATTACATGAGATAGTATATATGTGGACCCGAAGAAGATCGAGGCCATTCAGCGTTGGCCCAGACCTATATCAGTTACGGAGATCCGCAGCTTTCTAGGACTAGCTGGCTACTACAGGCGATTTGTACAGGACTTCTCCCGTATTGCTGCACCTTTGACCGGGTTGACCCGGAAGGGAGTTCATTTCGATTGGACGGAGGAGTGTGAGCATATCTTTTAGCAGTTGCAGAATCGTTTGACTACGGCGCCGGTGTTATCATTGCCTTCAGGATCGGACGGATTTATGGTCTATTGTAACGCTTCTCGAGTGGGGCTAAGGTGCGTATTGATGCAGCATGATAGGGTGATCGCGTATGCTTCATGGCAGTTGAAGAAATATGAACAGAACTACCCCACTCATGATTTAGAGATGGCTGCAGTGGTCTTTACACTCAAGATCTGGCGACATTACCTGTGCGGCGAGTCGTGCCAGATATTCACTGATCACAAGAGCTTAAAGTATATATTTCAGCAGCAAGACCTGAATCTTAGACAGCGTCGTTGGATGGAACTAGTAAAGGTCTACGATTGCGAGATCTTGTATCACCCGGGCACGGCGAATGTAGTGGCGGATGCCTTGAGTAGGAGGCTCGGGAGTAGTCTATCTTGTTTGAGCGCAGTGCAGAGTCAGTCGTCGGCAGATTGGCAGATTTTATGCGACAGCCGAGTGCAGTTTGAGTTTACGCCGATCGAGGGACAACTTGCGCATGTTCGTGCACGCCCACAGTTGCTTGACCGTATACATAAGGCACAGTACCGTGATGACCGTTGTTCAGAGATCATGGCACAGATTGGACATGGCAGATTTTCCGAGTTTGTGATCGATGATCAGGGGATACTGCGATTTAGGACTAGACTGTGCGTACCAGATGCTGAGGGACTGTGGCACGAGATTCTTGAGGAGGCACATCGATCGGTGTACAGTGTTCATCCGGGTTCCACCAAGATGTACCATGATATGAGAGATGTTTACTGGTGGGACGGGATGAAGAGGGACGTCACAGACTTCGTGTCGAGATGCCTGACTTGTCAGCAAGTCAAGGCTGAACACCAGAGGCCCGTGGGAGAGCTATAGCCGTTACCCATTCCGGAGTGGAAATAGGAGCAGATTTCTATGGACTTCATTGTGGGTTTACCCAGGACTAGTCGAGGGTATGACTCCATTTGGGTGATCGTGGACCGATTGACGAAAGCGGCTCACTTCCTGCCGGTGAAGACGACTTTCGGTTTTGCTCAGCATGCCCAGATATATATCGACGAGATCGTACGACTGCATGGAGTCCCAACGTGTATCGTGTCCGACCGAGGCACCCAGTTTACCAGCCGACTATGGCAGAGGTTTCAGGAGGCTTTGGGCACCCGCTTGAGTTTCAGCACAGCATTTCATCCGCAGACCGATGGCCAGACAGAGCGGACTATTCAGACTCTTGAGGACATGCTCCGAGCGTACGTCTTAGACTTTGGAGGTAGCTGAGATCATCATTTACCCTTAGTAGAGTTCTCCTACAACAACAGTTTCCAGGAGACCATTCAGATGGCACCATTCGAGGCTCTTTATGGGAGGAGATGCAGATCGCCCGTCTGTTGGACAGAGCTCAGCGAGAGCAGTATTTTGGGCCCGCAGATTGTTGAGGAGACGACCGCGAAGATCCAGTTGATTCGCGACAGGATGAGAGCAGCCCAGAGCAGGCAGAGATCTTATGCGGACCGTCGTCGGCGCAGACTTGAGTTTTCTGTTAGCGATCATATTTTCTTGAGGGTCTCCCCAATGAAAGGTGTGATGAGATTTGGGAAGAAAGGGAAGCTTAGTCCCAGATACGTGGGTCCCTTCGAGATCCTCGAGCGTGTTGGTGCGGTTGCGTATCGGTTAGCCCTTCCGCCCAGTTTCCCAGATGTTCACCCCGTATTTCACATTTCGATGCTCCGCAAGTATCTTCATGATCCTTCACATGCGATTTAGCACCCGACGACCCAGCTGGAGCGCGACCTTTCTTTTGCAGAGCAGCCGGTGGTCATCTTGGATCGACAGGTGAAGAAATTGAGATCGAAGGTTATATCGTCCGTCAAGGTCCTTTGGCGTGGCCCGAACAGAGAGGAGGTCACTTGGGAAACTGAGGGCGAGATGAGGAAGAAATATCCCTATCTCTTTGAAGGTACGCGTAGCTAGATTTTTAAATTCGGGGACCGAATTTCTTTAAGGGGGTAGATTGTAACGCTTTGAAATTCGTTTAGCTTAATTTCGCGTTAGTTAGTAATGATGCGTGTTTTTCATAAAAACCCGTAAATCTTATTTTCCTTTTTAAACTCGAATAAAAACTAGTTCTAATTGTGATGAGAAGTGTTTTTATACATAAATGGGTTTTGTTAATTATAATTTAGTTTGTGTTCACTTTAATTAGAAATTTTCCTTAATTACTTTTCCTAAGCTAGGATTTGTGTGGCAAGCATGCACACTTATCACTTTTTTTGTAACATAAGTTAAGTGTTAGCATGTAACCTTTTTCCTTTTTGTATGGTTCATATATCCCCACCATAAAACCAAGTCAACCCTTAATTTTAAAATTGAAAATAAAGAATGGGAGGCATGGTTTGGGGTAGGTGAAGTTGGGGCTTGACTTTTTGACCATTATCTCACTCATTTTTCCCTCTCTCCCTCTCATTTCTGCATTCCCTGCAGAGGCAGCAGCAAACACAGCAACAACTTCTTCTTCTTCTTCTTCTTTTGCTTCTCTTTTGATCCAAACACAAACCCTACACAAAAATCTCATTTTCCTTCACAAAAACCTTTGGAAAAATGGCTCTTTTGAGGATTTTGGTGGCAAATCAGTGCCTTTGAAGGCAAGGGCTGGAGGTTAGGTTTCCCTAAGGCCTTTTGGAGGTATTAAACTCACCCATATCACCTTAGTTCTTAACTTGTAGTTTATTTAGCTAAAAATCATATTTTTGTGCATTTTAATGCTAATGAAGGGAAATTAGTGAAGTTTTTGATAAGTTAGCATTTTTATGGCTTGGTTAACTTAATTAAATGCTTATAATGTTTTTTAACCAAGTAAATTTCTCAGGTTGCACTAAAACACCATAATGTTTTAGTTTAGTGTCAAATTAGCTTTTTAACTAAGTTTTGGGCTCTATTGTGATCTGCTTGTAACCCGATTGCTCCAGGTAAAAATTGCATTTACTGGAGCATGTACACTAGATTTAGAGAACACACACGAACGGGAACACAACTCCCTAGGTTGGCCGCCGGAATAATCATTCTGGCCGCAAATTGGGGCTAGATGGAGGACCTGGGTGTTGGGGTTTGTTCTGTTGGTGTCTGCTACATTTTTAAGGCCTGTGGTATATGCAACTTTGTAAAATTCTGCTTATACAAAAATCCGGAACCAATTACCCTATTTCCTATACTTTTAACTTTCACGACACGTGTGATACGTGTGTGGGTTTAGGGATTTCCTGCGTGTCGCGACGTGTCGGTGTAGCTTCAGGTGCGTAGTCACGCGTTTTAGCGTATCAGACACACACGCGTTTAGTTCGCGGCGCGAGTTTCACGTTTGGTTTCGATATCACGTTTTATAAGGTTTTAGCTTATTCTTATTCCTTGTGTAATTCTAGGTTCGCAGACGAGTACAACGAACGTCACGAAAAAGGGGAAGCAAGTCGTCGGCTACACTTAGCACGAGATCACAATGAGTAGATTTAACATCTACGGGGAAATCGCCCGTATGGCGTTATGCGTCAGGGCTTGATAGGCTATAGTAGCTGCATATTTGCATTCATATACCTTGGTTGCATACTGTATTTCCTGTTATATATATGCATATGGACTTAGAATTAATAACACACCGCACTGTTACTAACGGTTCATTTTGCATGAGCACTAATCTACATGTTACACACACACCGTTAGTAATTACCATGACACTCACACTATAAAATTGCCATAAACAATATATGGTAGCTCACTGTTCATATCATAATTTTGCATTATTATATTCCCCATTCTTAGTCATTTTACAAATAAACAGATGCTTTTGATCCATGTCTGCTACATAGTTGCAGGTTACAGGTTCTCGGAACAAAAACAGTGAAAAAGATAAAAAGACGATACAAAAGTGACACTACGACCAACAAATGGAAGAATCTTGATCAAGCCTATAGTTTGAGAATAAACGAAGACAAATGAACAAGTTCACAAAGTACAAAGATAGCGCAAGGTTCAAGACTTCAACACGAAGCAAACGGTAAAAGTCCACGACATTATGCACTAAGAAAAACTGGAAGAAAACTAGAAGACATTCTGAAGAACCAACTGAAGAAACAAGAAGAAAAATGCAACCAGAAGCAGCACAGCAAAAAGCAGACAACAAGCCTCCTTTTTGGCCGCGGATCCACGGCCAAACATGGCACTTGGCCGTGGTTCCGCAGCCGTGTTGAGCCCGGGTCGGTGGAAATTTCTGTGGCGCCGTGGCGGTGCGTTGACTAGGTTTCTTAGGCGGTAAAATTGTAAATGTAGACGTGAATCGAATGTAACCCTAGGGTTTCTATGTCCTATAAATAGAAATCCTAAACCTCTTTTTGAGGTATGCCTCTTTTTATTTCATCTATTCAGAATTCTAAATTCGGTGTAAATGTTTGGAGAGAGCCATCAAATAAAATAAGGTTTTTTATTTCATTGCCCTAATTAATTTCATTCTGCCTTAATATAATTTTTCTTATCTGCCCTAGTTAGATAGTTAGAAAATGTTAATCAATTCCCTAAGGAGTGAGTAATTCCTCACTTGTTAGGATTATGAATAGGGAAGGCTTGAGAGATAAAAATCTCTCACCTCTTTCTTGCCCATCACATATAATTAATAGGACTCCATGCATACATACACACACCGTTCCCTACGGCACCCTATCCCACGAGGTAGAAGTGATACCGTAGTATAAACAACCGGTTGCGTATGTTTTCCATGGAGGTTAGGGTAATAATTAAGAAAGGAAGGACAAGAACCTAGAGGAAGAAACATCATTTCTTCCCGATGGTACTAATCTCCTTTATTAATTATTACCATAACAACTAAAGAGATCTAAATTAGGGCATTGAAAGCGGTGAGGAAATCTTTAATTTCCAAACTTAACCTAACCCCAACCCTAGCAAGATTCTAATCCTAGTTTAAATCGGTTTAGTTTTTAGTGATAACCCATCCACACCGTTTGGAATTAACTCGTTAGACCAAATTAGGAAATACACAACATCCCTGTGGACCGACCCGTACTCACCGGCCAGCTACCAAGCGACGCCGTTCTTGATTGCGGTAAAATTATTCTTTGATTAATCTTTTGAAAACGCATACGCGAAACAACATCAATCAAATGGCGCCGTTGCCGGGGATGGCGTAGTATTTTCTTTTTGCAATTTCGGGTTATTATAAAATTGAAAAAACTCATAAAAATTGAAAAATTAAAAAATATAAAAAATTTATCATCTTTTTATTGTTTGAAGGGTGTTCCGTGTGAATTTTGCAGGATCGACGAACGTGTTTGGATCTGAAAAAATCCAGAGATCAAAACAGAAAACCCTAGATCTGAACAACAGAGAAAAGTCAAAGCAGAGGATCAAAAGAAGTCTCGGGATCTGAACCATAAAGCTGACCGCATTTCCGCTGCGCCAACCCTGTTCTGACCGTGCATCCGCGGCGCATTGCTGACGTCAGCGAGTGAAAAATCACTATAATCTCCCTTTTCTTCTTCTCTGAACCCCCTGATATCTCCTCTGTAAAATTTGCCTGCAGGATTCTTTGCGCCAAAAATTTCTCCCCCTTCCGATAATTGATCTTGTGCAGGATTCTTTGCGCCGCGCCTTTTAAAAAAATTGTTTGCAAGTGATTGTTTTTACTGTTTTGCATATTTAAATTAACTTTAAGAGGCTTGACACCAATCCAGATTGGGTGGGGATTTCATCACCCTTCCCAGGACCCCAAAAATCACATAAGGCATATTGCATTGTCCATCAATTAATTAAAAAAGATTAGATTCAGCCCTAAGGACTTCGTGCTCAATAGGACAAAGGAATAGTTATAGGCATCAACCTTTGATCCTGACCTCATTTTGTGGTTCTTAGGCTAGACAGGTAGTGAAAGGTAACTTTAAAAGGCCCGTCTCACGGTGATTCGTGAGCGGATCCCTCCTTTTTCTACTTGTGCTTACCTGGCCACAATTGGCGGTGAAGAGGCAGTTTGAGGTCCTACTTCCTGCCCTTTGGAACAGTTAGGAGCTGTCTAGCTGACCTAGGTGACCCTAGATCTAGGCCTGATTATGCTTTTGTGGTTGATTGAACGTGTGTCTAAGCCTTTTATCGAAAATCTTTTTTGCAAAATGCTCCACATAAAAAAAACACAAAAAAAGAGAAAAGTAAAATTTTTATAAAAAACTTGCAACTTGTCGCTAAGAAATCCGTGCACCCCACTTACACCACTTTCTTTCCATTGATGTTTTCTTACCCCCACATTCTGTTTTTCACCTTTTTGACTACACTTCCATTTTAGTGTATGTCCGGTTGGACTAGGGACACTAGTGCTCGATTAGTCCGTGTCTCGTTGGTACCGACCGACGACGCTTTTGACTCCGAAGTCGAAATTCCTTCCACTTTCTTACCTTCACCTTCACATTCTTCGTCTTCTAAGGAAATGTCGGGATTTAATCCTAACAACACCTTACCCACGGGACTGATTCCACCACCGTTAGGTGCGAATAACCTACAACACCCGCCTATTGAAGCGCTTCAACGAATCGTGCTCCAGGATCTTTTTTACCCTATCCGCACCGCCTTACCTACTTGTCTTTCACTCCTACCGGCAAATGGGGACAATTTTGAGATCAAACCCCACTTCATCAACATGTTGCCAAAGTTTCACGGACTGGAATCCGAAGATGCCTATATCTTCATAAACAAATTCCAAAACGTTTGTGCAATGATGAAAACAACCCAACTTTCAGATGATACTATAAGGCTAAGGGTCATTCCTTTCACCTTATGTGACTTAGCCGAGAAATGGTTATACAGCACAGCATCACACTCAATTAAAATTTGGGAAGAGTTTGTTAAAGCTTTTCTTAAAAAGTTTTATCCACATCACAAGACCGCGAGAATTCGCAATGAGATTATTCAATTTTCCCAGCTTCCTTCCGAACCCTTTTGAAAGTGTTTTGAAAGATTCAAAGACCTATTTATTCAATGCCCTCACCATGGTATCGAGAATTGGCAACTTTGCCAAACCTTATACGAAGGATTGAACCCAGCAACTAAGCAGTTGTTGGAAACCATTTGTCAAGGTCACTTTCTAACAAAATCTAGTGAGGAAGCTTGGCAGTTTCTCGAGAATCTTGCTGAACAAACACTTCAGTGGGAAAGCATTAAGACCACCTCATCTTCTTCGGTTGGTCAATCTAGGGCAGGCATACATCAATTAGATATGTCGATTGCAATAAAGGACGAAATGGCCGCACTTACGAAAAAGCTAGAAGCAATTGAGACCAAAATCTCATCGCCTTCTCCTGCTCCTGCTTTACCCCCACGAACTGTTTGTGCTTGTTGTTCGGATCCATCACATCTTACCGAAGAGTGTCCTTACAATCCACCTGTTCAAGGACAAGATCAAGTCAATGCTGCCTTTCAGCAAAGACAAAGAAATGATCCATACTCTTCGACTTATAATCCGGGTTGGAGGAGTCACCCAAATTTTGCTTGGAATCAAAATCAACAATTCCAAGGAAACAACAACTTTCAAAGTCCTCCTCTTTAACAACAACAAGCACCCCAACAAACTCAACACCAGCAATCTTTCCAACCACAACCATACCCAAATCAAACGAACAATTTTGTGCCTAACAACTTTTACCCTCAAAACAATTTTGTTCAACCAAATGATGATAAGGTTACCTCGCTAGAAAGAAGTCTAGATGCGTTTCTCAAACAATCTACACAATCCGCAGCAAGGTTGGAGACTTCCATTCAGTATTTGGTGTATAACAATGCTTCACATGATCAAAGTATCAAATCAATCGAGGCCCAAATTGCACAACTAACTGCTGCGTTGAGCGAGCGAGAAAAGGGAAAGCTTCCATCTCAACCATTGCCAAATCCTGGTCACACACACAACGTACATGTTGCATATGAACAATAAAATTATAATGTGAATGCTGTGACCACGTTGAGATCTGGAAGAGTGTTGCATAATAATGTGGGTAATAGTGATGACACCCCTGCCAGTGGTTCTTCTTCATCTCTTTCTTCTTCTTCTTCTTTTTCATCTTCTTTGTTACAGCCTATTCTTCATTCTTCACAAGGCTCTACGTCTTCTACTTCGAATGGACCCATTTCTCATATTACGAACATACCAACACTAGGATCCGTTCCAACTCCGCAATCTAATCCACAAAAATTGGACTCAACAGATTTTCAAAATGTTCATTTTCCAAACAGGTTAAGATCCAATAAACCAACTCTACAAATGGAGAAGATTGTGGAGTTATTCAAACAGGTTAGCATAAACATACCTCTCTTGGATGCAATCCAACAAGTCCCGTCTTACACGAAAATCTTAAAGGGCTTATGCACCTCGAAGAGAAAGTCTCAAATACCCAAGAAAGTGCTAGTAGCTAGTGCCGTGAGCAATGCTATTAACCAACCTCAACCCTTACCCCAAAAACGAAAGGACCCTGGCTGTCCTATAATTTCAATAACAATTGAGGATAAGAACATCAATCGAGCACTTTTAGATCTTGGGTCTAGTGTTAACCTGCTTCCCTACTCCGTTTATGAGCAATTAGGTGTTGGAGAGTTGAAACCCACTCGTTGTACTCTCCAAATGGCTGATCGATCAATCACCCATCCTAGGGGTGAGTTAGAGGATGTGTTGATCAAAGTAGGGGACTTCATATTCCCCGTTGATTTTATTGTTATGAACACACAACCTGTTGCTAACCCACGGAACCAAATTCCGGTGATCCTCGGTCGACCATTGTTCATATCAGAATATTGCATTTTATACCGCCCATTCTTACGCTCGTGTGTTTATAGGTAGGTGCTTTTAATCCGTGTTTGTTACATGTTTACAGAATACAGGTTTCCAGTACAAATATTGCAAATCAGGATAAAATCTCCACAGTTACGCCAAAAGCAGAACATCTGTCGACAGCAGATAAAAGCCGGGTTCCGGTCATCCATATCCGTCCAGTGCCGAGTACCAGTTCCCGATACAAGACATGTGACAGTAGTCATTCGTGTCTGGGACAAGCACAGAGCACGAGGGGGCTGCACAAGAATCAATGGGTGCGCGGAGCTCGAGGGAGATAAAGTCAAAAGTAAAGAAAAGATAATGCAATCTTGGACTTGGAATCTGCAGATATTCTGGAGGACTTTTGTTCATTTTGAAGTTTTCAAACACGAGGAAACATCAAAACAGGGAAAGCCACAAAAGTTGACGACCTGACTCCACCACATGGCCGCGTTTCCGCGGCCAATAGGGGGTATTGGCCGCGGAAACGCGGCCGTACGGCCTCCTCTGGTGATCAATTTTGGGGGGTAGATTGGTCTCTTCATGTGTGTTCTGATGGTTTCCCTAGGTTTCCCATTCCCCTCCTATAAATACCCCAGTTCTGATCAAACCAAGGGAGCTTTTCTTTAGCCTCTTTTTTGTGTAGTTTTATTCTTCTTCTTCTTCTTCTTCATTCTTCCTCCATGGAAATGTAGTGAGAGCATTGAGTGGATGTTAATGAAGATGAGGTTTTTTTTATCTTTCTTGTTAGTTTCGCTCCCCCTTGAGATTCTTGCTTTCTCTTGATCATTCAACCTCTTCATTGAACTTGAATGGTTAAGGGTTAGTTATTGATCTCAAGGGTCGTATTTTCTCATAGGACTAGTTCTTCATTTCACATGCGTTCTCTACCCTTCCCTTGATCTTGCAACTTCTTCATTGAGCTTGCAAGTTTAAGGGTTGGCTATTGATCACATGCTTGTCTTGAGTCCTAGTGTCGTGTTCTTTTTATCGCTTTGTATTACTTGCAATTTATATTCATGCACTTAATTACTTGTATTCTTTTCTTTTTGTTCTCTTTTGTTCATTTTGTGAATGTTGTAATTATCGTCGTTGTTGTTAAGAATCCATATGATATTGTAAGTTAATATTTCCTTGCTCTTTTCCTTTTCCCGTTATTTTCCATTGAACTCCGCCCAAACCATACGCAAGCGCTCCGTTAGGCACCGTACCCTGACAAGGTAACGGTGGTTCCTAACCGCGACCGGTTGCGTTCGGTTTGGCCGGAGGCGAAAGCAAGAGACAAGAACGGAAGGACAAGGGTAAATAAGCCAGATTCCACGAATACCGCGCTTAAATCCCCTAATCCACGTTGTTGCCGATTGCTCGAGCTTCAATTGGTCAAGACTCGGCTCAAAGGTTTTGAGTACGGACTTCTTTAGCTTACAATCTCGTATTTTCTTCTTAACAACTTCATACTTGCAAATAAACACATAGGTTAGATCAAACAAACATACAGATTCTTTATTAACTCGTCTAAGACAAGAAGGTAAGATAACACCATCTCCCTGTGGACCGACCCGTGCTCAACCGGCTAGCTGCAAAGCGACACCGTCCTGATCGCGGTTACACTTTAATTCTTTGAACATCCGACACGCCAAAAGCGTGCGATCAAATGGCGCCGTTGCCGGGGAGACGGTAGCGTATTTTCTTTCTTGTTATTCGGGTTAATATTCTTTTTGTACATATATAAAAAAAAAAAATCTTTTTTTTTTAATCATTTTTGTGGGCAAGTGTGCAGATTTTTGCGTATTTGAAAACTGCAATTGTGGGGAGCAAAGTGTACATTCAAGGCTAAGGTGTTTGTAAAGTACAGTGCCAAAGATCCGGGTAGTTTGACCCGCGCAAGCGAACTTTTCAAGCTTACCGGATTTGATTCAACGGGGGTTTCCTAACCCAAAACTTAACGGTACGTATTTTACTAACACCTTCTTCTCAAATCCGATGCATCCAATATACTATTCTTTACAGGATTCTTTGCAAGTTCGCTAGCAAACGCTAAAAAAAAAATTTGACTAACCCGTATTTGTTGCAGCGCCGCGCTTAAACTAAAAAACGATTGTTTTATTCTTTATAGAATTTTTATTGAATTGCGCATTGCATACATTAATACGGACTTAAGGGCAAGCGAACCCCACAACATACGGTAAAGGATTTCATCACCTTTTCCGTGGCCCACAAATCACGAACTTGAGCATAACGTTTACCCGCACAAAATTTAAAAGAAACTAGACTTTAAGCCTTAAGGACTTCGCGCTCACTAGGAGAAGTTAACTGTATTTAGAAGCTTGCTTAACGGTATATTGTTTACGGGGTGTCTAGGAAAGTGTTAACGGCGAAACCGCCAAAAGAGAAAGGGTTATTTAATTAAGGAACTTCGCGAAAGCGTTGGAAAACCTCCCCTTATCTCTGCACTTACCTGGCCTCGTAATCAGTGTATCTTGAGCCTGTTTCTCAACACAGTTTTACTTCGACAATCAAGTTCTGGAGCAGGTCTAGTTGACCTAGGTGAACCCTAGAACGATTAGGGGTGTGGTATTTTTGTGTCGTGGTTGTTTTTTTTTTGTCCATATTTTTTGTGTATATTTCATTCTTTTGCTAACAACTAACTAAAAAAAAAATCACATTCTTTTTTTCCCTCCTTTTCTCTTCCTTTCTTTCCTTCTCTCTTCATATCATGGGTACTCCACCTCGCAAAACTCTTGCCGAACTTTGGTACCCACAACCAGACATTACTTCATACGGTTCTTGCTTTGGCCGAACATCGAACGACCCATCCATGCCCAAAATTTCGTTGAGAGATCGGATAGACGCGTCTAGGACGAACAACTGGACCCCGCAATCCACTTCGTATCAACCGTTTCAAACATTCACCCCTTCTTGTGTTGATACCCCTTTTGAAAATCCAGTTGTAACCCCGAGACCAATGTCCATTGCTGAACATATTGCACAATCTCGTAGCCGATCTTTCACTCCTTTCACCACTACAAATTCTTGGGACCAACAAATCCATTCACCTTCTTATCCCAATGTTGATCCCACTCCTGTCCAGCCATTCAATTCCTACCAATCCTACCCTACTTTTGCACCTTCCCTAGACATTGCTTCAGAACCGCCATTCGGGAGTTTTCAGTATCCAAATAACTTTGAATCTTTTACTGAAACCCCATCACAATCTATGTCTAGTCTGGAACAGTCGTTGGAAGATTTTAGGGTAGCGTCAAGCAAACAGATGATGGATTTGAATGCGTCCATGGCCGCCCTCATGCAACCTAGTGACCCGGTAGCTAGTTTTCAACTAGCTCCAACTTTTTCAATGTATGATGAGGCGGCAGGACAGGCTGTGAATTTGAGTGGAGAGAGTGAGATGTACCCCCTTCCAAATCAAACCTACCCGTCTCAAATTGAATCCCACAACTCCTGTGTTGAAAGTCTATCAAATGTCCCAAATGAATTATCAGTTGAAGATAGAATGTTTAATGAGTTGTGCGACTTCGTAGTGTTTGATTTGCCCGATTGTGAAGGGTCCCTTCCAAGTGAAACCATACCTAATCCTTTTGACCTCTACACCTATATCTTAGAACCAGAATCGATTAATATCCATGCTTTTGATGAGGTGTCAGAGAATTTTGATTTTCACTGGATTGAGGATATTGACGCTGGGGATATTTTGGATGATGAACCCGTAGATTTGGCTGAGTTTGTCTCTTCAAATCATCATCCCGAGTCTTTAACTGTTTTTCCCGAACCCCATATGCGTCTGGACTTTGAAGAGAAGAGCATGGATGTGCTAAATTTTGAGGAGAATTTTGAGGATGAAACAGTTCTAGATGATGAGTCGGATTTTCCAATTCATCCTGTTCCTTTCACTGACTGTGTACACCCTCCAGAACCCTTAACCAATACCCATCCTCAACCCCTTCCCTCCATCCTTTCCATCGTTCCGTCCTTGCAAGAACCTGTCTCACTTTCATTTCATATGTCTGGTTTACCAAGTTCGGCGTACCCATGGTTTCTTACGAATCTTGAGGGATTTGATCCAATCTCTCGACGGGTTAATAGATTAGCACAATCGCTGTTTACACATCGCTCATCACAAATTGTGCTAATCTATTCACTCCATTTGCACCCTCAAGTTCGTACTCCACTTCTTTTTCCCTTCCGCCATTCTTCTTCTGATATACCGAGAACGTATCCCGCTTCTATCTCCGTACGGTCTCGCGTATTTTCCATCTCTTTCCTCTTCACCTTCTTTCACCAACTACTGCTTTACCATGATAAAATCTTTGAATGGTTGGTATTAACTTTTGGCCTGTGTAAGGCCTTGTATAGATTGATACTGTTCTTTCCCCCCTAACCCTGAATTTCAACGCTTAACAGTGGAAACACTGTTTTACTTAAGTTTGGGGGGGACATTTTTTTTTGGTATATATTTTTTGTTTTCCTTTTTGTATATAATTTGTTTTTAGGGGGAGCGCCGACAATTTTGACCCTCTTGGTGTAGCCTGACAGTGAGGGCACTGTCAAGTTTAAGTTTGGGGGTGTGCTCGGTAAGCTTTCTTCCTTCGCATTCATTTGTATATTTTGCATTTGCATACCTTATTAAAAACCCACAAAAATCAAAAAATTTCTAAAAACATAAAAACTTTTCTGTCAAGTTAGCTAGTGGGAGGACTCTGATTCAACATTTCGACGGTTTTGTTTGATAAAATAAGAATAACTAAATCTTATGTTTAGATTTTGAAAACCTGAAAAATAACTCTCCTTTGAAGTTAACTATAGCTGGTATACGTCTTTACATCACACTACACGTGTTGTGAGTCTTGGAAATTAGATGACAAGTCTTTTATGTTTAAAAAACTTTTAAACAGATAAATGATTTTCTAAGGATCAAATAGGTTTGTTCTGAAATAAGTAATGTCAAGAATAGTTTATGAAGTAAAGCGAATATGATGGAATATTATTGATGCCGTAATTGGAACTAAGTCTGAAAAATAACCCATCTGAAACTTGATTGGAATGATTACACACCAAACCCACTAAACACGTCTTTTATCCAAAAAAATAATTGAACTGTCGGTTATATCTCCGTTCGTATTAAATCATCTGATTTTCACGCCAAACTGTCTTTTGTTTTTGGACCTAGGTAACTTGAGTAATTAAGTCCGCTGGGGTGTTTCTACACCTAATGCCCTAAAACCAACTGGTTTGGGTGCATTGGCCCAAAGCTCGCTAAGAAGCCTAGAAAGTCCAGGTTAAAACAAAATCAAGCAAGTGTTCCCTCCGAGTTAAAATTCCAAACGGTTCTTTGTGTGAGAATAATCTTGATAAAAGACAGGCTTTCATAAAAAATTTAGCGGAGATATGAAGGTTTTACTCCATGATAAAGACTATTGCACGTTCACAGAGGTGTGTATGAAATGAAAACAAGAAAAAGGTGGAGTGAAGAATAAGACCTAGTTTCCTGTTAGGGAAGATAGAAATTCTGAAGTTGAAACTTTACTGGAAAACGAAACTTGAAAAATGCTTAACTCTTTATAAAACTTATGTGATCCTTTTAAAATAGTTATCTGGGCTTTATTGTGTGACTTAATGACTTTATTCGACCTTTCGGGAACTTAACGACACTATTTGCACTGCACGTAAAGACATATAAAATCTGTAGTTAAATAAGAAGCGAGGTGTGAAAAATAAAGGTTCGATAGTCTAGACTTAGGATAATAGAATTGTTATTTTCTGAAACAAAACTTTAGGGGTTTGAATCTTAGTTATTTTACAAAACTAGCTTGACGGGATTTTGTGGGTAGTATCCGCTGAAAACCCTCAGGAGACAACACTCCTCCTACTAGGGACACCTAGAGGTTTAACGGCTTGTTGCACATGCTCAGTGCAATCGCGTTCCCTGCGAAAGTGCGGTTATCATTTTATTTTTGTGAATAATTGGTTTTGCTCGGGACGAGCAAAAGTTAAGTTTGGGGGTATTTGTTCATATCAGAATATTGCATTTTATACCGCCTATTCTTACGCTCGTGTGTTTATAGGTACGTGCTTTTAATCCGTGTTTGTTACATGTTTACAGAATACAGGTTTCCAGTACAAATATTGCAAATCAGGATAAAATCTCCACAGTTACGCCAAAAGCAGAACATCTATCGACAGCAGATAAAAGCCGGGTTCCGGTCATCCATATCCGTCCAGTGCCGAGTACCAGTTCCCGATACAAGACATGTGACAGTAGTCATTCGTGTCTGGGACAAGCACAGAGCACGAGGGGGCTGCACAAGAATCAATGGGTGCGCGGAGCTCGAGGGAGATAAAGTCAAAAGTAAAGAAAAGATAATGCAATCTTGGACTTGGAATCTGCAGATATTCTGGAGGACTTTTGTTCATTTTGAAGTTTTCAAACACGAGGAAACATCAAAACAGGGAAAGCCACAAAAGTTGACGACCTGACTCCACCACATGGCCGCGTTTCTGCGGCCAATAGGGGGTATTGGCCAAGGAAACGCGGCCGTACGGCCTCCTCTGGTGATCAATTTTGGGGGGTAGATTGGTCTCTTCATGTGTGTTCTGATGGTTGCCCTAGGTTTCCCATTCCCCTCCTATAAATACCCCAGTTCTGATCAAACCAAGGGAGCTTTTCTTTAGCCTCTTTTTTGTGTAGTTTTATTCTTCTTCTTCTTCTTCTTCATTCTTCCTCCATGGAAATGTAGTGAGAGCATTGAGTGGATGTTAATGAAGATGAAGGTTTTTTATCTTTCTTTTTAGTTTCGCTCCCCTTGAGATTCTTGCTTTCTCTTGATCATTCAACCTCTTCATTGAGCTTGAATGGTTAAGTGTTAGTTATTGATCTCAAGGGTCGTATTTTCTCACGGGACTAGTTCTTCATTTCACATGCGTTCTCTACCCTTCCCTTGATCTTGCAACTTCTTCATTGAGCTTGCAAGTTTAAGGGTTGGCTATTGATCACATGCTTGTCTTGAGTCCTAGTGTCGTGTTCTTTTTATCGCTTTGTATTACTTGCAATTTATATTCATGCACTTAATTACTTGTATTCTTTTCTTTTTGTTCTCTTTTGTTCATTTTGTGAATGTTGTAATTATCGTCGTTGTTGTTAAGAATCCATATGATATTGTAAGTTAATATTTCCTTGCTCTTTTCCTTTTCCCGTTATTTTCCATTGAACTCCGCCCAAACCATACGCAAGCGCTCCGTTAGGCACCGTACCCTGACAAGGTAACGGTGGTTCCTAACCGCGACCGGTTGCGTTCGGTTTGGCCGGAGGCGAAAGCAAGAGACAAGAACGGAAGGACAAGGGTAAATAAGCCGGATTCCATGAATACCGCGCTTAAATCCCCTAATCCACGTTGTTGCCGATTGCTCGAGCTTCAATTGGTCAAGACTCGGCTCAAAGGTTTTGAGTACGGACTTCTTTAGCTTACAATCTCGTATTTTCTTCTTAACAACTTCATACTTGCAAATAAACACATAGGTTAGATCAAACAAACATACAGATTCTTTATTAACTCGTCTAAGACAAGAAGGTAAGATAACACCATCTCCCTGTGGACCGACCCGTGCTCAACCGGCTAGCTGCAAAGCGACACCGTCCTGATCACGGTTACACTTTAATTCTTTGAACATCCGACACGCCAAAAGCGTGCGATCAACCATTTTTGGCCACTTCCAATACCGTAATAAATTGTCGCTATGGCTCTATGACTCTATCCTTTGGAAAGATGTCTAGTGAGTTCAATATTTATAAGATAGGAAGTCTGCCCCCCGTGCCTAAAGCTAGTACACGAGAAGTTTGCTCGATTCACGAAATCACGCAGGAGGACTGCGAGCTTGAAAAATTTCTGTTTGATGACAACAGTTTTGACGCCACTAGTGTGTCCCTCCTTGAATCTAACACAATTGGCACAACCGATATTGATTATGAATGTTTCAATTTTTCGGATGATTTTGACGACTCACCGCCTGAATATGAGTCCTTTGAATTTTTGAATGAGTTAGTCGAACCATCCGATTCGGTTGTTTGCAGTGATTTTGAACCATTGTTGGAATCCTTTGAGTTCGAGATAGCCTCCCCAATTTTACCTTCAATTGTTTCGCTTCCGAAACTCGAACTCAAGCCTTTGCCGTCTCACCTTAAATACGCTTATCTGGGTGAGAATGAGACCTTTCCCGTTATCATATCGGCATCTCTAGCTCTCGAGCAAGAGAAAGCCCTTTTAATGATCTTACAAGATAACCGGCAAGCTTTCGGCTGGACTATGGCGAACATCGAGGAGATTAGTTCCCTCATAATTAAATATCATATGCATATGATGGATGATGCCAAGTCAATAAAGGATCCACTGAAACATCTCGGGGATTGTGTGGATAATCAAGCTCTTCCTTTAGAAGTTGAACCACCCCCTTTTCTTTTAATAAGCTACGAGAATCCCAATATTCCACTGATTTCTGATCATTCACATTCTCGTTTCTATTCATCATCACCTCCCATCTTTTCACTTCCATGTACATACAGACACTTTCCATACCACCACTTATTTCTTCCCTAACTCTTCTTGGCTCGGTACAACATGTTTTTCCACCGACCGATACTCTACACAGATAAATTTTTCAACTGGTTGGTGTTGACTTTTGGTCTTTGCAAAGTTTGGCATTGACTTGTAACATCGTTTAACTTAAGTTTGAGGGGGACCTTTTTTTATATATATTTTGTTTTTCTTTTAACAATAAAAAAATTTTTGTAAAAAAATAAACAGGGAAGTGCCGACAATTTTGACCCTCTTGGTGTAGCCTGACAGTGAGGACACTGTCAAGTTTAAGTTTAGGGGTATGCTCAGTAAGCTTTCTTCCTTCGCATTCATACGTATATTTTTGCATTTGCATACTTATTTTAAAACCCATAAAAATTGAAATTTTTTAAAAATTATAAAAATTAAAACAATTTAATTTTGGCCATAATTGACTTAAGTTTAACAAGATGGTTAACTAGCTAGGAACAAGTAGATCTTAGACTTAGTAAATTAAAAACCCTAAAAATAACCTTTCTTAAAATTTAATGGTAGAAAGTATATGTCTTTGTAGTTTATATAGAAATAGGCAAATTTTGAGTTGATTTCTTGGGCTAAGTTAAAATAAGGGAAAAGTATTGATATTTTTATTAAAGTATAAGTCTGAAAAATAATCCCTAAGTTTAAGTCTAAATTCTGAAAATATATACCCTACAAATTGCACAAACACGAACCTTGAAACTTGGAATAGTAGAAGCGACCTTGAAATGCTCTTGTCTAAAGTCCTTAGTATAAAGGGAAATAAAATAAAAATATAAGTGTGAATAAAGAGATAAAAAAAAATGAACACTGGTTTTTGTAATTACTTAAGGCTCAATTAATAGAAAAAATATTTAGCGAGGGTGCTTTATCACCTAGTGCCTTAGACCAACTGGTTTGGGAGTCACTGCTAAAGCCTTAGGTGTTACAAGACTAGGAATTACGCCTTAATGTGTAAACACATTTTGTAATTGGTCATTGGTACCTCAAGAAGTATTAACGGTCGCATTTAGAATGTGTGAGCAATTTCATCTAAAAATTTACCAATTGAAAAGTACTTTGGACGATGGACAAGAGTATGATAGCTTGATTTGAATTTCCAAGTGTAGGGGTGATATACACACACACGTATGGGTATGTGATTGGGGTTTAGATAAGAGATAGGAATAAAATATAGGTCTTATATCTTTAATAGAGATGATAAAAATTCCTAAGTTAAGATGGAACCTTAGAAGGAAAACTCAAAAGATGCTGAAAGCTAAATAAATTTATAGAATATATACAATCTTAAGCTAAATAATAAGAAAGCGTGAAAAATACGGGTGGATAATTTATGAGTCGAAGATAATAGAATTCCTTGTTGGAAAACCTAATTGGAGAATAAAAGTCAATGGGCCGAATTGATAGGATTTTGTGGGTAGTATCCGCTGAAAACCCTCAGGAGACAACACTCCTTCTACTAGGGACACCTAGAGGTTTAACGGCTTGTTGCACGAGCTCAGTGCAATCGCATTTCCCTGCGAAAGTGAGGGTAGGTCTTTTTCGAGAATAAAAACTAAGTTTGCTCGAGAACGAGCAAAAGATAAGTTTAGGGGTATTTGTTCATATCATAATTTTTCATTATTATATTCTCCATTCTTATTCATTTTACAAATAAACAGGTGCTTTTGATCTATGTCTGCTACATAATTGCATATTACAGGTTTTCGGAACAAAAACAGTGAAAAAGATAAAAAGACGATACAAAAACGAGACTACGACCAACAAATGGAAGAATCTTGATCAAGCCTATAGTTTAAGAATAAACGAAGACAAATGAATAAGTTCACAAAGTACAAAGGTAGCGCAAGGTTCAAGACTTCGACACGAAACAAACGGTAAAAGTCCACGACATTATGCACTGAGAAAAACTGGAAGAAAACTAGAAGACATTCTGAAGAACCAACTGAAGAAACAGGAAGAAAAATGCAACCAGAAGCAGCACGGCAAAAATCAGACAACAAGCCTCCTTTTTGGCCGCGGATCTGCGGCCAAACATGGCACTTGGCCGGTTCCACGACCGTGTTGAGCCCGGGTCGGTGGAAATTTCTATGGCGGCGTGTCGGTGCGTTGACTAGGTTTCTTAGGGGGTAAAATTGTAAATGCAGACGTGAATCGAATGTAACCCTAGGGTTTCTATGTTCTATAAATAGAAATCCTGAACCTCTTTTTGAGGTATGCCTCTTTTTATTTCATCTATTCAGAATTCTAAATTCGGTGTAAATGTTTGGAGAGAGCCATCAAATAAAGTAAGGTTTTTTTATTTCATTACCCTAGTTAATTTTCATTCTGCCTTAGTATAATTTTTCTTATCTATCCTAGTTAGATAGTTAGAAAATGTTAACCAATTTCCTAATGAGTGAGTAATTCCTCACTTGTTAGGGTTAGGAATAGGGAAGGCTTGAGAGATGAAAATCTCTCACCCCTTTCTTGCCCATCACATATAATTAATAGGACTCCATGCATACATACACACACCGTTCGCTACGGCACCCTATCCCACGAGGTAGCGTTGATACCGTAGTATAAACGACCGGTTGCGTATGTTTTCCATGGAGGTTAGGGTAATAATTAAGAAAGGAAGGACAAGAACCTAGAAGAAGAAACATCGTTTCTTCTCGATGGTACTAATCCCCTTTATTAATTATTACCATAACAACTAAAGAGATCTAAATTAGGGTATTGAAAGCGGTGAGGAAATCTTTAATTTCCAAACTTAACCTAAGCCTAACCCTAGCAAGATTCTAATCCTAGTTTAAATCAGTTTAGTTTTTAGTGATAATCCATCCACACCGTTTGGAATTAACTCGTTAGACCAAATTAGGAAATACACAACATCCCTGTGGACCGACCCGTACTCACCGGCTAGCTACCAAGCGACGCCGTTCTTGATTGCGATAAAATTATTCTTTAATTAATCTTTTGAAAACGCATACGCGAAACAACATCAATCACTCACCTCCTATATGATTCGACATGATAATGTTACTTGTGCACATACTCATTTGCATATCCATACTTATGCATATACAATTGTACCTACCTAGATAATCTGATTTTTGGCAAAACTGGGGACCGCATGATACCTTTTAAAAACTGCATCTACTTAAAGAGCGGTTTCTCCCTTTTACTCATAGTACGACTTATGATGCATATATTACATCGCATGGATTTACGCATTGGCTTTGGATTTCATGTGATTTCTGGATTTGAGAACCGTGGTATTTTTCAAGAAAGCATGCATTGTTTTATAAACCCGGTTCCTCTTGATATGATATTTTGGTGTGTCCACCACGCGTTTTCTCGGTTCTGAGACGTGTTCTTGAAACCCGATTCGAGGAGTTGGATGATCCGTTTGCGGGTTCGTTGTGGACCCGGTATGGTTCGCCGGGGCGAGAAATGTTTTTCTTGGAGCAGACGATAAGCCTGGCAGGGTGGCTAGTACCTACCGGTGATTGGTTGGACCTGGCGGTTATCCGGAGGATACTGACCAGAGTCGATAGATGGATACGGGATGATCCGTACTACCGGGGCCGAGGGCCGATTCCGCAGACGGAGCCCGTGGGCCGATTCGGACTGACAGAGCCCGATATATGAGGATTTGTGTGTCGATGCTGGACACGATTATTTCATGATATTTTCGAGTGCCGATATTGGGCACTCACGATTCTCAGAGATTTACAGGATTTGAGGGCCGATGAGGGTGACGGCGCCTGAGTTTTATTGGGATTTGGGTGCATTGAGGGACACCGGTTATTTTTCCACGTTGACATTCCGTGTAGATGTTATTTTATCCCATGCTCAGCATTCAATATTATTCATCTCATCCTGTCGTCGTATTACCTGATAGAGTACTTATGCATGATTATTGCACATCCTGCTCATCGCATATAGATGTTATCTACTGGCGTATGTTAGAGTATCGTAGTACGTGCATACTCGTGATTACCTTTATATGTTATCTTCTATTCACGAGTTGGCAACTCACCCCCGTTGTGCCACAGTGTTTGCAGGTTGCCCATCAGAGTAGTCGCAGCAGGCTGTTTTCTTGTATCTTTTTGGCTATGGATACCACAACAGTTGGTACGTGAGCTGTTTGCTGCTAGGTGGGTTTGTGGTATCCGTTTTTTTTTCCATTTGTACACACTTTTGTATCTAGTACTCTCCATCTACTATTTCATGTATTGACTTAGAGACTAGTGTGAGGACGATGATGTATATTATTTGTACTCTGGTGTCAAGCTCGTGTGAGCCGACTTTACTTATGCAGTTTTTATCATTTGTGATGTTTTTCACTTATTGCTCATTTCTTCGCTACGGCGTCGTATATTACTCTAGTGTTGATTGTTTCCGCCGTTGGGCGTGATTGCTCCCGTTTGGGATGCTTTATTTTTACTGTATATCATTTTATCATATCTTGTCTTGTACCCGAATTCGAGGTTAGTTTTTACAAAGAAAATGCTGCCAAAATTTTTAAGATAATTACTTGAATTTTAAAGAAATTTACTAAACTACTTAAGGTTTTCCAAATGTTTTTAAACAAATGTTTTCAACACTCACTACTTTTAATGGTTTTGATTTCTGAGTTTCGGCTTACTTAGTCGCGTTACGCCTGTAGACGTTACGTGGTTAAGTATCGGTCATGGGTTGAACTTCGGGTCGTGACAGGTTGACACGTATATTATCCGTATTTTCAAACCATAATTTTAAACCCGACCCGGACATGTTTTAGACTATTTTTGTTTTAGCCAAAATCTCAAAATATATAATATAAAATCCTTTTTATATTAAAACTGTAAAATATAAGTTATAAATTTTCTTAACTAAAAAATATATATTTTAATATTTGTCCTTCACAAAATCTCACCTGCCACTCAACTCTCTCTCTCTCTCTGTCAAATATATATATTTTTAAACCTTATTTCTATACAAATCCCCCACGCCTCAATGTTCCTTTCCCTTCTCTGTTTTCGTTTTCCCTCCTTCGCCTCGTCTTCGTCTCGAACCCATGCCCCTCGCTCGTCGTCGACGCCTAACCCCGACCTCGCCTCGCCGTCATCGGCCTTTCTCCTACCTCACCTCCACCGCCTCTTTCCCTTCACCTCCGACCATGAAACCCCTGCAAGAACACTACACAGACCCGATGACGAACCCAAGAACCCATCGCTCATCGTCGCCTCACCCCGATGCCCTTGTCGCCGTCAACCTTGCCTCCTCTCCAACACCGCAACAACCACCCTTGTTTCCTTCTTCTCTAACCCCAGCAACCCCAAACACCACCTTCAACTCACATCCCTGCACTCACCCGACCTCGCCCGCAGCCTCGCCGGAGACCTCATCGACGACAGTACCACATCGTCCTCATCACCACACCACCTCTTCTTACCCCTTCTTCTTTCCCGACCCTTTTCCCTGCACAAAAATCCTCACCCGACTTCAAGAACCCCCACTGCCTCACCGGAAAACCCCTACCAGCATTCTCGCCATCGACGGCCCATCGTCGACATCACCCTCTCTCCTTCCTCTCTGATTCCAGAGCACCACCACGACCAAGCCCCAGCCTCTTCTTCTTCTTCTTCTTCTTTCTTCTTCTCTTTCCTTTCTTGATCTCGTATTTTTCCGCTCGCCGCCGGAGCCATGCCGCCGCCGACGATCCGGACGAACCATACCATCACCACAGTACCACTACAATACCAAAATCATAACATCACCACTTCCATATCACGATCGTGTCGCGGCCAGATCGTGTCCAGATTGCGACCAGACCATGCACTAGATCGCGACCAGACCATGCACCAGATCGTGCCCAGATCGCGACCAGACCACCACCAGACCATGCACCAGATCGTCTCCAGATCGTGACCAGACCACCACCAGACCATGCACTAGATCGCGACCAGACCATGCACCGTACCCAGACCATGCCATGACCGTGGCATCACCGTACTCGGACAGTGTCGTGCCGTTTCACACACCGTATCATATCGTATCGCACTAGGCCGTCTGCATATAGACCATTGTTTCTGAGGCTAGTTTAACTTGCTGCATGCTATAATACTTATCTTGCATCCATATGAATAAAAATATCATATTTTGATTGTATTATACATCCATACTAATGTTTTACTGTTTTCGGATACCCGTATGCATCCATATCATTTAATATAGATGTAGTTGCATCTACAGATCATATTAATTTATGTTATTATTGGAGTAACACCCCATGCTTAATAATATGCACCCCACCCAGTCTCGGAGCTGTAAATGTAACCCCTGATTGATATTTGTGCATCCATACCATTAATTGTATATCTAGTTGCATGCCATGTCACGTTATTTCATATTACTGCTAAATTAACACTCCATGCTAGATAATGTGCATCCTACATCGTAATGGAACTATAGTTGCAACCCCTGATAGTTATTTGTGCATCCATGTTTTATTATGTATCCATACCATTAATTCTGCATGCCTAGTTGCATGCCATATTACATTAACTCATATTATTATTACATTAGTTCCCCAAACTGGATAATGTGCATCCTACATGGTCATGATGTAACCCCTGATAAATATTTGTGCATCCATACTTTTATCGTGTATCCGTACTTGCTACAGTTTGTTATAAGCACCCTTTTGATACACTGTGCACTCCCTGACATGACCTGTTACCCCACTTCTTGACTTGATACCTGATCCTGCTCCTAATGCTGACAATACTGACATGTTGTCCCGATGGACATATCCTGTTGTCTGTATAGACAAACCTGTACCTGCTTGATCCTGTGTTGGCATTAGCTCCAGATTTATCAATACCTGACTTGAACACATAACTTGGAGGTATGGGAAAATCAATGAGGAAACCTGACTTGTAACTCGACAGTTCGATACTTATACTAATCGGTTTTACGGGCTAGGCCAGCCCCGGGATGATGCTGCTGACATCATTCATCTGTACATGTTTCTTATTTAATGCCTAGCGGCATGTCTCGGATTCGGCCCGAGAATCTGGACCGTGGTCCCGGGCATGCACGGGATACTATTGAGTTACATCGACGATTCATTAAACTGATTTCAAAGACTTGAGAGTAGTTAACCCATCAGTTTAGTTCAGATTACTCACCGCACGTCACATGTGCTTATACTCTTCACTATTCCTTATTCGTGTTACTGTTATACTTTTATTACTGTTCATACTCATGCCTGCATGTCTTGTTACCTCCTGATTATATTATTGTTGATATTATGACGCACTGACGTCTGGGTTTTGCATGGCCCAGATCCTCTACCTTTGTCGCAAGCCGATCAGGAGTACTTCAGCCGACAGGCCGAGTAGTGAGGACCTGTTAGCATTCTAGCTTAGTTTCCTTTCAGTATTTTCATTTCCTGATGTGAGCTCGTATTTAGGACGTACCTTCCAGATTGTTATTGTTACTTGGATTTATTGCTTCCGCATATTATTTCTTGACTCGTTTATTCTGGCATATGGACATGTACTAGATAGTTTATTTTATTTCTACTGTTCTTGATATCTATAGACAGCCGTAATGTGACTGTGAAGGGATATTTCCTAGCCACAGGTAGCATGGTTGGCTCTATCACGTGCCGATCTTAGTGCACTCTTGGAAGCGGGGCGTGACCGGGTTTGTTTGGTATCAGAGCCTATAGGATTTAGGTTAATCGGGTTTGATTCTTTTGTAGTTGGGTATTGAACCCAGTACACGAATCGGAAAATCCGTAATTAGGAACATGTCCCGCCGTATTGTTGTCGTGATTCTTGAATCTTATCTTTCTCTAGATTCTTGTGTCTTGACGATATGCAAACAATTTTGCATCTCGGCTTGAAATCCTTTTGGTTCTCTATTGTTT
This sequence comes from Agapanthus africanus, assembly GCA_030015575.1. Taxonomy (NCBI): domain Eukaryota; kingdom Viridiplantae; phylum Streptophyta; class Magnoliopsida; order Asparagales; family Amaryllidaceae; genus Agapanthus; species Agapanthus africanus. Next base: position 200,893 of record JASDDO010000280.1, on the reverse strand, counting down.
CTCCCTTCCTATTCCTTTGATTCTGATACTAGGATTTGGGTGACTTGGACAAAGTTATGTGATTGTAACTATGAACTGCAGCATGGTTACAGTGCGGTACTCTATTTAAGTAACTTGGAGTCTTAGTCTTGATTCATTTCCTTAATTCTTGGTCGTGTTATTACCTTGCTTCTCTTATTTTCATTGCTTACCAGTTTATGTTTTATCGCAAGCTTGAATCCTGTTTACCGTGCTTATCTTCTTCAGTGTCTTGGCTTCAGATGAAGTCATTTCGGGTATCCTATTTGTTCATGTTTTTCTTGCATTAGCACTATTCGATTCTGGTGCATCCTATTGTTTTATGTCGTCCAAGTTTATTGCTGCATACTCGATCTCTTGCACGACCCTGTCTAGTTGTTGGGATATACACACTGAGAACGGGAAGATCATATCTAGTAAAGAGTGCAAGGATTGTTCTGTTGTCATTTGCGGACGGGAGTTATTTGCATATTTCTCGGTGATCGATACCGGCAGTTATGAGGTTGTCTTAGGAATGGATTTTCTCGGCACTTTCCACGCTCACATTGATTGTAGGGCAAAGAAAGTGATTTTCCGGATTCCGGACATCCGGAGTTTGTTTTTGCTGGATGTAGCAGTTCTGTCGGTCCAGTCGAGTTTAGGGCTAGGCCGACAAACAACGTTCTTTCGTCGATAGAAGTTGATAAAGAGGAAGCGCCAGCTGTAGTTCGAGAGTTCATGGACGTGTTCGAGGACATCTCGGGTTTACCGCTAAAACGAGATGTGGAGTTCACGATCGATCTTGTTCCTGGTGCAGCGCGAACCTCAAAGGCGTACTATCCGATGGCACCAGTGGAGTTAGAAGAAGTAAAGAAGCAGGTTACCGAATTGCTTCAGAAGGGTTGGATTCGCAGCAGCAATTCACTTTGGGGAGTTCCAGTTCTTCTAGTCAAGAAGAAAGATGGTACAAGGAGGATGTGCATCGATTATTGAGAATTAAACCGGGTGACTATTAAGAACAAGTACCCGATCCCTCGCATTGACTAATTATTCGAGCAACTTAGTGGCGTGAGGGTATTCTTGAAGCTGGATTTGCGATTCGAATATCATCAGGTCCGAGTTAAATCAGGGGATATTTGCAAGACCGCGTTCCGAACTCGATATGGACATTACGAGTATTTAGTGATGCCATTCGGAGTCACGAATGCACCGACGATATTTATAGACTTGATGAACCGAATTTTTTCTCCGTTCTTGGACCAGTTTATAGTGGTGTTCATCGATGATATTCTGGTCTACTCGAGGAGCGTAGAAGAGCAAGCAGAACACTTGAAGATCGCATTGCGGACATTGAGGCATGAAAGATTGTATGCAAAGATGAGCAAGTGCAAGTTTTGACTTGAAGAAGTGAAGTTTTTGGGGCATGTCGTATCCGGAGATGGAATCGCCGTTGGTCCCGAGAAGATTGCAGCAGTTCAAGATTGGCCGATTCCGAAGAACGTAGCAAAGATCAGAAGTTTTCTTGGACTTGCCGGATATTACAGAAGGTTTGTAGAGAATTTTGCTCATTTGGCTGAGCCTTTGACCAAGCTTACGCGAAAGGAGGTATCGTTCGTATGGACGGATTGATGTGCGTCAGCTTTTGAGGTGTTGAAGCAAAAATTGATAACCGCTTCTATTTTGACCATACCAGACAGTTCCGGAAGATTGGTGATTCACACGATGCATCTGGGAAAGGGTTGGGATGTGTTTTGATGCAGCATGGGAAGGTTACACAATTGAAGACCCATGAGAAGAATTACCCAACTCATGATTTGGAGCTTGCAGCAGTTATTTTCGCTTTGAAGATTTGGAGACACTACTTACTGGGTGAAAGGGTCGAAGTGTTCACCGATCACAAAAGCCTAAAGTACGTGTTCACACAGAAAGAGCTCAACATGAGACAGCGCAGATGACTGACTATGATCTTGATCTCAAGTATCATCCGGGGAAAGTTAATATAGTGTCGGATGCGCTTAGTCGGTTGCTAGCAATTCGAATGTTGACTGCACGGAGAGAGCTTATCGATGATTTTCGGAGATTTGAGTTAGAGATCTTGTTACCACATGCTTCAGGATAGTTGATGCAGCTGCAAGTACAGTCGTCGTTGATCGAAAGTATTAAAGCAGTGCAATCACAAGATCTAAGATTGCAAAGGTTTCGGGAACAGGTTGAAGCAGGACTTCGAACAGACTTGTTGATTCATGAAGATGGTTCGTTGCGATATGGTAGCCGTTTGTGTGTGTCGAAAGGAGACATTCGTAAAGAAATTATGAAGGAGGCGCACAGTTCCGCATATTTCATACATCCAGGAGGCATAAGGATGTACCGTGATTTACTACAACATTTCTGGTGGGAAGGCATGAAAAGGGAGATTGCCCGCTTTGTAGCGAAGTGCTTGGTGTGTCAGCAAGTTAAGGTTGAACATCAAAGAGTAGTTGGTTTATTGCAACCACTTCCGGTTCCTCAATGGAAGTGGGAACATATAACCATGGATTTCGTGACAGCTTTACCGCGGAGTCCAAAGGGCAACAATGCAATTTAGGTGAGTGTTGATCGATTGACCAAGACAGCTCATTTCATACCGTTTCGTGTTGGTCAATTGACGGAAGCGTTAGCAGAACGGTACATGCAGGAGATTGTGAGATTGCATGGAGTACCGGTGAGCATCGTTTCCGACCGTGACACCCGATTCTTATCGCACTTCTGGAGGAGTTTACAGGATAGTTTGGGGACGCGATTGAAGTTTAGCACCACTTATCATCCTCAGACAGATGGCCAGTCAGAGAGAACGATCCAAACTCTTGAAGACATGTTGAGAGCTTGCATGTTAGACTTCAAAGGTTCATGGGAGAATCATCTACACTTGGTGGAGTTTTCGTACAATAACAGCTTTCAGGCGACTATTGAGATGTCTCCATTCGAATCATTATATGGTCGCAAGTGTCGCTCGCCCGTTTGCTGGGACGATGTTAGAGAACGAAGGTTGTTGGGACCAGATTTGATCGTGCAAACAGTAGAGAAAGTTAATATTATCCGCAATCACATGAAGGCAGCACAAGATCGGCAGAAGAGTTGGGCCGACACATCGAGAAGACCTCTAGAGTTCGCTGTTGGTGATCTGGTATACTTGAAGATATCACCGACTAGAGGAGTGATTCGTTTTGGGAGTCGAGGCAATTTTAGTTCTCAATTCATGGGGCCTTTCGAGATCATGGAGCGTGTTGGAGAAGTGGCTTATCGATTGGTTTTACCACCGTCTTTGGCGAATGTTCATGACGTGTTTCATGTATCTCAACTCCGTAAGTATGTTCGAGATGAAAGACACGTGCTAGATCATTCGGAGCTGACTGTAAGGGAGGATTTGACCTTTGAGGAACGACCGATGTCGATTGTGGATCGAAGAGAAAAGGTCCTTAAGAACAAGGTTATCCCTCTCGTACTTGTTTCATGGGGGAATCACTCGCATGGAGAATCGACTTGGGAATGAGAAGACGAGATTTGACAGAAATGTCCAGATCTCTTCTTGTAGATTCATGTTTGTTTATCTTTTCTTGTTCTGGGAATTTCGAGGACGAAATTCTTTTGTAGTTGGGTAAAATGTAACACCCTAGTTCATTTATACCAGTTCTATTTTGAGTATTTCTTTATTTATGGTATTTTCTTGATTTATTATGTTTTGGGTGCGAATAGTGTTTCTGACATCTGTATTTGCATCCGAGCCGACCCGCTTGCGGGAAACCCGTCTTGATTTCTATTTATGATTTATCCCCGCTAGTTACGAGGATCCGTGCACTTTTAATACCGTTCATACTGCATATTGGTTTTATATCTGGCATCTGCATTTTTTAGCATAACAGATAAAGTCAAATAAAATATTTTAAAAATATCTAGCATGGCCGGTATCATACCCCTGACCTCGTGGTACCATCCGTACATCGTGTTCTCGTTTCGTTCAGTGAAACGGACTCGTTTGGATAGCTACGTGCATGCTACGTGTATATGTCTTGGGGGTATGCAGTTTCGCTACCCGGATATTCTATTTTAATTTTGGTTGACACGTATTTTATCCGTATTTTCAAACCATAATTTTAGACCTGACCCGTACATATTTGGGACTATTTTTATTTTAGCCAAAATCTCAAAATATATAATATAAAATCCTTTTTATATTAAAACCGTAAAATATAAGTTATAAATTTTCTTAACCAAAAAATATATATTTTAATATTTTTCCCTCACCAAATCTCACCTGCCACTCAACTCTCTCTCTCTCTGTCAAATATATATATATATATTAATTAAACCCTATTTCTATACAAATCCCCCACGTCTCACTGTTCCTTTCCCTTCTCTGTTTTCGTTTTCCCGCTTTCGCCTCGTCTTCGTCTCGAACCCCCGCCTCTCGCTCGCCGTCAATGCCTAACCCCGACCTCGCCTTGCCGTCATCGACCTTTCTCTGACCTCACCTCCACCGCGTCTCTCCCCTCACCTCCGACCACGAAACCCCTGCAAGAACACTGCACAGACCCAACGACGAACCCAAGAACCCATCGCTCGTCGTCGCCTCACCCCGACGCCCTTGTCATCGTCAACCTCGCCTCCTCTCCGACACCGCAACGACCACCCTCGTTTCCTTCTTCTCTAACCGCGGCAACCCAAAACACCACCTTCAACTCATATCCCTGCACTCACCCGACCTCGCCCGCAACCTTGCCGGAGACCTCATCGACGATCGTACCACATCGTCCTCATCACCACACCACCTCTGCTCACCCCTTCTTCTTTCACGACCCTTTTCCATGCAGAAAAATCCTTACCCTACTTCAAGAACCCCCACCGCCTCGCCGGAAAACCCCCGCCTGCATCCTCGCCGTCGATGGCCCATCGTCGACGTCACCCCCTCGCCTTCCTCTCTGATTCCAGAGAACCACCACGACCAAGTCTCAGCCTTTTCTTCTTCTTCTTCATTCTTCTTTTCTTGCCTTTCTTGATCTCGTATTTTTCCGCTCGCCGCCGGAGCCATGCCGCTGCCGACGATCCGGATGAACCATACCATTACCACAGTACCACTACAATACCAAAATCATACCATCACCACTTCCATGTCACGACCGTGTCGCGGCCAGATCGTGTCCAGATCGCGACCAGACCATGCACCAGATCGCGACCAGACCATGCACCAGATCGTGTCCATATCGCGACAAGACCATGCACCAGATTGTGTCCAGATCGCGACCAGACCACCACCACACCATGCACCAGATCGTCTCCAGATCGCGACCAGACCACCACCAGACCATGCACCAGATCGCGACCAGACCATGCACCATGCCCAGACCGGCCATGACCGTGTCATCACCGTACTCGGACCGTGTCGTGCCTTTTCACACACCGTATCATGTCGTGTCGCACCAGGCCGCCTTCATATCGACCATTGTTTCTGAGGCAAGTTTATCTTGCTACAAGCTATAATACTTATCTTGCATCTATATAAATAAAAATATCATATTTTGATTGTATTATACATCCATACTAACGTTTTACTGTTTTCGGATACCCGTATGCATCCATATCATTTAATATAGATGTAGTTGCATCTACAGATCATATTAATTCATGTTATTATTGTAATAACATCCCATACTTAATAATATGCACCCCACTTAGTCTCGGAGCTGTAAATGTAACCCTGATCAATATTTGTGCATCCATACCATTAATTGTATATCTAGTTGCATGCTATGTCACGTTATTTCATATTACTGCTACATTAACACTCATACTAGATAATGTGCATCTTACATAGTAATGGAACTATAGTTGCAACCCCTGATAGCTATTTATGCATCCATGTTTTATTGTGTATCCATACCATTAATTCTACATACCTAGTTGCATGCCATATTACATTAACTCATATTATTATTACATTAGTTCCCCAAACTTGATAATGTGCATACTACATAGTCATGATGTAACCCCTGATAAATATTTGTGCATCCATGCTTTTATCGTGCATCCGTACTTCCTACAGTTTGTTATAAGCATCCTTTTGATACGCTGTGCATCCCCTGACATGACCTGTTACACCACTGCTTGACTTGATACCTGATTCTGCTCCTAATGCCGACAATCCTGACATGTTGTCCCAATAGACATATCTTGTTCTCTGTATAGACAAACTTGTACCTGCTTGATCCTGTGTTGGCATTAGCTCCAGATTTATCAATACCTGACTTGAACACATAACTTTGGGGTATGGGGAAATCAATGATGAAACCTGACTTGTAACTCGACAGTTCGATACTTATACTGATCAGTTTTACGAGCTAGGCCAGCCCCGGGATGCTGCTGCTGACATCAATCCTCTGTACATGTTTCCTGTTTAATGCTTAGCGGCATGTCTCGGATTCAGCCTGAGAATCTGGACAGCGGTCCCGGGCACGCATAGGATAATATTGAGTTACATCGACGATTCATTAAATTGATTTCAAACACTTGAGAGTAGTTAACCCAGTAGTTTAGTTCAGATTACTCACCGCACGTCACATGTGCTTCTACTCTTCACTGTTCCTTATTCGTGTTACTGTTATACTTTTATTACTGTTCATACTCGTGCCTGCATATCTTGTTACCTCCTGATTATATTATTGTTGATATTATGACACACTGACGTCTGGGTTTTGCATGGCCCAGATCCTCTACCTTTGTCGCAGGCCGATCAGGAGTACTTCAGCCGACAGGCCGAGCAGTGAGGACCTGTTAGTATTCTAGCTTAGTTTCCTTTCAGCATTTTCATTTCCTGATGTGAGCCCGTATTTGGGACGTACCTTCCAGATTGTTATTTTTACTTGGATTTATTGCTTACGCATTTTATTTCTTGACTCGTTTATTCTGGCATATAGACATGTACTAGATAGTTTATTTTATTTCTATTGTTCTTGATATCTATAGACAGCCGTAATGTGACTGTGAAGGGATATTTCCTAGCCACAGGTAGCATGGTTGGCTCTATCACATGCCGATCTTAGCGTACTCTAGGAAGCGGGGCGTGACAACGGGAGGCTACAAACCATAGGCGGTAGGTAGGGAATTTGGAGGTGAAATAGCGATTGAAGCGGACATTTCGAAATGACAGCATCAAAGATATTTAAATATACACGGTCACGGTTATCCCAGACCGTGTTCCGGAAAAAGTTGCGTACTTGAGAATGGATTAAGGTGGGGCGGGCACTCTCAGCTCGGAGGTAGCTCATGTTTCAACCCCACGTAACTTTGAGGCAGTGGTATCTGGTGAGTAATTAGCTGTCACAGTCCAGCAGACTAGATCGAACTCAAAAAAGCAACAGCCAGTCGGAGGAATAGTTCCAAGAGGGATGGTTGGGTTCTAATTCAACTGTAGAAAAGTAGTGCGGAGAACTTGTAAGAATTGTGCCTGCCATCCAATTCGTGATGTGGATGATCCGCCGAATCCATTGCTGACTTCACCACGATCGATTAGGTGAAACGGTTCTGCCAAGTTCTGGACATAGGAATCTATGTATTCTTCCAAGGCGGATTTCTTATGCTTTAGTTGAGCAGGTTCAACAGGAACGAATTTTCTACCCGCACACCCGAGGGGAAGTGGAATAACCTGAGGGGTTACAAGCCTTCCTGATTGCCATCGAGCCTTGCATGATCAATCCAAACTCATTTTCCAAGAGCTGAAGTGAAGTCGGGCATCATTTGTCTTGGAAAGGAATTTCTCAAAAGTATCCCAACTTGGAGTTCACCGCTGACTTAAACCTAGCTTCTGGACAAAAGAGCGAAGAGAACGATCCTTTTGGGAACCGACCCTGGCGCATAGCCCTACAGGGACGAGCACAGCGAGTTGAGTTAAAACTCGTCAAGTCAGACCCAAAATCAAAAGAAACCAATAGGGCTGACAAAAGGCTTTACCTTAGATTGGCTTACAAAGGGGAAGAAGGAAGGACTCTTAATGGCCCTATGCCGGACGAGCGAACAACGGAAGGTCAACCGTTTTGCTTGAATGAAATCAACGAGAAATAATCCCAACAACCAATCCCTGCTAGCTTTGATTCCACTAAGCTATTGTTCTTGAGAAATGACCGGGTCTGGTCCATTCTTCGAAAGACGTTTTTATTGGATCCCTATCTACAACAATTTTCACTTAACTAATGGGGTGGATTTCATAACCGAACTTTCAGATCAAGCGAACAAATAATTACTTATAAATAATTGTCTGGTCATAGATGTATTGTTTAAAAAACCTCAGTCTCAAATCTCAAGTGTTTGAGGAAGTGAGCGAAGTTCCTAATGTGAGAGGAATAATTTCCAATTTCCTATCTTTCTTTTCCTTTTTGTTTGTTTCGAGAAAGATATCATATCGATCAATTCCGATTCTTTCCCGTTGCTATAGTTGCATTGGAATATAGCAGTTCAACGAAAGGGAAATCCATGTATCTTTATCTTCTATCTAAATCACCTTATCTCCGGAGAACACCTAGGCTAAAGTCTATCCAGTGTGCGAGAGGCCGGGCAAAAAGGGGCGGTTGAGAAATCATAGATCGAACTGCCAAATTGGAAAAATTGGATATTATCATAGTATCAGCTAAGTTCACAGGCTGGAGCCAATACAACAATTCAGTGGTCAATACAACAAATCACTTGAGACAGAAAGTCCTCCTTAGTGTTATTTTTAAAAATCCATAAGAGGTGTCCAAGAGTGAGTAATCCATCTAACAAGCCAAGATGATTGCTAACGATTCTATGATTAGACCATCCGACCTTGTTGGAAGACCATAGGATACCAAGTCGGTCGAGATGTACCAAAACAGATAATTTGGCTTTCGCACATACGACTTTCCCACAAGGGAACCGAAACAGTACCCACGGGAAGGTAATCCTGATCAGCGTTCTTTATCATTAATTTGTTTGCTCGCGTTAATTATGGCCTATCGGGAGAATCGATGACTGCATCTTTGAAATTTTTGTTTTTACAAAAAATATCAATGTTTTTTTTTCGAAATGTAATAATTGGAAACACCGATCTAATTTTGATAGAAAAAGTGAATTGAATTCAGGATAAGGGCATGTTCGCCGCCGAAAACCGGGAAGACAAACGTCTTGCCTGAATTTGGAGGCAGATGCTATTTGGTTTTATCCGTCCACCTCTCCGAATATGCCAAGTTGATTTATGGCACCGTATATTAAAAGTTTGGACAGATGCGGCCATTGTAGCAGACTTCGTCAGATTCCCCCTCGTGTACGAGGGGTTTTTGATTGTGGGGATGCTCTTCCCTGCAGGCGCAAGCCCTGCAGTTAATTACGCCTCCTTCTCCAGATGGTCACTTCGTCGTATGTGTTTGTTTTCTTTTTGGTTGCCCGTGGATTGTATATGGAGACTAATTTATTTTGTCGCCCGTAGGGCGTGGATTAGTCCAAATCCGTATTTTCTTAGATTTGGTTTGGGTTGGTTTAAGGATCGTTAATCTTGTTTTAGATTAAGATCAACTTAAATGCTTGTTAAGGATACGTTAGTCTATTTTTATACTAAGATCTACTCAACTATGTTTTGGGATCATTTAGAACCAATGGAAGAGTATTTGGACTCTATCGTTTTAGTTTGGGGACATTGCGGTCCATTGAGTTTAAGAACATCATAATCCATGAGTTTAAGGACCTCATACTCCGTAAGGTTTAGAGATATCATAATCTGGTTTAAAGATGTCATAGTCTGTGAGGTTTAAAGACATCATAGTCTGGTTTAAAGACATCATAGTCTGTAAGGTTTTGGTTTAACCGTTTGGGGATACGCCAAAAGTTATTGGTTATTGGGACCCTCCATCTCTCTGAAGACGATGAAGAATTACAATGACATGTATCGGAGGTACGAAGAGTGTACCCTTGAACCAATGTTGATTGGGAGATCTATAGTCATGTTTGGGACTAAGACCAATTAAAAAGATTGTGAGCACATTGGCTTGGTTAATTTGAATTAGGGACTTATGGCCGACTTGGACTCAGTCCACTCAGTTCTGAATAAATTGTTTGAGCACTTGTTTGGACTCAGTCCACTCATTTTGAATAAAATGTTGAACATTTTTTTGGGCTCAGCCCCCCCTTTTTAAAACAATGTTGAGCATTGATTTGGGTTCTGACACCCCTTTTCTTTTTGTCTTGTATTGAGTGTTGAACACTTTTTATGGCGCTGGGGCCTTAATTACAGAGCGCTTTGTAATTCCTTAGCGCCCACGTGAGGAACATGTACAGCGCCTGGCGCTGAGCGCCAGATTGGGAGCGCTACAGTGCTTCTTATAAAAGGGCGCCCACATGAGGAGCGCGTAGAGCGCTGGGCGCTGAGCTTGGAGCGCTAATGCGCTTCTTTTAAAATAGCGCCCACATGAGGAGTGCGCTGAGCGTTGGCCTTAAAGCGCTTCTTTTAAAATAGCACCCACGTGAGGAGCGCGAGGAGCGCTTGGCGCTGAGCGCCAAACTTGGAGTGCTAAGGCGCTTCTTATGCAGTTCTGATCAATTATGTGCTCTGAGAATTAAGTTCTCTTATATAAGAGACTTTGTCTCGTAGATCTATGAACTAAGTTCTTCTTTTATGAGGAGATGCTATGGTCTATTCTATTTTTATGAAAGACTTTTCCTTGTAGATCTATGATCTAGGAAAAGAACTAAGTTCTTATGATGTGAGAATTAAACTCTCAAATATGGAGATGTTAAGATCTCTCTTCTTTTCTTTACCTTGAAGAAATTGCTCTCGTCTTTGAAGTTTCTTGAAGTTTATGGGGGGGTTCCTCTCCTCAAGACTTGAAGTCTTGGGTCCTTTATATAGGGGAGGCTGATTTGTTGAATCTGTTAAGGAAATCTCTCATTGAGAGATCTCTGATTGATTTGGGGTATGTTTCCCACCGTTGGATCTTTGATCCAAGAGCTTCTGTTTTACAGAAGATAGTTTTCTTGTTACTAAAAAGATTGGGAAAATATTTTCCCATACAGGATTTATTCTATATCTTGGTGATTTTTAATCACCATTGGATCTTTGATCCAACGGTGCTCTGATTTACAGAGCACAATCTTTCTTATTTAAAAAGATTTGAGGAGTATTTCCTCAATCAGAATTTAATTCTGTGTTTTGGTGATCTTTAATCACCATTGGATATTTGATCCAACGGTAGAAAACTTTTAGTTCTAGCGCTGGCGCTCTCGTGCTTTGCATGTGAGGCGCTGTCTCAAAGTCTATAACTCTTGGCGCTAGCGCTCTCGTGTTTTGCACGTGAGGCGCTGCCTCAGAGTCTCTGACTATTGGAGCTAGCTCTCTTGGTGCTGGCGCTCTTGTGCTTTGCATGTAAGGCGCTGCCTCAGAGTCTTTGACTCTGGGCGCTAGCGCTCTCGTGCTTTGCATGTAAGGTGCTGCCTCAGAGTCTTTAGCGCCGGCGCTCTTGGCGCCGGCGCTCTCTTGCTTTGCACGTGAGCGCCGCCTCAGAGTCTTTGACTCTTAGCGTTGGCGCTTTTGGCGCAGCGCTCTTATGAGACGCTGCCTCATTTGTAATTTCAAATTTTGAATAGAGCTTTGCTCTCTGATTGGGGGAAACAAATTCCCCCCACCATTGTGCTCACGTGGCTTACACGTGAGTGCAGCGGTGGCAAATTTTCCACCGTTAGATCAACTTGGAAGTTGGATCGACTTCCAGCGCCTATAAATAGGGCCTTTGGCCGTTGAGATGACTGCTTGTTCATCTTCATGTTTTCTTGTTTTCTCTGAGAATTGAATTCTTTCTTCGGAGCATAGCTCTCTTCCTTAAGAACTTCTTAGAGTCAAAATTCTGCCCAATTTGGTAAGGCTTGAACTTTTAACAGAGCTCTGCTCTTCTCAGATCGTAGATATAAAAAAATGTTTTAGGGTTTTACCCATTAACAGAGCCGTGCTCATCTTTAGATCATAGTGTAAGTCCATGTCACGCACCCCACGAACTTGCGGGGAGGCAGAATATATGAAAAACGATTATCAAAACTTCGTAACACGGACTTGAGCGCATGAATCATGTCTAAACCGTTACTAACTATCTACGAGAGGTTTAACTACTCGGATTCGAAGTTATACCTTACGTTACTTGTCCTTCGGGTCATCATCGCTGTCCTCCACTCCTCGTAGGCTCCTTGGAACATCAGCACCTCAACGGCCTCCTCGCGTCAAAGACGATCCACCCGAGAGCTCCTACACCAAGCTTGATCTCTAACTTGAGATAACTAGGTTGCTCAAAGTGCTAATCTAAGCTACCTAGGGGATATAGAGTGAGGTTATGGATGTATTAGTCTAGCTAACCCTTGATCTCAACACATGAGAGGTTAGGGTTAGGGTTTCAAGAATGAGAGAGCTTGAGGAGAGAGAAGGTGATGATAAGAATGAATCATGATATTGTTTCTCACTTGATATATGAAGCATAATGAATAAATGAATAAAAAGAGATTATTCATCATGCTACATAAATGCATTATGAGTGATTCACTATGTGAGTCATTAAGCATTTAATAATGCATTAATGACATGATGAATCACACATAATGAGTCACAATATCATTTAATACTAATGCCACCTTACCCCTCAAGTCACCATGCTTCTAGAAGCTTCCCGACATATTACGAGAACGCCCCTACAATCCGTGAAAACACGGAAAAACTTTAGACTGTATAAATCCAATAACCCGATACTAGAATCTGGCTTAAACCAAAGCCGGCTAGTAAAAACTGTCTGAACGTCGCACGTGCGTTTAAACACGTATATGTCCGAACCCTTATCGTAAAATCATACGACCTCTATATCGTTTCGCCTGGAGCAGGGAAACCCTCTGTGTGGGACTCTAAAGACTCGACACTACACTGGCAGTGGTTTTAACCACAGACCGCAAGCGGCACTAGCTGTACGTAACGGTCCCCAAGTAGATGTCGATAAGAAGGCCGATGAGGAAACCCATCCGAACTCCTATTGAGCCTGACGTGACAATCTCCGTACAGTCCGGTTTGTTCGTCTAAGACTATCGCATATCTAGCCTAAGGGGCGGCAAGCGTCAGTCCTCTAATAGCGGTATAAGTCGTGTCGGAGCGTAGCCCATTACACCCTAAGAAACTACTGGAACCTACCAGTAAATCTCGCTTGCCCTGGCCAGGGACTTTGCGTAATGGCTCTCTGACACAGCGCGATATCAACTCCCAATACCGGGAGAGACGAATCCTATCTAACCGCTACTGCCTCCAAGTGCTCGGGACTGCACCCAACTGCTACCTGTTTGCACGACTCCTTTGAGCCGTGGTAGGGTAGCAATCTAAGAACAGTGGGACACACTCGAGGCGAAGTAGCAGTGTCAAGTCTGCGGACTATGCTGTACTCATGTTACATGGGAACTGTTAACTGACGATGGGTATAATACCAACTAACAGTTCCCCTGTGAGTCATGTCCGGTGTACCCGTAACCTAACGAGCACCTGTATACTATCTCTAGTACGACGTACTGATGGCTGTGGGACAGACCATCTCCCTAACTGGGATAAGAAGCATACACACTTAGTCTACTCCGAAATATCGATGCCCTATCTCGATAATCCAATGACCAGGGACCTGTATAGGATATTGCTTACAGATTACCCAGCCCCCACTAGTGTGACTGCCATCACAACGCTGGTAATCAAGCAAAGATCCTATGGGCTCTACTAATATGTATAAGTGATACGTTACAAGAAACATATGCACATATTAAAGTAGACACAAACCAAGTAGCATACTACCATTTTTAGCAAGACTGTTATATACAACTGTGAATATCCTAAGTTTCCATTAATTAATATACATACAAGTATGATACAATAATGGCCCCTAGGGCATATACACTAACAATCTCCTACTTGCACTAGGGCCATGAGCTGGCATATCGTAGACCTATCATCTCGAATAGCTTCTCGAACTGCGTCTGAGGAATGGCCTTTGTGAATGGATCAGCAATGTTATTCTCCGTCTCTACTCTTTTCACCTCGATCTCCCGGCGATCGACGATCTCCCTGATCAGGTGATACCGCCTTAAGATGTGTCTGGATTTCTGATGGGACCTGGGTTCCTTCGCTAAAGCTACAGCGCCGTTGTTGTCACAATACAGAGGTATTGGATCAACACTGGTAGGAACCACCTGAAGTTCTGTGAGGAACTTCTTCATCCAGACAGCTTCTTTTGCGGTATCGCAAGCAGCTTTGTACTCCACTTCCATTGTTGAGTCAACAACGGTCTCCTGCTTGGAACTCTTCCAACAAACCGCCCCTCCATTGAGGGTAAATACATAACCCGACATAGACTTGGAGTCATCCTTGTCACTCTGGAAGCCGGAGTCGGCAAAGGCCTCATCTGGAGGCCTTTGCTGCCATACACCAAGAACATCTCCTTAGTCCTCCTTAGGTACTTGAGAATGTTCTTTACTACTATCCAGTGATTCTCCCCTGGGTTGGCCTGATACCGGCTTACAACACTCAATGCGTATGCTACATCTGGTCTGGTACATAACATCACTTATATTATAGAGCCTACCGCAGAAGTGTAGGGTACATGCGATCCCTTTCCAAATCAGTCTTGGGAGACATCTCTTTGGAGAGGGTGATTACGTGACAAGCTGGTAGGTTACCGCGCTTAGAATCATCCATTTTGAATCTCTTCACTATGGTGTCTATGTACCTGGACTGCGAAAATCCCAACATCGTTTTTGATCTATCACGATAGATCCGGATCCCCAGAATGTAGGTAGCATCACCAAGGTCTTTCATGGAGAATTTCTGTGATAGGAATCTTTTGACTGACTGTAGCATAGGAATATCATTTCCTATTAGGAGAATGTCATCCACGTAGAAGACGAGGAATACTACAGCTCTCCCTACAATCTTACTGTATATGCATGGTTCATCTGGATTTTTGATAAAGTCGAATTCTTTGACAGCATCATCAAAACAGATGTTCCAACTCCGTGATGCCTGCTTTTGTCCATAAATGGACTTAAGCAACTTGCATACTTTACCGCTGCTCCCACTCTGAATGAATCCCTCTGGCTGATCCATATAGACGCTTTCTTCCAAATTTCCATTTAAAAAGGCAGTCTTTACGTCCATCTGCCAAATTTCATAATTGTGGAAGGCAGCAATAGCAAGAAGGACCCTAATGGATTTGAGCATAGTCACCGGAGAAAAGGTTTCGTCATAGTACAAACCAGGTCTTTGACGGAAACCCTTTGCAACAAGTCTAGCCTTATAGGTTTCAACCTGTCTATCTACACCAATCTTCTTTTTGAAGATCCATTTGCATCCTACGGGTTTTACCCCATCTAGAGCAATGTCTAAAGTCCATACTTTGTTAGTGTACATGGACTCCATTTCGGTCCGCATTGCATCCAGCCATTTTACTGAGTCACCGCTCTAAATGGCTTGCTGGAAGCTAGTAGGCTCATCATAGTCAATAGTGCAATCCTCTCTATCCCCGTCTATGAGAAAACCGTAGTATCTCTCGGGCGGATGAGATTGCCTACTACTCTTGCGGAGTGGCGTCGGGATGTTCTGTTCTCCTGAACTTTCTTGTTCTACCAAGGTTTCAGTAATAGCTTGTGGTTCTGGAATTTCTTCCAGTTCTATTGCGTTCCCACTCTTCTGATTTTCTAAAAACTCAGTTTCCAAGAAGCGGGCATGTTGAGAAACAAAGACCTTTTGTTCCTCTGCGTAATAGAAACAATATCCCATGGAGTTCTTTGGATATCCCACAAACTTACACTGTACTGAGCGTGCCTCGAGTTTGTCCGTATGCTGCTTCTTTACAAAAGCTGGACATCCCCATGTCTTAAGATACTTAAGACAGGGTTTCTTCCCACTCCACATCTGATATGGTGTGATAGGCGCAGTCTTGGTTGGAACTCGGTTCAAAAGATATGCAGCTGATTCTAGTGCATATCCCCAGAATGATCGCGGCAACTCAGCGTTACTCATCATGGAACGAACCATATCCAATAGAGTTGGGTTCCATCTCTCCGATACACCGTTATGTTGTGGTGTGTATGGAGGAGTAAGCTGAGAGAGAATTCCATTCACTTTTAAGTAACCTAGGAACTCGGCACTTAAGTATTCACCACATCGATCAGATCTCAGTGTCTTGATACTTTTGCCTGTTTGGTTTTCTACTTCATTCTTGTATTCCTGGAATTTTTCAAAAGTTTCAGATTTATGTTTCATTAAGAAGACATATCCGTACCTTAAAAAGTCATCCGTAAAAGTAATGAAGTATGAATAACCGCTATGCGCATGTGTAGACATTGAACCGCACACATCACTGTGTACGATCCCTAAGAGCTCGCTCGCTCTTACTCCGTGTCCAGTAAACGGAGTTTTTATCATCTTTCCTATGAGACAAGATTCACAAGTAGCATAAGATTGATATTCGAACGGATTCAAATATCCTTCTCTATGTAACTTAGTCAACCTTCTCTCATTGATGTGACCCAGTCTACAAAGCCATAAGAAAGCCTGATTTAATTCCGGAGACTTTCTTTTAAGTGTGTTTTGGACATTGAAAAACTTGAGCTTGACTCAATACGTATTTGCCGTTATCTAATGTACCGGACCCAATCAAAACTTGATTTAGGTGGATGTGAACTACATCGCCTACGAATGTAAAATCATATCCCTCTTTCGAAAGTGAGGATACTGATATGATATTACAAGTCATACTAGGTACATACAGACAGTTACGTAGAATCAATATCTGCCCACTTATAAAACCTATGCGATATTCTCCCACGGATTCAGCGTCCACGCTCATTCCGTTTGCAACTCTGAGAGACAAATCACCTACCTTCATAACTCTACAGTTTTTCAAAGCATGTAATGAATTACAGATATGAGATCCTGCTCCGGTATCTAGTACCCAGGAAGTAGAGTTAATTGACAAACAGTTCTCAATTACAAATACACTTGAAGCCGAAGCCACAACATGCTACGAATCCTGGTTACTGGCTTTGCTAGCCCTGCAATCTTTCTGCCAATGTTCATTCTCGTAACAATAGGAACGTCCCTCTTTTACTACATCCAGTCGCAAAACTTTTGCCCTTCCCTTTCCTTCTACTTCCCTGGTTTCCTTCAGGGTAGAAGGCAGAGACTGTAGAATCAAGTCAGTATCTGACCCGTTCTCCGACGTGGTCTTCAGGTCCGTGAGCTCATCAATATAGCTAGTCATTGTAAGGACGTTGTCCCCTACAGATGACCCATCAGCCAACCTCGCTTGAATTAATTCGTTCGAGGTTTCATATCTTGTGATATGAGATTGCTCTCCATATAAATCTTTTTTATGGAGAAAGATGGAAACTAAGTCCATCTTCTCGTGCTGCTTCTGGTATACACCATCAACTGAAGCTAAAACGAGGCACTTAGCTTTCGCTTTATCTTTTTCCCTTGTCTGACGGATATCCATATCCGCGACAGTGGAAACTGGACCTGGGACGGCGGGATCTTGAGTAGTAATAGGGTGGTCCAGCTTGTCATAGGCAATGGACATCTGGACAGACCTTTGGCAGTCATATAAGTCAGATTCAGTCAATTTGTTATCTAGATGTAACCTAGTCGTGGTCACAAGGTCGCTGCAATTAAGAGAGAGAGAAGAAAGCACTTTTAGCATGATGCTCTTGCAAGTTTAGAGTGGTTTTTAATTTATCTAAACAGGACGGCTCCCACTGTTTCTCGAATCCTTCCTCAAACTATAAAAGAAGAATTAGCCAAGACTATTCTCACCGTACAATACTTGCTTAACCGTTCAGCCAGGTCAGTGTCGATACTTCGAGGGAGCTTTTCCAACGCTTTCGCGAAATTCCTTAATTAAATAACCTCTTTTCTCTGGGGGCGTAGCCCCGCTGACACCTTTCTAGGCACCTACTTGGTCTATAGCATTGATCGTTAAGTGACGAATCTCCTGATAATTAGCATGTACTCACAGTAGGATCGGGATCCAAAATATCATCGTATGATAATATTGAAGGAATCCTACCAACATTCATCAAACTCCAAAATGGTATGCATCTCTCTGCAAATTTCAGTTTCTTTAGAAATTCTCGATGTGGATTTTTGCCCCATGCTCTTATGACCTTGACTTTAGTCAACAAATCATAAGTCACATGTCAAGTTCTACCCGTCATTATCCAGGTTAATTTGAACCCACCCGTACATACCCTTGACCTTAGTCAACAAGGTAATACGACTGTCCCAAACCAACGCATCTATCTATGCTGCATATGAATATCCAACAGCTACCAAACACTGTGCCTTGACTTTAGTCAACAAACACAACTTGAATACTATTGATTATCTATATGAAATGACGGAGGGTTACGAATGGTTTTGGAAAAACCGTGAACGTAGTGAACTTGATATAATCGAAGGAACCTGATACTTTTTAAAAGGAGTGGTTAAAGCTCCGCAATTAAAAATTCTGATCTTTTAAAATAACCGAGTGGTTTCTTTTAAATTTGTTCCAACGATTAAACTTTGGTTTATTTTCTTTGCATTATAATAATGCGTCCTATCATTTATCCTATCATTACAGAAAACAACGAAAATACCACGTCCTCTTATGCCATCCGCATTCGCCACGGGGTCCCGTCATCACCCTTTAGGTTACTTAACTAACGACAGAGCGGGGGCTGGGCTAGCGCGGGTGTAAAACATAAGTGGCGTCTAATAGCTATCATATATAGATATTGTACATTCGTCAGACGCAATAATAAGCATTCCAGATTACAGATGAACTTCATTGGATATGCAAGTAATCCGCGTTTGCTTTGAGCCTGCAACAAAAGACGGATTACACAGTTGTGATGAATAGCCATTACCCCACCCTAGACCCCTACGGGTACGGCAAACTACCCGCCAAGTATCCGAAGTGAAGCGGTCTCCCTCAACAACGTGAGTAGGCCACTAAACACTTCGACGTACCCGGTAGTTTGTGTACCCCACCTTAGATCTATCCTAGGAGCAAAAAACAGTAAAAAGAAATAATACAACGGTGGCTACAACCGCAACCTGGATGCGCTCCGCAAAAGAATTTTACATCATATTACATTTACATCGAATGAATGAATATTAAACCCATTTCAAACCCCAGCTAATCATCACAACATTCCAATCAAGTCCATATACACAAACAGTAAACATTACAGAAATGTGCAACCCCCTGCCAACCGACATACTAGCAGTTAGGGGAGGTTTACGAACACATTAAACATTACAGATAAAAACCCAATTAGCAAATATCTTAGAACATCGATCGATTACCATATTCCGTGTCTACCCTAAAAGCAAACCAGCACTGAAGTAACCTGGGCAGAAAAAGAATATACAGGAAAACAAAAAACCAAAAAATATGAATTTCTGTGAAAATCCGAGTCAACTCGGAGTTGACTCCGCCGCGGATCCGCGGCCAAAAGCACCATCTTGCCGCGGATCCACGGCCGTCTTGCCGAGTTAGGATCTCGTATTTTCCCAGTATTCTTATATTTCCCTGCTGTGAATTTTAAGGTATATCAAATATTTTTTTCGACACTTTTAAAATCAACAGAAACTTAGGGTATCCGGTGTTTCATTTTCGCGTTTTCTGACGATCGAAGTTCTAATCAGTTGCTAACAAGCTAGTAATGGTTTAGTTGGCTCTGATACCACTGTAAGTCCATGTCACGCACCCTACGAACTTGCGGGGAGGCGGAATATATGAAAAACGATTATCAAAGCTTCGTAACACGGACTTGAGCGCATGAATCATGTCTAAACCGTTACTAACTATCTACGAGAGGTTTAACTACTCGGATTCGAAGTTATACCTCACGTTACTTGTCCTTCGGGTCTTCATCGCTGTCCTCCACTCCTCGTAAGCTCCTTGGAACATCGGCACCTCAACGGCCTCCTCGAGTCAAAGACGATCCACCCGAGAGCTCCTACGCCAAGCTTGATCTCTAACTTGAGATAACTAGGTTGCTCAAAGTGCTAATCTAAGCTACCTAGGGGATATAGAGTGAGGTTATGGATGTATTAGTCTAGCTAACCCTTGATCTCAACACATGAGAGGTTAGGGTTTCAAGAATGAGAGAGCTTGAGGAGAGAGAAGGTGATGATAAGTATGAATCATGATATTGTTTCTCACTTGATATATGAAGCATAATGAATAAATGAATAAATGGAAAAAAAGAGATTATTCATCATGCTACATAAATGCATTATGAGTGATTCACTATGTGAGTCATTAAGCATTTAATAATGCATTAATAACATGATGAATCACACATAATGAGTCACAATATCATTTAATGCTAATGCCACCTTACCCTCCAAGTCACCATGCTTATAGAAACTTCCCGACAAATTACGAGAACGCCCCTGTAATCCGTGAAAACACGGAAAAACTTTAGACTGTATAAATCCAATAACACGATACTAGAATCTGGCTTAAACCAAAGCTGGCTAGTAAAAACTTTCCGAACGTCGCACGTGCGTTTAAACACGTATGTGTCCGAACCCTTATCGTAAAACCATACGACCTCTATATCGTTTCGCCTGGAGCAGGGAAACCCTCTGTGTGGGACTCTAAAGACTCGACACTACGCTGGCGGTGGGTTTAACCACAGACCGCAAGCGGCACTAGCTGTACGTAACAGTCCCTAGGTAGATGTCGATAAGAAGGCCGATGAGGAAACCCATCCGAACTCCTACTGAGCCTGACGTGACAATCTCCGTACAGTCCGGTCTGTTCGTCTAAGACTATCGCATATCTAGCCTAGGAGGAGGCAAGCGTCAGTCCCCTAATAGCGGTATAAGTCGTGTCGGAATGTAGCCCATTACACCCTGAGAAACTACTGGAACCTACCAGTAAATCTCGCTTGCCCTGGCCAGGGACTTTGCATAATGGCTCTCTGACACAGCGCGATATCAACTCCCAATACCGGGAGAGACGAATCCTATCTAACCGCTACTGCCTCCAAGTGCTCGGGACTGCACTCAACTGCTATCTGTTTGCACGACTCCTTTGAGCCGTGGTAGGGTAGCAATCTAAGAACAATGGGACACACTCGAGGCGAAGTAGCAGTGTCAAGTCTGCGGACTATGCTGTACTCATGTCACCTGGGAACTGTTAACTGACGATGGGTATAATACCAACCAACAGTTCCCCTGCGAGTCCTGTCCGGTGTACCCGTAACCTAACGAGCACCTGTATACTATCTCCAGTACGACGTACTGATGGCTGTGGGACAGACCATCTCCCTAACTGGGATGAGAAGCGTACACACTTAGTCTACTCCGGAATATCGATGCCCTATCTCGATAATCCAACGACCAGGGACCTGTATAGGATATTGCTTACAGACTACCCAACCCCCACTAGTGTGACTGCCATCACAACGCTGGTAATCAAGCAAAGATCCTATGGGCTCTACTATTATGTATAAGTGATACGTTACAAGAAACATATGCACATATTAAAGTAGACACAAACCAAGTAGCATACTACCATTTTTAGCAAGACTGTTATATACAACTGTGAATATCCCAAGCTTCCATTAAGTAATATACATACAAGTATGATACAATAATGGCCCCTAGGGCATATACACTAACACATAGATATTCAAGATATAATCTTTTTAGTGTGATTTTAACCCATGAACCGGAACACTGTACATCTTCCATGAAGAACTCTTAGAGTTTGTTCACAGATTTCGAAGATCTTAGACTTTTTACTCTGCAAAAAGCTTTGCTTTTTTAAGGTTTTGATGGATGATTCCATCGTTTTCACAGAGTGCAGCTCTTAAAATTTTTAGGGAATTTTATTCCTCTCATCACTAGAGTTGACAGATGTCACTCCTTTCTGCAGAGCGTTGCTCTCGAGGGAGTTTAACTCCTTGGCTCGATGGGCCTCTCATTAAATGAGAATCCTTTTAGGATTTCCTATTTAATGAGTGACTGTCTCATCAATGATGAGCCGTCACCTTGATTTGGTGGGTCCCCTTTGTTCCCTTTCCACTGCATTACAGTGTGGTACAAATTTTAAGTACTAAGTGTTAGAATTTAGACTGTAGCATTGATAGCCAACCCTTGTTCCTTTTCGTGCAGGTGCTATATCTTTCGACACTTTTTTCCCCTTCGTACGTCCGGAGAGTGCATTTCCTGATGCGCCCTTAGACCGGGAAGTTTTCGCGCTGATCAAAGATCACGACCCGGAGCAAAAGTCTCTTCATCTATGGGGATCGTGGTATAATAAAATTATCCAGGATCGGCGTAGCTTCTCTTGTGCAGCACCCTCAGAGCCTATCTCAGCGATTCATTATGCTAACTGTCACGACCCGAAGGTACGGAATGTGACCGGCACTTAAATTACGAAGCGTCTAGAGGCGCAATGTAATCTAAGTAAGCCAAAGCCCATAAATCTAAACCATATAAAAGAAGAAGTAAAGGAAAACATGTAGGAAAACAAGTTTAAAAGCAACATCAAATTTTCTCAAAAATTTCGGCAAAGTCTCCTTTATAAAAACTGGCCCCAAACGGGTACAAACAAGAATAATATATACAAACAATAAAAAGGCATACCCAAACGGGAGCTAGCTCTACGCCAACAGGCGGAAACAACCACACAATGCACAATAATATACAACGCCAAAGGGCGAGGCTCAAAACTCAAAAGAAAACCAAATCCACCAGAAACCATAATAATACAAGCGCGACTCTAAGGTCGAAATAAAAACAACTGGTCTTCTAAACTATCAAGAATACAAGTCTGGTTGATGGAGCTTACTAGATACAAATGAAATAATAAAGGTACAACGGCGGTCCTGATACAAGTGAACCAACCTACCAAGCAAATCATCCTGAATGAAATGATGTGCCAGCAAACTGCCAAGGAAACCTGTACATCGAAACCTGTAAGAAAAATTTGGCATAAGGGGAGTGATTTGCCAACTCCTGAGTAGAAGACATCTGCGAGAAGAAATCGAATGCACGACACTGTCCTAGGTCATAATAATAATATACTTAATATATCACTAGTCATCAAGTAGTGGCAAGGTAATAATCTATACGTAAGTGCAATACTCAGTGCTCGTGTCTGTGCCTCAATTAGTAACATGTCATGTGTATAAGTATGCATGCACCATGAATGTAAAACAATCAACCCTGAAATCTGGAAATATCTGTATAAGAAATCTTTAACTTTTATAATAGTAGAATTTGTATAGAAATCTGAAACATCACCGATGAAATCCATGGAAATTCGTGTCAAATATCGACAAAAAACATGTAAATCTCAAGTCTCAATACCTCATAGTCTCAATATCTCAGGCTCCGTCAGTCCGGATCGGCCCATATCATCAAATCTCACAACAACGGTTGGTATCCTCCGGGTATCCGCCGCGCCAGACATCACCGGTAGATAGTCTTCCCCTGCCAGGCTCATAGTCTACAACTCGATCTTCTTGCCCCGGGGTACCATACCGGGCCCACCATGTACCCGAGACGGTTCATCCACTCTTCGAATCGGGTCTCGAAATCCAACACAAAACATGAAATCTCATGGTGGACGACACATACATCACGAGAAAACCGCAACTTATATTTTAAAAAGAGAGGGGGAGAGAGAGAAGTTTTTATATATATTCTTGCGTTTTTCCCCAAAATCCAGAAATCTCATAGAAATCCAAAATCCCAAAATCATGAGTAAGTAAATAATAAGTATCGGTATAAGCCCCACAATACTTCATGATAACATGAAAATGTGAATGCATGGATTGTCTAAGTAATAAATGCAATGTCTAGACTACCACCTGAGAATAATCACAATATTATATTGATCTAGCCTTTAGTTGATTCTTTCAATAAAAGATAATATGTTCTAAAGTGTACGTGACATAGCAATTACCGATGATGATATATGTGAGCCGGCAAATAAGTGTACGTGGAATATACGCATCATCGGTAATGGTGCTGGTATCCTAACAGGCAGAGTTTCATACTGACTAAAGAACATATGTATGAACATGCAACTTGATGATTACAATCTGAATGTAAAGATGAATGTGTATTAACCACTCATTTGGAATGTGCATATCTAATTACAACTATATGACTCAAGTCTAAACTAGTATCTATCTAACCTACTAAGGAACTAAACTAAAGGAACTAGTCGATAGGAAATAAGAATCCACCTACAGTGTGAGTCGATATCTCTAATAGTCGGTGATCCAGCCTCAATAGCGTCACGTACAAAGTATGACTTCCTCGAGTCAAGAGTGCGGATCAATCATCACATCTACGCCTCATACGGTAAAATCCATCGAGTCAAAGTACGACTTCCTCGAGTCAAGAGTGAGGATCAATCATCACATCTACGCCTCGTACGGTAAAATCCATCGTACGGCATCCCAAAATCGGGGTACGGGTCAACTATCACCTATGTACATAATCATTCGTATAATATCATCATCAAATAATGTCATGATCAAGGGTAATGTACTGTAATCGCAGACATCCAATATCATCAATCATATATCATTGTCTGCGTAAATATACATCGTCAATTAGTCCTCAGAAATATCATGTCGCATATATCATATCGTGATTAAGTCATATATATCATGTTGTGATTAAGTCACATATAGCATGTCGTGATTAAGTCACATATATCATATCATAATCAAGTCACACATATATCATATCGTAATTCAGTCACATATTACAGTCCGGATTCTATTCTAGTGTCTCGTATATCTCAATGCCATCATCACCTATTATCGTTTATGTATACATATCCGTTTTCTTATTTTCCAACGATCCGCTAACATCATAATACGACTGTATAGCCAAGAGATCACGGCATCAAGCCCAGTTATATCGTCTCATCCCCATGTATCATATAACATTCTTATATCACATATACATGTTGTGTATATATATATATATATATAACTACACACACACACACACACACACACATACATATACACCAAGTCAAGTTTCTGTGTGTGCGTGTGTGTGTGTCTACCTGAAACCTACGAATTCCCTCCAAGACATTCATCCTATGGTAAAGTCTTTCTAAATCAGTCTAGTCCAACCTAAAGTCTTTAATAGGGTCCTCCTCGCCAAGAATCTAAGGTCACGTCCGACTTCCTAATGACAATAAGTAATATTCCTATTCTACGTTTGCGGGGGTGCTAAACGCCATCCACCCGACATCCCCCGTAGATATACATCTACTCACCTGGTTCTTGTCTGCCGAAAACAATGTCGCCCTCCTCTTCTTTCTCGTCCGAAGTCCACGTGAGGGGTACCTAACCGCAAACATATATAATATCGTAAACTGAATCACGGACAAAACCAAAACGACGCACGAAACGCGCATAGGTTAAAATCTATGACCCGCTCATGCAAAAGAACCAAATATCGCTCGATATCGGCGTACAAACGCCGATTGATCGAGATAAAACACCAACAAACAACTCGTAGTTTCAAAACTCATTATTTATAATATAAAACATGGTTTAAATCATCGAAACCTTAAAATCGATCAAATC
This sequence comes from Agapanthus africanus, assembly GCA_030015575.1. Taxonomy (NCBI): domain Eukaryota; kingdom Viridiplantae; phylum Streptophyta; class Magnoliopsida; order Asparagales; family Amaryllidaceae; genus Agapanthus; species Agapanthus africanus. The sequence goes on along the minus strand of JASDDO010000280.1, from coordinate 175,234 downwards.
ATCCTATTTCGCAAAACCTTGAAAATGTCAATTTACCGTTTTACTTAAAAACTTGATGTTTAAATGAAACTAATGGTCATAATATTCATTAAATAACATAACTAGATTATGTAAACCATTACTATATTTTTATCACACTAAGTTGTCTTAAATTGAAAATTCTAGTTTACAATTTTATCCGATTTCAACACCTTGTAAGAAAAACTTCCCAATTCCACAACTAAACTTGATTTTGCATGAAATAAATTATTAAACTACAATTTATGATGTTAATAATGTCATGAAACCATAATTAGATTTTAAATCTCAATTATTTAAGAAATTTCTTAAACCTAGTTAGCAAAAATAGCATATTTATCACAATTTTCCATTATCAATTTGAAACTAGTAACTAAATTAGGTTTTTCATTACTTTAACATATTAATATTCTCATTAAAACCACAATCTAATGATAAAAATCTTAATTAGAATTTATATCACCAATGTATATATTTTATAAAAACCTAGTTAGCAAAATTGTTCAATTTAAACAATTTTGAATGAACAATTTATAATAGATCAAACATACTAGATTTTTCCTTTCTAAAGATGTTAAACTACTTATTATAACCCCACTCAATTAATAAAAACCGTAACTTGATTTTAGAAACCCTATCTTGAATTTTAAACTTGCAAATATAATTAATTAAGAAAATCTAAATATGCTAGATTAAAGCATTTAACCACAATTAATCATTGGGATAAGAATTATACCTCCACAACATGAGATCCAAACATGAAAATATGCCTCCAAAATAATGGTTTTCTACTCCAAAATCCATGCTAAATAGGTCAAAGGAAAATGGTAGAGATTGAATATTGATTTTGAGGTTTATTTTTGGAATTTTTGATGATTTTTGATGATTTTTGATGCAAAAGTGATGGGGGAAAAATTGGGGGCTACCCATGGAGGAAAGGCCAGCCAACCTGGGGGGGAAAAGAGAGAAAGAAAAGAATGAAGAATTGTGTAGAAAGTTCTTCAAATGACACTTCTTTTAAGTCTTTTCACATTTTTCTTTATTTATTAATTTTTCTTTTCAATAAAATGATCCTAGAAAAATCTAGAACCATGAAGAGAATTTGAAAAAGAATTTTGCAAACACACTTGATTCAAAGATGTCATGGTTCACTTTGTAAAGTTAACTCATTTCAATTTTGTAATTTACACTAATTTAATGTATAATTAAAGCTTATGTTAATATTTAAATTTAATTAATTACGGAAAATATTTTAATAAACGAATAATTTATAAGTCACTAAATAAACACCAAATACTAGTAATTATATCATTAAAATAGGTCTTTTTAAATTTATGATGAAAAATAATTATGGTTAAGTTTTACGAAAAATACGGTTTATTTTACCGAAAATCAGAAAATTCGCCTAAAGGATTTTTATTTATTTATTTATTTTTAAAACGTTACAATCTTCCGCCCTTTAAAAAATTTGGTCCCGGAATTTAAATTAAACTCCCCCCAAATACTAAAACATTCAGCCAAAACACCCAAATCGTACGTAAAACACATCTTAGCGCAATGCATGCGCATGAAAAACGAGTACATAACTCAAACTCAAAACCCCGTCAAACAAAACGCAATCATCAGAGTTATGGTGAGAATAAAATATCAAAGCCCAATACGAAAACCAATATGATATAAATCAAAACTATAACTTATATATAGTGCGCATCGTAGTAAAATCGTCCAAACATCTGAATAAAGAAGCATGCAAAAACCCCTTTTTAAAATCGCCGTGCGATGCACGTGTCACGGCATAAGTAGCGGACGTTTATTTAAAAAAATAGCTATACATATATGTCTTTTATTTAACATACACGTCCCGCCTGGTTACTAAATCAAATAGTAATGATGATAAAAACATACTGCTCATAATGAAATCATTCCCAATCACATCATAAAAATATCATGTGCGTCCGGTGCGCACTGAAATCGAAACCAAATACAGATGCCATGAATACATACAGAAACAAAACTGAGTGCAACAGGTGTGCACCAAAAACATCTGTCAAGTGCAACGGGCGTGCACGACGATAATATCAGGTGCATCTAATCTGCACAAAACCCCGATTTAGTGCATCTGGTGTGCACAAAATCGCATCAAGTGCGCTAAGTATGCGCAAGAATCTCAATCAAGTGCACATGGTGCACGAAAAACATACACTGAATATCAAATTTGAAATCATAGTACGAAAAATGCATGAAAACTATGTCGAAGCATACGTCAAAATTATGTGCAACCCATATGCACGAAATCAAATCAATATCTCAAATGTATAAAACCAGATCGAGTGCACTGGGTATGTACAAAGCAACCTCAATACTACTAATATGTGAAACACGAATAGAGTGTAATGAATGTACACATAGGAAATACCAATCATGGAACAAAATCCTCAAAATACCAAAATCCAAACAACGGAAATATGAAATTCAAATCACCAAATCACAATCGTAAACACTATCATCAATGTGCGCTTTTTCTAATGTCGACTGATTTGGACTCGTCTCCTCATCGCTGTGCTGACTGTGCTATAAATGGCTATGCTCATATCGAGAGCCTCCAACGTAATCTATCCCTTCACCTAATATCTGGACTACGTTAAACTTTTCGATCGATTCATCAAAATCCCATAATTCCCCGAGAGCTCAACACTCAAGTACAGTTTAAAAATATCCAGTACATGCCCCAGTATCTGCGGACCAGCCGTAGAAGGGCAAACCCAAGGCTCACTAATGGCACCGCGGAACTGCCATAAACCCTAAGGTTCAAAGGCGTTCTCGTGGTCATTATGTCGAGTTAGGGTTTCATTCTTCTAGAGGGTCCATAGAAATACCTGCATGTTCTTCCGAATACCTTAAACTTGTGAAAATGGGTTTCTGACAATCGTTCGAACCCTTTAACTTCGTCTGGACGGCATGTGAATACCCTTCGTCCGCACGCAAAATAATGCTTCAATCCTCAAGAATAAACGATACCCTAATGGTTATCACATTCGAGCCACAGCGCCCTCTGCCCGTGCGATCGTGGTAACAGAAACCACCATCCGACATCGACGAAGATAGATCAAAGGAACGAATAGAATACAGTGCAAAGAAATGTACATCCTAAGGCTTCTTAAGCAGAGTAGCGTATTGTAAGTATGCCGCGGATCATACCCACGGTACGTCACTCTACCTAAGTCACCTATTCCATCAACCAAGGGTCATCATAGACTTAGACAAAGGTTAAACCTAGCACTCTGATACCAACTTTGTCACGACCCGAAGGTACGAAACGTGACCGGCACTTAAATTACGAAGCGTCTAGAGGCGCAATGTAATCTAAGTAAGCCGAAGCCCAGAAATCTAAACCATATAAAAGAAGAAGTAAAGGAAAACATGTAAGAAAACAAGTTTAAAAGCAACATCAAATTTTCTCAAAAATTTCGGCAGAGTATCCTTTGTAAAAACTGGCCCCAAATGGGTACAAACAAGAATAATATATACAAACAATAAAAAGGCATCCCCAAGCGGGAGCTAGCTCTATGCCAACAGGCGGAAACAACCACACAATTCACAATAATATACAACGCCAAAGGGCGAGGCTCAAAACTCAAAAGAAAACCAAATCCACCAGAAACCATAATAATACAAGCGCGACTCTAAGGTCGAAATAAAAACAACTGGTCTTTTAAACTATCAAGAATACAAGTCTGGTTGATGGAGTTTACCAGATACAAATGAAATAATAAAGGTACAACGGCGGTCCTGATACAAGTGAACCAACCTACCAAGCAAATCACCCTGAATGAAATGATGTGCCAGCAAACTGCCAAGGAAACCTGAACATCGAAACCTGTAAGAAAAATTTGGCACAATGGGGGTGAGTTGCCAACTCGTGAGTAGAAGACATCTGGGAGAAGAAATCGAATGCACGACACTGTCCTAGATCATAATAATAATATACTTAATATATCACTAGTCATCAAGTAGTGGCAAGGTAATAATCTATACGTAAGTGCAATGCTCAGTGCTCGTGTCTGTGCCTCAATTAGTAACATGTCATGTGTATGAGTATGCATGCACCATAAATGTAAAACAATCAACTATGAAATCTGGATATATCTGTATAAGAAATCTTTAACTTTTATAATAGTAGAATTTGTATAGAAATCCAAAACATCACCGATGAAATCCATGGAAATCCGTGTCAAACATTGACACAAAACATGTAAATCTCAAGTCTCAATACCTCATAGTCTCAATATCTTGGGCTCCGTCAGTCCGGATCGGCCCATATCATCAAATCTCACGACAATGGTCGGTATCCTCCGGATATCCACCGCGCCAGACATCACCGGTAGGTAGTCTTCCCGTGCCAGGCTCATCGTCTATAACTCGATCTTCTTGCTCCGGGGTACCATACCGGGCCCACCATGTACCCGAGACGGTTCATCCACTCCTCGAATCAAGTCTCGATATCCAACAGAAAACATGAAATCTCATGGTGGACGACACATACATCACGAGAAAACTGCAACTTATATTTTAAAAGGAGAGGGAGAGAGATAGAAGTTTTTATATATAATCTTGCGGTTTTCCCCAAAATCCAGAAATCTCATAGAAATCCAAAATCCCAAAATCATGAGTAAGTAAATAATAAGTATCGGCATAAGCCCCACAATACTGCATGATAACATGAAAATGTGAATGCATGGAATGTCTAAGTAATAAATGTAATGTCTAGACTAACACCTGAGAGTAATCACAATATTATATTGATCTAGCCTTTAGCTGATTCTATCAATAAAAGATAATATGTTCAAAAGTGTACGTGACATAGCAATTACCGATGATGATGTGTGTGAGCCGGCAAATAAGTGTATGTGGAATATGCGCATCATCGGTAATGGCGCTGGTGTCCTAACAGGAAGAGTTTCATACTGACTAAAGAACATATGTATGAACATGCAACTTGATGATTACAATCGGAATGTAAAGATTAATGTGTATTAACCACTCATTTATAATGTGCATATTTAACTACAACTATATGACTCAAGTCTAAACTAGTATCTATCTAACCTATTAAGGAACTAAACTAAAGGAACTAGTCGATAGGAAATAAGAATCCATCTACAGTCTGAGTCGATATCTCTAATAGTCGGCGATCCAGCCTCAATAGCGTCACGTACATAGTACGACTTTCTCGAGTAAAGACTGTGGATCAATCATCACATCTACGCCTCGTACGGTAAAATCCATCGTACGGCATCCCAAAATCGGCCTACGAGTCAACTATCACCTATGTACTCATCATTCGTATAATATCATCATCAAATAATGTCATGATCAAGGGTACTGTACTGTAATCGCATACATCCAATATCATCAATCATATATCATTGTCTGCGTAAATATACGTCGTCAATTGGTCCTCAGAAATATCATGTCACATATATCATGTCATGATTAAGTTACATATATCATGTCGTGATTAAGTCACATATATCATGTCGTGATTAAATCATATATATCATATCGTAATCAAGTCACACATATATCATATCGTAATTCAGTCACATATTACAGTCCGGGTTCTATTCTAGAGTCTCGTATATCTCAATATCGTCATCACCTATTATCGTTTATGTATACATATCCATTTTCTCATTTTCCAACGATCCGCTAACATCATAATACGACTGTATAGCCAAGAGATTACGGCATCAAGCCCAGTTATATCGTCTCATCACCATATATCATATAACATTCTTATATCACATATACATGTTGTGTGTATATATATATATATATATATATATATATATACCTACACACATTCCTATACACACACACACACACACACATATACATATACACCAAGTCAAGTTTTTGTGTGTGCGTGTGTGTGTGTCTACCTGAAACCTACGAATTCCCTCCAAGACATTCATCCTCTGGTAAAGTCTTTCTAAATCAGTCTAGTTCAACCTAAAGTCTTTAATATGGTCCTCCTCGCCAAGAATCTAAGGTCACGTCCGACTTCCTAATGACAATAAGTAATATTCCTATTCTACGTTTGCGGGGGTGCTAAACGCCATCCACCCGACTTCCCACGTAGATATACATCTACTCACCTGGTTCTTGTCTGCCGAAGACGATGCCGCCCTCCTCTTCTTTCTCGTCCGAAGTCCACGTGAGGGGTACCCATACGCAAACATATATAATATCGTAAACTGAATCACGGACAAAACCAAAACGACGCATGAAACGCGCATAGGTTAAAACCTATGACCCGCTCATACAAAAGAACTAAATATCGCTCGATATCGGCGTACAAATGCCGATTGATCGAGATAAAATACTAACAAACAACTCGTAGTTTCAAAACTCATTATTTATAATATAAAACATGGTTTAAATTATCGAAACCTTAAAATCAATCAAATCGTCCTATTTCGCAAAACCTTGAAAATGTCAATTTACCGTTTTACTTAAAAACTTGATGTTTAAATGAAACTAATGGTCATAATATTCATTAAATAACATAACTAGATTATATAAACAATTACTATATTTTTATCACACTAATTTGTCTTAAATTGAAAATTCTAGTTTGAAATTTTATCCGATTTCAACACCTTGTAAGCAAAACTTCCCAATTCCACAACTAAACTTGATTTTGCATGAAATAAATTATTAAACTACAATTTATGATGTTAATAATGTCATGAAACCATAACTAGATTTTAAATCTCAATTATTTAAGAAATTTCTAAAACCTAGTTAGCAAAAATAGCATATTTATCACAATTTTCCATTATCAATTTGAAACTAGCAACTAAATTAGGTTTTTCATTCCTTTAACATGTTAATATTCTCATTAAAACCACAATCTAATGAAAAAAACTTTAATTATAATTTATATCACCAATATATATATTTTATAAAAACCTGGTTAGCAAAATTGTTCAATTTAAACAATTTTGAATGAACAATTTATAATATATCAACCATGCTAGATTTTTCCTTTCTAAAGATGTTAAACTACTTATTATAACCCCACTCAATTAATAAAAACCCTAACTTGATTTTAGAAACCCTATCTTGAATTTTAAACTTGCAAATAGAATTAATTAAGAAAATCTAAATATGCTAGATTAAAGTATTTAACCACAATTAATCATTGGGATAAGAATTATAACTCCACAACATGAGATCCAAACATGAAAATATGCCTCCAAAATAATGGTTTCCTACTCCAAAATCCATGCTTAATAGGTCAAAGGAAAATAGTAGAGACTGAATATTGATTTTGAGGTTTATTTTTGGAATTTTTGTTGAATTTTTAATGATTTTTGATGCAAAAGAGATGGGGGAAAAATTGGGGATTGCCTATGGAGGAGAGGCTGGCCAACCTGGCGGGGGGGGGGGAGGGAAGAGAGAAAGAAAAGAATGAAGAATTGTGTAGAAAGTTCTTCAAATGACACTTCTTTTAAGTCTTTTCACATTTTTCTTTATTTATTAATTTTTCTTTTCAATAAAATGATCCTAGAAAAATCTAGAACCATGAAGAGAATTTGAATAAGAATTTTGCATAAACACACTTGATTCAAAGATGTCATGGTTCACTTTGTAAAATTTATTCATATCAATTTTGTAATTTACACTAATTTAATGTATAATTAAAGCTTATGTTAATATTTAAATTTAATTAATTACGGAAAATATTTTAATAAAATAATGATTTATAAGTCACTAAATAAACACCAAATACTAGTAATTATATCATTAAAATAGGTCTTTTTAAATTTATGATGAAAAATAATTATGGTTAAGTTTTATGAAAAATACGGTTTATTTTACCGAAAATCAGAAAATTCGCATAAAGGATTTTTTTTATTTATTTAATTATTTATTTATTTTTAAAACGTTACAGTAACTCACCCCCGGTGAACTACGCTGTAGAGGAGGTCAACTGGACCTCAGAGGGTTACCTTCAGCCTTTATGGCTTCGTACCTGTACAGCCACCGATGGTTTTGGATATTCTGGGGCGGCGTATATGTCAAGGCGAATCGCGCCCCTGGGGACAACCGTATATGATTGGCTTGACTCCTCACCATTCAGCTGGGTATCTGCAGTGGGCTCGGTACATCTTATCAGTGAAGAAATCACTGCTGCTGAAGCTTGGGTTATACCCCGTAGTTTACGTGTCTCTTTTCCAGTATTCTATGCCCCCTGTATGGTGGGTCAAATCTTTTCTGGACCAATGGAATATTCCAACTCACACCTTCCTTCTGTCAGACCGGGAAGTTTTAATCTCCTTGGAGGAATTTACGGAGATCTCCGGCTTACCCGTCAGGGGAGAACATTACTAGGAGATGCTTCCTCTTGACGAGTACATATTTTCCACCAAATCATTGGTGATGGGCCTTACCCCGGAGTACGCCATTCAACACCGATTCCCAAGTCTGATCAAGGTGTTGAACATCTATGAAAGTCTATTTATAGAGTCCGAAAGGCATGGAGCCAGCTTCGCAGACTTCATCGCTCGCTTTCTTCGTCTGGAGGTCTTATCAAAGCAAGCTGCGATGTTCGCCAAGCTTGAGAATCTGTTTGGTTTTGGTTTGGATAACCAGCCAACGGCGGAAGCAGATTTGAAAAGATTCTTTATTCCAGATACCCTGGTCGTTCCCTTCGCAGAGCTTACTGCTTCAGATTTCGATGAAGAGACTTTCTTGCTGGGGTTCATTGGCTTGTGGTTGAACTGGTTCATGCTTCCGATTCACTCTCGTTATATGAGGCCGTCAGTCTTCTACCCAGCCCACCGCATGGTTGCAGGAACACGAGTGGCCGTCGGGATTGCTGGGCTGGCTCACTTGTATCATGGCCTCAGCTTAGCGGCAGACACTACTCAGCCGGGGGTACAGCCCATGACTCTCCCGCTGCACTATTTCACATTTTGTATCGAGTTGCATGTGCTCGGTACTTTTGGAGTTCACAAATGGCCCTGCTTCTTTGACAGTTATACTTTCTTTCGGATTATGCACTTACTCGACGCTTCCGCTTTAAATCCATCGCAGCGGGAGGCTCAGGGGCTGGTCCTTCGCCTGCGTACAGTTGGAGATAGCATGACCTTCGTCGATAAAGTTTTAACTATCGGCAAGGAATCTACTGAAACGGTGAAGCTGCTGCGCGACACCTTCAAAGATGGGGCTCCTACCTTGACGGCTCGGGAGATTCTGCATCTATACTCGATCAGGCCAGGCATTTTAGTCTTCAGGCAGAACGACTCGGCTCTGTTCATGAGGTATAACCTGCACCGTTTCGCTTAACAATCTAGCTACAATCAAGGTGTCCCGCTAGAAGCCTTTTTAGCTGAGCCTGTCGCTACGGAGGAGGGCATCCGCAACATGCTACACCATTTCATGTGGCTGAACACTGGGTCCAACTTCTTTATCAGCGAGCCGAGCTGCGTTCCGAGAATCTCGAACGCATACGTGGCGTGGTACTCGTATACAACGAGTGCTGTCATTAGGGAAGAAAGGGGGTTACTGCTTGATCGCAAGGGTGCAGCCCATGCTGGTAATCCCGCTGTCCTCTTGAAGGAACGAACCATTGTTCGTCCTTCCTTAAGAGAAGCCGGTATGGTTGTGGTCCCGCGCACCCTCCATGATAAGTCTTTACCTCGTGTGCCTGTAGAAGCGGTGGCTGTAGCGTCTCCTGAGTCTGACGTGGGTACGGAGATCGGGACCCATTGCCTAAAGTTGCCAGCCAAACGCAAGCTCCTATCGTCAACTGCCGGCGCTCGCTCACAGAAAAAGAAAAAGTCACTCTTTTCTGCTAACATTGTACTCGGCCAGGAGCCCCATGCTCCTTACAGCGAAGGCTTGTGCGAGTACGGGACCAATGAGGGTCTATTTATCGCGCCTGCAGATGATACTGATCTTCAAGCTACCCTTATGGCTTCCAAGCGACTGGCTCGCGATGAAGAAGCACTGATCACTATCGCACAGTTAGGTATATTTCAATCGCATCTTTCCGCGGTTATTATTTTCTTATTATGCTTTTACTCAGGTATCTCTGCCGAAGAGGCTCTCGTGGCTTCCCTCAAAACATTTGAGGAGGAAGATAGGCTCCGCGCTTCTTTGGGCCTTGGTATACTTCGGCTCATTGTGGCCTTCATTCCTTTTTTTATTTATTCGTGGTCTGATTCTCTCCTTTATTTTATTGCAGGGACTACCTTAATTCGGGTTATTCCAAGTGTGGTGCCGATCCCGAGCGGTGATGTAGCAACGTTGCCAGAGCCGACTATTGTGGCCCCAGCTCCCTCGACAGTATCACAGGAGGCTTCACTTGAGCAGCTGATGACGGACACCGTAATGGCTCCAGAGGCAGCTCTTGGTTCGGACGATTGAGTCCCTTTGACAGAGGTCTTGGGGAGATCGCTTCTCACTGCTCAGACCGAAAAGAAACACAGGAATCGTGCAGCGAAGGAGCGTGATGCCGCTCTGGCTGTAGGTGAAGGCTCAAGCACCACTCCATCTGTCGCTATCCCCTTAGAGGGTGCTCCAGCTGTCCTGTCTACCGCCCATAGACAGCTTGCGCACGCGGTTAGGGAGGCGGCCGAGAATCTTTCACAAGGTAACGTAATGCCTGGTCTTTTTATTAGAAGTCGATATGCAAATTCTCATACATCATATTCCGTAGAGCCAAGTCCTGGCGATGAGATGGCAGGCGAGATGACAGTGACCAAAGAGCTCGAAGCGGCTACTCCCTCTCGGGAGTCTGGGACTGGCCAGACCGCCGCTGTTTCCCCTTGTGGTCCCTTGCTATTGGCGGGCATCACGAGTATCACGACGGTCCTTGTCGAATCAGGAGACGAAGCCATGGGCGTAGTGACTACTCCTCTGAAAGAGAGCGAAGAAGCTGCAAAGCCCGGTGATGCTTCCGTTGCGGTTTTGGTTGGTGACCCATCAGGTAAGTCTTGAATCACTATTCTTTTTTATTTCACAATCTCGCTCAGCTTATTCTGATTATGTTTTGTTTGTAGGTGCAGCGAATACTGAGATCGTGCCATCTGAAGCCCCTCCGGTCGCCGCCATGACGGTTGTTGTTTCCTTGCCTTCTCCTATGTCCTCAGAGATTCTGGAAGGCATAAGTTTGCTATTTATCGGTTTCACTGTGGGTATCGTCCTCCTTATACTGACAGCATATTGTCACACTTTGCAGTAGTTCTTTTTGACCATCTGTATCAGGTGCTGAACCCGCATTTCTCCTTCCAGTCAGACGTCATCCCGCCTGCTGGTATTGCTTAGTATATCTTTCAGCTATTGTTTCCTCCTTTCTTTTTTATGAATAGCCGTATCATTGCTGAATCTTCCTTGTATTGATCGCAGTGCCACAGATCGGAGGAGGAAACGAGGGAATAGCCCCACCTCCGGTACTCCCAATTCTGCCATCAGCCACAGCCGGTATAGTAGATTCCATCGCTCGTATATTCTCTTTATCTCTTAAGCCGACATTTGATCATAACTTGTTTTACAGCAATTGCACCAGCTCCAGCTCCCTTTGAGTCTCGCATCTTAATGTCGGCAGGACCCTTTTCTAGACGTCCATCTTCCAGGGGCGGTACGACGAGCCTGCGAATATTGAGCGAGTTCGTCGAGGATCTCGACGCCGAGGCCCTCGCATCTGCTGCAAACTTTGCTGCTGAAGTTAATCCCATATTGGCGACGCTCGTAAACTTTCATGATGAAGGCGTCGTCGAGTCTTGGGTCAATTACTGTAGGAAGATCGAGGCCTGCTTGCATGAGATTGAGCTCAAGCATCCCGCTCCTGAAGTATCAGCTTTAAACTCCCAGCAGGCTACGTGGGTTGAGCAAAGTGTTCTTTTCATCCGCCATTTTGAACGAGAGATGACCTTGAGGCGAAAGGATCATGAAGTAGCTCTAAGCGAATCCGTTCGGTTGCGCACCCAGGTTGAAGCGAACGCTGCGCAGTTGAAAGCTGTCTTTGACAATCTTCTGCGGTGCATTTCGGATGGGTTGACTCTAAGACGGGCATTTGACTCTGCAAAGCGGGTCGTGCAGGACTGCGAAGCTTTCATGCTAGGAACTGACGAAATGCTTTCGTCCTGTTTGCAACAGCGGGCCCAAGTTGAAGCGGAGGTGGTCGCGGCGGCTAACCGTGAAACGGAGTTGAGGGGAGTGCGCGAGCGGCTTGCTGAATTGTTGAGAACGCCTCCTCCTCAATAATTGTCTTTGTATCGAGTGAAAATTTGTAATCTATGAATAACATGTATTCATTCATTCATTCATCATTTTTTATGATGTATCTTGTATTCAATTGAATTTATGAATAAAAGACGCATTTTTTTATCTCCTACTATCGCCATCTTTTCTCTACTGTGTCGTTGGCATGTTATTTTAGCAAGTGCGGCCTGTAGAAGATGAATAACGGTTCATCTTGAACTCTTTATGGGGTAGCGATAGCTTAGGAAGCAGGTTCAGGTGTGCCGCCTAAGACTTTTCAACTTTATGAGCCGTGAGGGTCTCATAAAGACTTTTCTCCCTACGAGTCGAGAGGATCTCGTAAGTGTATTTTCTCCTTAGGAATCGTAAGGATGCCTAAGTGCGTTTTCTCTTGAGAGTCGTAAGGATCTCACAAGAGAATTTTCTCCCTTACAAGTCGAAAGGACTCGTAAGTGGTTGGTGAGTTGACTTGTTTCCGAGACGGAGGTCATTTGTTGACGTGTTTCCGAGACGGAATCATTGGATGACGTATTTCCGCGACAGGGTCATTGAATGATGTATTTCCGCGACGGGGTCATTTGCTGACGTATTTCCCCGACGGGGTCATTTGCTGACGTATTTTCGCAACGGGGTTATTGGATGACGTATTTCCGAGACGGGATCATTGGATGACATGTTTCCGTGACGGGGTCATTGGATGACGGATTTCCACGACGGGGTCATTGGATCACACAAGTGAATTTTCTCCCTTACAAGTCGAAAGGACTCGTAAGTGGTTGGTGAGTTGACTTGTTTCCGAGACGGAGGTCATTTGTTGACGTGTTTCCGAGACGAAATCATTGGATGACGTATTTCCGTGACGGGGTCACTGAATGATGTATTTCCGCGACGGGGTCATTTGCTGACGTATTTCCGCGACGGGGTCATTTGCTGACGTATTTCCGCAACGGGGTCATTGGATGACGTATTTCCACAACGGGGTCATTGGATGACGTATTTCCATGACGGGGTCATTGGATGTCGTATTTCCATGACGGGGTCATTTGCCGACATGTTTTCACGACGAGGTCATTTGCTGACGTATTTCCGTGACGGGGTCATTTGCTGATGTATTTCCGAGACGGGATCATTGGACGACGTATTTCTGCGACGGGATCATTTGCTGACGTATTTATGAGACGGGGTCATTAGATGACGTGTTTTCGAGACGGGGTCATTGGATGATGTGTTTCCGCGACGGGGTCATTGGATGACGTGTTTCTGCGATGGGGTCATTTGCTGACGTGTTTCCGCGACGAGGTCATTAGATGACGTATTTCTGAGACGGGGTCATTGGATTACGTGTTTCCGCGACGGGGTCTTTAGATGACGTGTTTCCGCGACGGGGTCATTTGCTGACGTGTTTCCGCGATGGAATCATTTGCTGACGTATTTCCACGACGGGATCATTGGACGACGTATTTCCACGACGGGGTCATTTGTTGACTCTAGGTTGTCCATAAACCGTTGAGTCTTGGAACTAAGGACTTTGCCATGGCTCCGATTAGTGATGTCGCGTCTGAATCTTGCTGGAATGAGGAGGAATGCCGTTGTTGTTCTTTAGGCTGTAGATGTGACTGTCAAGATATGACTTTTCCTTTGACAGAGTTTGTTGGGACATATGGTCCTCTTTTATGCCCATGGATTGTATACAGGGGTCAGTATGGACTTACTTGCAGGGCAAAAGTTTCATTTCCCCCTTTATGCCCATAAATTGTATACAGGGGTCAGTATGGACTTACTTGCAGGGTAAAAGTTTCATTCTTTCATTTTTTTATTTGTTTCCGCGATGCTCTATCATTTCAGCTTTTATATCACAAAAGTTGCGATTGCCCAATCATTTCGGCTATTTTCGCAGTGCCCAATTATTTCGACTATTTTTCTTTTTACTCGCTGCTTTTTATTGCGAGTTGCCCAATCATTTCGGCTATTTTTGTATGCATATCTTTTACCTGCTGATCTTGTTGCAAGTTGCCCTATCATTTCGGCAATTTCATATGCATTTATGGCTCACCGACTTTTCGCCGCGAGTATAGAACCTGGGATCTGATACCAATCTTAGCATCAGCATCGCTGCAACTGGAATATTGCCAGGAACGAACCATCATTTGCCGTGAAAGGACTTGGAATTTGTTATCGATTAAGGTATCGGCATCGCTACTACTGAAAAATTGCCGGGAGCGAATCATCATTTGCCTCCGTCGATTCGAACAAATGTGGCTTAGCAAACAGGGTTAGGATTCTGTCGACTAAGGCTTTTAACTTCATGAGCCGTAAGGGTCTCATAAAGGTGTTTCTCCTTACGAATTGTGAGGTCTCATAGGTGCAATTTCTCCTTAGGAATCGTGAGAATTCTTAAGTGTATGTTCTCTTGTAAGTCGTAAGGATCTTGCAAGAGTGTTTTCTCCTTGTCAATCGAGAGGACCTACAAGTTTTTATTCATCAAATGAGGGCATTCCTCGTCGTTGGTGGGACTCGACAAGGAAATGATTATTTGTGCCCGTGGATTGTATACAAGGGTCAATATTGAACCGCTTGTAGGGCAGTCTGGGAAAGGTGATGGCTTAAGAACATGTTCAGATCCTATGAAGCTTGCGGACTACCTGCACCTGGACAGAAAGACCCTATGAAGCTTCACTGTTTCCTGGGATTGGTTTTGGGCCTTTCCTGTGCAGCTTAGGTGGAAGGCGAAGAAGGCCTCCTTCCGGGAGGCCCCGGATACCATTAAGGCCCCGGATACCATTAAGGCTAAAACTCTACTCTTTCGGGCAAGTGCCGTTAGAGCTGATTCGGAATTTCTTTCATTCCAAGCATAACTCAGTTCCGAAAAGGTTCGGTCATGCTAGAGGGGGCATCCCACTTAGCGATCGGTCCGTTAGTTCACGCAAATCCGAATCTAGTTAAGCGTTGAACTTGGTTGTTGGCAAAATGAAATGGTTGTTGGCAAAAGCCAAGATGTCTAAAGAATTAAGAGGGAAAAGAGAGAGCCTATTTTGAGATTTGAAGGAACCCAGCCCATGGACCCAGATTGAAGATTAACGGAATTAAGCTAAGTTTTGATAATATTCGGATACAAAAGTAACCATAAAGAGTATTTTAAATAACTTAAAAGAATTCGGAATAAAATATAAAAATAAATAAGTTTTAGGGGTGCTATATGAAGGAAAAACCCAAAATAAAATGATGGTTTAAGGATGACACAGTATAAGGAAATGTCATTGGCCATAGCGATAAAAAAAATAAACTGATTTATTCATAAATAAAAAACCTGTTATTTTGTATTAAGCAACAGGAGCTAATTTATTTATTGAGCGAACTTGTTGCTTTCAATTTATTTCTTCTTTTGGTCATTTTTCCCCTTCCAAATTACTTGTTATTTCAGAAATAAAAAAAAAACATGTGATAAGTTACTCATGTAGTCAATGTAGTTTTAATTATAGGCTTAAACATCCCCCATCCCCACACCCGCCCCAAAAAAAAATAAATAAAACTACCAAATATGTTGGCCTAATTAAGAAAACTACCAAATTCTTGTTAAATTGATCGGCACAGTTATTGTCTATTTTTAACTATCTTTTCCCCTATTTTTTGTTAATTAATAAATGTCATTAATTATAATTTAAGAACATTTATAGAGTTATATGTTAAAATATTTTATATGTATCTTAAATAATAATAAATGGATGTTTGTGAGTTAATTTGTTTAAATATTTTCCTAAATAAATAGATGATGCTAAATTTTTGTTTGAGATATTTTGCAGATTTAAATACAGCCAAATCAAGAAGCAAAATCAAATTAAGAGACCAAAATCAAATAAAAATCAGTAATCATATCAACCTAATTTGATAACATATTGAGAATCCATACAAATGCAGAGAGACGGAAAGATACTCAAGATTTTATGTGATTAAAACTACCCAAATCAAACCAGAAGATCTCATAAAATAATTGAAGGAAAATAGAAGAAATTCCACCGCGATTTAGCGGCCAAAAATCAAGATCTGCCGTCGAAACTTAATGTGTAGCTTTTATTTGTTTAGATATAGGGGTTTTTATGTAACTCTATAAATATAAGGTCTTTGAAAATAACAGAGCCATTTTCTACCTTAGGATTAGTTTCTAACCACCAAATAAATGTAATTCTTTTCTTTTCATGCATGGTGGAGTAGAATATCAAGTCTTCAAGTTTGTATTTTTATTTTAATGTTTTTTTTTTGCAATTTATTCTTTCTTGTCTTTCTTTTACTTGCTTTTATTTTTAATCATATTTACTTCTTTTAATTTATGCATTTCTCGTGTCTTTAATTTTGGTATGAGTAGCTAAACATTAATATGCCTAGAGTAGGATAAATCTGGATTAGTAAAAAACTTAATCGTATAAATCATTATTTTAAAAAGATGCACTTAAAAGATAAATGCAGGGTAAACATAGATTGAATTTTCTAGATCACTTTGATAGATTATTTAGTATCGCTCATAACCTATATTTAGGATTAGTAAGATCATGTTTAGGCTTAACTTGTATTAGAATTCATGTTTTTAAAAACCTGCGAACTAGATAACTTGATAGGTTATATAGGATCGAAGTCTATATAGTCCATACTTTCAAATGAGATCATAGGTTGTAAAAATTCGAACTTTAAAATTATGATTTATGCAGATTTTCTTTTTAATTAGTTTAGGAGATTCAACAGCCTAGGTATGCCCTTTTATCATTAAATTTAATTAATCTTATTTGCTATTTTAATTTTAAAATGGTAAAAATCACCTTTTTAATTTTTAAGTATAAAAAACTAGATTTTTATTTTTAATCTGATTGAGCAAATAATTAACTAACAGTCTTCCCTATAGGATCGACCCGTACTTGCGTACTAATTACAAACGAGCCATGCACTTACGGTATTATAATTTTATCAACATAAATACTGTCATGCCAGGATTCCTAGTGTACGGGTAAGGAGACGCGATGAGGCCCGCAACGTACCTAATCTAAGTAAACATGTTAAGCGTAAATAAACAATATAATAAATATACACAAAAAATGACAAAAGATATAAATCAACAGCAGCTTTTTATTGATTAAACATTGTTTACAATACACTGAAAAGTAAATACAATACTAGAAAGTAATGCCTAAACAATAGCATGAACTGAAACTAAAAATATATACAAGTGAACTAGAACTCTAGGTCCTCAATGAACTGCTCCAAATTGTTCTGACTGAACTTGATCTCCAGAGAGTCGGGTCCTCCTGACAATATTCCAAAGAAAGAAGAGAAAAAGAATATCGTCGGCGAACAATCGCTCGGTAAGTCTCAAAAGAGATAGAGAAAATAGAATGGATAATTAAAGAGAATATAACTGCATAATGTATGTTTGTTATGCTAACGTAGTTGTTTGTAGTTTGGTACAGAATGTGCCAGTGTATACGAGAGGAGTCCAACTTGCTCCGCGAACTAAAGTATATGGAGTACATGGTCCCGTCAAAACGTACGGGACAACGACAACGAATATTCAGGTTAGGTGTATTATAGTGATCATCATCGTGCCACTTTTAACACATTCCATACCAGTCTACCCCTTTAAAATCCCATAATGTATTTTTTATTGATTTTAATGATTTGTAGATATAAGACTTTCCAAGACCATGGTATAGATTGTTCATGTAAATGGATAAAGATATAAACGGATAGTCATGTAATCAAGTCAATATATATCCATGGTTCGGTCCAGTCGAGTGATGTTGATATTTTCAAGTTCCAGTATATATGGATTCAAGTTGTATTGGAGTTATATTTGAATTGTATGCATGTATAGATTGTATTTAGATTAGACTAAGACTCTGACCGAGCCAAACATTTAAAAAAGATTTGAGTCCTAAATTAGGTTTAGCAGTTATCGGTAACTGCTGCACATGGACGACATGATTTGTGAATTTTTCCAAGCCAATTATCGTTGATAACACCGTTTTAGTTTTCTATCTTAAATAGGTAAGCACCCACTTACTCCGGCTCCCTGAGGTTTAAGAGAATTGCTCCCACTTAAACTTATATTTATTAGGGTCCTTATTGTAATTTAATATAACTTGAGTAGTTTTATGAAAAATATTTTTTAGTATAATCTCAAAATAATTCTCAAGTATTTATTTATCGTATTTATGGTTTTCATGGATGAAATTTTAAAGTGAGGCATTCTAGTAAATAATTATCTAACTTGAATAATATATGGTATTTTTGTGTAAATTTGACTTGTATGGATTTTTGATGGTATTTTCATGAAACTTGTAATTCTTTCCTTTTGTTTGGAAAAACGTGGAATTTATTATATACTTAAAATAGATGATTTGATAATATTTATATATAATTATAGAAAATAAAATTTATTTATTAATAGAAAATCACGTTATTCTTAAAAATTGCATTAAAAATTCCAACGAGATCGGATGCTCCATAAGGATGTCTGTATCTTGCTCTACTAATCCCGAGGATGTGCGATAACCCGCGCCATCTTGATCGGGTTCCCCAAATTAGGTTGTAGAAGTTTAATTGCAAGGAATGTAAATAATACAAATTTAAAGAATACAGTTTTTAATTGTTTATGGTATTTTAATGTAAAAGTCGTATATGCCCCAAAAATATTGTTAAAAGAAAATCGTGCTATGTCAAGATGCGTGTTGTGAGTGGTAAGTCATTACCTTGTGAGATTTTCCTAAAGGTAGTACAAGCAAATATAATAAAAGATGTCGTATGTAAAGTTTGTGATATTTAAATGTAAAAGTGCAATAAAAGTTACATAGCATGGTATTTTAATATGAAACTTATTCTCAAATATTGTTTTAAGATTATTAAACAATATATAATGATTTGGACGATTGGTTATTAAGAAAGATGGTGTTTTTAACAAATGTAGAATCGAATGTCAGAATAACTCAAATTCCAACGAGTTTTAACTTTTTAAGTTAGGAAGAGAGAAGAAAAGAGAGAACTTACGAGTTGAAATGAGAGAGAGGAGGTATAGGAACAGGTTGAAAGCTTCATGGAGTCACGGGGTCGCCGGAATCTTCTTGAATCGTCGCCGGAAAGGGATATTGGGCTAACTCCACTTGTACACTTCTTTGACTTGGAAAAATTTAGAATTTTTGATAATGGATTTCAGAATGAAGAGAGCTAGAGTGTGGGGGTTGTATTTATAGGATAGAATTAGGGTTTTGAGAATTAAAAAGAGAATTAAAATGCATTAAAATTTAGTTTAATGGTGATTTTTATTTTTCTGGATAATTGCAGGGAAAACAAACAGAAGAGGAGTAGTGGGGGTAGGGGAAAAGTCACTTGGGCAAAGTTTGGGGGCATTACCATCGGACAAGCCCGGCGGCGCCGGCCTATTTTCAATTCTCGTCGGTCGATGGGTGGGGGTGGATGCTTGGATTGGTGCCACATGTTGGTGTCTGTTCATATAACATTTTCCACATATTTGTTTCCAGTGACTTTTCATTTTTACGTGTATAGCACATGTAAACTTTTAGGCTAAAAAAAATTATAAAAGAAAAATCAGTAAAAAAATAAATGCGACCGATAGAATTAGAACATAGGGGCTACGTCACAGCAGTGCAAAGCTTTACCAATGAGCTACAAGTACTTTCTTGTTATTTTTCAAACAAAATAATACTTAAAGTATACTCAAGCTTGCAAATACTCCATTCAGTACATTAACTTTAAGAAAATTTTGTACATTAAAATAGAGTCGTTACATTCTACCCTCCTTATAAAAATTTCGTTCTCGAAATTTACAAATATCTGAGGACTAATTTACAAATAAGAAAGGGTATCTTGCACGCATGTCGTCTTCACGTTCCCATGTTGATTCTCCTGGTGAATTTTTTCTCCACATCATTCGGACCAAGTTTGCTTCCTTGTTCCTAAGTGATTTTACCTTTCTGTCTAGCATTTCAACGGGTTGCTGCTCACAAGATAAGTCTGTCTGTACAGTGAGCTCGGAGTGATCAAGGATGTGACAGGGGTCGCTCACATATCTTTGAAGCTGTGATATGTGGAATACGTTGTGTACTCCTTTCAACGAGGGTGGAAGTGCCAAACGATATGCCACTTCTCCGACTCATTCAAGTATGTTGAACGGTCCAATAAATCTCGGACTGAGCTTACCCCTCTTTCTAAAGCGAATCACTCCACGGTTTGGAGAGAACTTTATGAAAGTCTATACTAGCACCGCCATAAGATTTTAGTAGCATCAAACATGCTAAATTTTAAAAAAAATTGGTGCTAAGTTAGATTAACAAGATCTTTAACTAGAATAGTAGGTTTTAAAACTATGATGATATGAAAACTAAAGAGAAGGGAAGGAGGTTATACCCTCGTAGATCGAGTCCTTCACTTCTTAAGCACTGGGTTGTGGTCCACGCAACTCCACTACGCTCCATTTCGAGTAGAACGTGTTAGTTTTATGTATTCCCTAGAAGCCATTGTTGTACATGATTGTATATTACAATGGATGCTTGGACATATATAGGGAGGACTTTCTTGCTCGACATGATAGTATGCTATCTGGTTGCTCTATATCTTAACATGTAGACTAGTATTGTGATACTGTCTTTCTCTCACATATTGATAAAGCCCTTAGTATGTGTACTTGACTACCAGGACTATGATAGTGATCATACTAGTAGGGCCAGGATAGTCGATAAGTTCATCCTTTAATTTTTCCAAGTCGAGGGTGTATCGAGACGGGGCATCGATATTTCAGAGTAGACTAGCGTATACGCTTCTTGACCAATATGATGGGCAATGGATGATCCCATATCCATTGGTGTTTGACATCAAAGATGGTATATGGGTGCTCAGTAGAGACTGGGTACACTGAACATGACTCGCCGAGAACTCTTAGATGTTATTATACCTGACGTCAGATAGCAGTTCTCTGGTGACACTGGTACAGGTTAGTCTGTAGACCCAAGATCGTCATAGAGTCTTGTGTGATTCCCACTGTGCTTTGATTTCCACCTTACCTGTTCAAGAGAGCGTGCAAAACGGCGGTTTTTGGGTACAGTCCCAAGTCACATGGAGGCAATGAGCGATAGGAGGGGTTTCGTCTCTCCCGGTATTGGGGGTTGATGTTGCGCTGTGCTCGATTGGTTATAACAGGAAGTTCCTGGCCAGGGCTGATACAGAGATTTACTGGTACGTGTTATCAGTAGTTTCTCGACCGGTTATAAGTCTCACATCGGCACAACTTATCAAGTTATTGGGGGTCGGACGTTTACCACCCCTAGACTAGATACATATCAGACGAAGTGACCGGGCTGTACGGTAGTATTACTGTTGGATTCACAGGAGTATGGACAAGCATGCTTGTTGATTTTCTGATTGTTCAATACCTAGGTAGCCTTTACTGTTGGGTTTGCCTAGCACCATACAAGGGTTTGTCTTGCATCAAACATGCCACAATAAAAATTTTAGGGTGCTAATTAAACTAACCTAGGATCAAAACTAGAAGTTTAGGGTAACAAAAAAATATCACATACTAGATCTAGTGTCTAACACTAAGAAGATAGTAATACAACCTTTGTAGACTTCCCACTTTGACTCCTTAGATCAATTAGAGTTTGAACCTATCCGCTTGAATCCTTCGTTGTCCACGACGATCCATCCGGAGTCCCTTTGCTCAAGATCCAAGCTCCACTTGATCAAGGATGAAGATGAAGCAAACACTCCACACTAGTGGGCTAGATTAAAGTAGAATGGTGATGTAGGTTTGGATCTCACTCAAAAACCTTTTCTTTTTAATTTCTTCTCTTTCTTTTAAAACCCTAGAGAGCTTTGAGGAGAGAGAGGAAGAAGGAGATGGCTCAAGCTTGACTCAAGTGAATAATAATCTAACATAATCCCAAGTCAATGAGAGTATGCCATGCTTAACTATGGTTACAAAATATCTAGATATTTTATGACTTGAGTTTAAGCAAAACCATAGGCTAAAACCATGGGCAATGAAACCATGGTATTGACTTTGTCAACACAAGAAATGAGGGTTGAATAGTCAACCATGATTTAATTGCCATTTTGCTTTTCTCAAATAAACAAAATATATAAATATGCAACCATGCGAGTCTTACATTGCCACCACCAATGTATCATCAACCATGACACATGTATGCTTGCATGTGTGCATCCATATCAACATATACATACACTCATGCATGCATCATAAAGAAATACGTTTTAAGTAAAAAGGATAATGGTCATTAATATTAAATCAACAATTGATTTAATAAATCGGTCAAATCACATATGACCCAACCAATAGAAACTGCCAGATTATAATGCGGTATCATATACATGCATTTAATCAAGCACCCGCGCATATCACCATATGCACCCTACATCGTTTCGTCTGAGCTAGGTAACCCCTTTGTGGGACTCTAAGACTCGTCAATATGCCGCAGTAGGTGATGATCATATCAAACACCCATAAGCCGCAAGCGGTCAGCTAAACGTAACGGCCACCCCGGTATTGAGCGAGCAGAAGAAAAACAAGCAAACCTGTCAAAACTCCTGTCGAGCCAACCGGTAACACTTACCATACAGTCTGGTCTCTTCATCAGATATGCTGCATATCGAGTCTAGGGATGGCATCGTCGACCCCAATAATTCAATAAGTCATGCCGATGTATGGCCTATAACAGATCGAGAAACTACTGATAACACTTATCAGTAAATATCATCAGCCCTGGCTAGGAACTTGCTGATATAGCCAATCGAGCACAGTGCAACATCAACCCCCAATACCGGGAGAGACGAAACCCCACCTATCGCTCATTGTCTCCATGTGTCTCGGGACTGTACCCAAAAGGCACCTGTTTGCATGACTCGGTAGAGCCATGGTATAGTGGAAATCAAAGCACAGTGGGAGAACACACAAGACTCTATGACGATCTCGGGTCTACAGACTAACCTGTACCAGTGTCACCTGAGAACTGCTATCCGACAAAAGATATAATACCACATAGGAGTTCTCGGCAAGTTCGTCCAGTGTACCCAGTCTCCACTGAGCACCCGTATATAATCTTGGTGTCAAACACTAATGGATATGGGATCATCCATCGCCTATCACATGGGTCAAGAATCATATATGCTAGTCTACTCTGAAATATCGATGCCCCGTCTCGATACACCTACGACTAGGGACATTTCAGGATATGCTTATAAACTACACATGTCCCACTAGTATGATCTGCATCATAATCAAAGTAGTCAAGCAAATATCCTCAGCGCTTTATCAACATGTACCAAATGAATAAAAGTATGATCTAGTGAACATGTCAAGATAAAGAGTAACCAGATAGCATACTATCATGTCGAGCAAGAAAGTCCCCTGAATATATATATACATGTAAAAATATATCCACTATCAAATAATGGCCTCTAGGGCATACATATATATAACAATCTCCCACTTGCACTAAGACCAGTTATTGACGTGTCTCATATCCAACATCTCAATAAGCTGCTCATGCTGCGGCTGAGGGAGGGCCTTGGTGAGTGGATCCACGGTGTTATTCTTTGTATCTACTCTCTGAATCTCGATCTCACGGCAATCAATTATCTCCCAGATCAGATGAAATCGCTTCAGGATGTGTCTGGATCGCTGATGGGACTTGGGCTCCTTGGCTAACGCCATAGCCCCATTATTGTCACAATACAATGGTATTGGATCAATAATGGTTGGAACTACTCCTAACTCCGAGACGAACTTTCTCATCCAGACGGCTTCCTTGGCGGCATCATTTGCAGCAATGTACTCATCTTCCATCGTAGAGTCTGCAACGATATCCTGTTTGGAACTCTTCCAACACACCGCCCCTCCGTTAAGGGTAAATACAAACCCAGAGATAGATTTGTTGTCGTCCTTATCACTCTGGAAGCTCAAATCGGTAAAGGCCTCCATTTGGAGATCTCCATTACCATACACCAAGAACAATTATTTAGTCCTTCGTAAGTACTTAAGAATGTTCTTCACAGCTGTCCCCTGGGTTGGATTCATAACTGCTTACTACACCTAGTGCATAAGCTACATCAGGGCGTGTACACAACATCGCATGCATTATAGATCTTACGGCTGAAGCGTAGGGAATAATGCTCATGCGAGCTCTCTCTTCATCGGTCTTCGGGCAAAATTACTTGGAGAGAGTGACTCCATGGAAAGCGGGTAAGGCACCCTGCTTAGAGTCTTCCATACTAAACCTCTATAGGATGGTGTTGATGTACCTGGTTTGGGACAATCTCAATAACCTTTTGGATCTATCCCTATAAATCCGAATGCCCAATATGTACGTGGCATCACCCAGGTCCTTCATGGAGAACTTTTGTGATAAGAATGATTTGACCGACTGTAGTATAAGAACATCATTTCCTATCAGAAGAATGTCACCCACATACAATACGAGGAATGCGATAGTTCTCCCTACAGTCTTCTTATAAACACAAGATTCACCTGGATTTTTGATAAAATCAAACTCTTTGATAACATCATCAAAACAGATGATCCAACTCCGTGATGCCTGCTTTAATCTATAAATGGATTTAAGCAATCTACATGCTTTCCCGCTGCTCCCACTGTCAACAAAACCCTCTGGATGATCCATATAAACGCATTCTTCTAAATCACCATTTAGAAATGCAGTTTTAATGTCCATCTGTCAGATTTCATAGTCGTAGTGAGAAGCAATAGCAAGTAGGATCCAGATGGATTTAAGCATGGCTACGGGAGAAAAAGTTCCGTCATAGTCCAGACCTGGTCTTTGACGAAATCCTTTCGCCACAAGTCTTTCCTTATAGGTCTCCACCTGCTCATCTACACCAATCTTTCTTTTCAAGATCCATTTGCACCCTATGGGTTTTACCCCAGAGGGCACAATGTCCAAAGTCCATACTTTATTGGTGTACATAGACTCCATTTCAGATCTCATAGCATCCAGCCACTTCACAGAGTCACCACTCGTGATAGCTCGCTGAAAACTAGTAGGATCATCCTCCTCCATGATGCAATCTTCTTTATCACCATCAATAAGGAAACCGTAGTACTTCTTCGGTGGGTGAGAATTCCTACCAGATCTATGGAGTGGCTGAGATTCATTAGTCTCTGTTGCAACATCTGGTTCAACCAGGTCGACATTTGTAACTTGTGTCTCTAGAAACTCTTCTAGATCTACCACATTACCATCAGTATTTGTAAAAAGTTCATTTTCTAAAAATGTGGCATGTCGAGAAACAATCACCTTTTGTTCCTCCTTGTGGTAGAAAAAATATCCATATGAATTCTTTGGATATCCCACAAAGTTTAACATGACTGACCGTGTCTCGAGTTTTTCCGGATTCTGCTTTTTAACATAGGCCGGAAAACCCCAAATGTTAACTCGTTTAAGAGATGGTCTCTTCCCATACCATATCTCATATGGTGTGGTAGACATGGCTTTGGTTGGAACCCTGTTCAATAGAAACGCTGCAATCTCCAATGCATGCCCCCAAAATGAGACATGTAACTCAGCATCACTCATCATGGAACGTACCATATCTAATAGGGTCCGATTCCGTCATTCTGACACACCGTTGTGCTATGGTGTGTAAGGAGGAGTGAGCTGAGAGAGAATCCCATTCTCTTTTAGAAAATCTGAAAACTCTATACTGAGATACTCTCGATCTCGATCCGATCGAAGTATCTTGATACTCAATCCGGTTTGTTTTTCTACTTCAACTTTATACTCAGTGAATTTCTTGAAAGCTTCAGACTTATGTTTTAATAAAAACACATGACCGAATCTTGAGAAATCATCAGTAAAAGTTATGAAGTAAGAAAAACCGCCTCTAGCCTATGGAGACATTGGCCCGCATACATCACTATGTATAAGGCCTAAAAGCTCTGTAGCTCTTTCTCCGTGTCCAGTAAACGGAGTTTTGGTCATTTTACCCTTGATACAAGACTGACAAGTCGCATAAGATTTATATTCAAAGGGATTTAAATATCCATCTTTATGTAGCTTATTTAGTCTTGTTTCGTTATATGACCAAGTCTACAATACCAAAGAAAAGCTTCATTTATTTCTGAAAATTTTCTTTTAGTAGTGTGTAGTATGCTGAAAACATTGTGTTGATTTAGGACATATATCTCATTATTAAGTGTACCATACCCAACCAACATTTGATTCAGTTTAATGTCCATAACATTATTCTTCAATGCAAAATTATATCCTTCATTGTCTAACAAAGAAATGGATATTATATTACAAAGCATACTAGGTACATAATAACATGGGTTCAAAACCAATATACACCCTGATGGCAACTCCAGGTGATACTCTCCTACTGAAACCGCTTGTACATTAGAACCATTTCCAACCCGGAAAGTATGGTCACCTGTCTTCAAAACTCTGCTATTTCTCAGCTCCTGCATGGAATTGCATATGTGAGAACCTGAACCGGTATCTAATACTCAGGAAGTAGAGTTTATAGAAAAACAGTTTTCTGTCACAAGCACACCTGAAGCGGAAGTATCACCATACTTCTTCTTCTTGAGATCCAGGTACTCAGCACAGTTGCGCTTCCAGTGTCCCGATTTGTGGCAGTGGTAACACTCCCCTTTCTCCGATTCCCCAGCCGTGGACTTGTCTTTCCTCTTAGCCATTTTAACTCCACCTCTAGGTTTGGTGGGTTTCTTCTTCATCTTTCCCTTGTCCTTGGCTTTTGGGCGAGAAGAGGAAGATGAATCAGCAATCAAAGCGGGAGTCTTCACTGCCTTGAGTGTGCTCTCTGCACTTCTCAACATATTGAGAAGTTCAGGTAGTGACTTCTCCATGTTGTGCATGTTGAAGTTTACTACAAATTGAGCAAAAGCAGGGGGGAGACTGTAGAACAATATCAATATATTGTTCGTTCTCCATTGTCCATCTGAGTTCCTAAAGCTCTTCAATAAGAGCTATCATCTTCAAAACGTGGTCACTTACTAGTGTGCCAGGAGCCATCCGCATCTGAAACAACTTTCGAGACGCTTCGTATCGTAGGACATGAGATTGCTCCCCATACAACTCTTTTGTATGGAGAAGGATGGATTGAACATCCATCCGCTCGTGCTGCTTTTGATGTGTCCATCGATGCAAGCGCGAGGCATTTGGCCGTGGCACAGTCAATATCCTATGTTTTGCGGATTTCCCTATCCGCAACGGAAGATTTAGGACCTAGGACGGGTAGGGCTGGAGCTGTGAGGACATATGATACCTTATCATAAGTAAGGGCAATGTTAATGTTCCTCAGCCAGTCTTTATAATTGGTCCCATTCAGTTTATTTTTCTCTAGTAGAAACTTAAGTCGAGTCATGGTATCTGCCATTAGGAGAGAGAAAAGAATACACTCAGCGAAAGCTCTTGCAAAGATCAGATTGGTTATTATCTTATCTAATCGATATCTCCCACTGCTTTTATCAAATTTTCCTTCAAACCTTAAAAAGAAAACTAGCCAGGATTAATTACATTCTACAACTTTCTTAACCGTTCAGCCAGGCCAGTGTCGGTATATTGAGGGAGGTTCCCCGTGCTTTCGCACGGACCTAATTAAAATAAACCTCATTTTCCCAGAGGCTTAGCCCCGTAGACACCTAATGAGTTAGCTAATTATAAAGTGCAAAACTCTCCTGAGTGCAACTCTTGCTCACAGTGGGATCGGTTTCCAACCATCATATGGATGGTATGCAATCTCATTGCAAATTTCAACTCTTGAAACTCCGGATATGATTTTTACCCCTAGCACTCATGACCTTGACTATAATCAACATATCATAAGCACTAGTCAAGTTCTACCCGTTATTTCTTGATTAATTAGACCCACTCATATGACCCTTGACTATAATCAACATAATCACATAAATGTCCTAATTAATCGCATCATATGCTTTGTAGGAAGACACCATATAGCTACTGTACACTATGCCTTGACTATAAGCAACATATATAGCACGAATACTAAGTACTCTACTTCCTAAAATGACAAAGGGTTGCGGATGGTTTTTAAGAAAACGTTTAACGTTTTGAACTTGATATCATTGTAGAATCAAATGGCTTTCAAAAGGAGTGGCTTAATCTCCGCAATTTTTGAAATGTAGCTTTTTCGTAAAAAGCCGAGTGGGTTTCAAATTCGATTCTGCAACATCTTTTAGGTTTATTTTCCTTTACATTAATCACATTAATTTAGTCCCATCATTTAAGTCCGTAAGCCAGCACAGAAAAGAAACGAAAATAGAACGTACAATTATGCCATTTGCGTTCGCCACAGTGTCCCGTTATGCACCGTTAGGTTACTTAACTAACGGCATAGCGGGGCAGAACTAGCGCAGATGTAAAACATAAGCAACGCTTATTATATATCATATATATAATAATACCATTCATCTCATCATATAAAGTGATCTCATCACATAATATCAACAGCAGAAACACATACATGAATATATAGGATATACTAGGAATTCCGTATTTTATATTTAGCCAACGATAGAAAATACGGATTCCACGGTCGTGATGAATAGCCAATTCCACACTCTAGACCCCTACGAGAACGGCAAGTGACCCTACCGATTCTAGAGTTAGGAGACCCGGTCTTGACTCCTCGAGATGGCCTCCCACTGGACTCTAGAACCCGGTCACTTGTGCTCCCTACCTTGGGTCTATCCTAATGCAGAAAAGTAAATAATATATATCAAAGGTAACATCATCCTCAACCCGGATGTGCCCCAATAAAAGAATATTACATACAATGAATTTTACATGAATGAAAAAGAAAACTCTCATCTCACATAAAACTCCCGGCCATTCAATCACGATGATCATATACATCATATCACAGCAACACATAACATCACATGTCATCAACGTAAGCAAGTATGCGTACCCCAATTGTCGTTGACATATAACAACGAAACCGGCGATACACCACATACTACACCTACGGTCGCAGAATTAAGTATCAAATATAACTAGATGATGTTAAACCCTTCGATCGAATCAACAAACACCCACAAATTATCCCGAGAGCTCAACACTTGAGCAAAGTTAAAATATCCAAAAATTGTGCCACAGTGTCTATGGACCAGCCGTAGAAGGGTCAACCCTTGCCTCACTTATGGCACCACAGGACTACGGCAAACCCTAAGGTTTGGTCGCGATTCCATGGTCATAATGTCGAGTTAGGGTTACGTTCTTCTAGAGGGTCCATATGGATACTTGCACAACTATTCGAATATTTTTAACTTGGAAAATTCCAACACTTGGAAAATTTCAGTAAGAGTAATGAGGTGGTGTGTGATATTTGTTCGAACAGTTAAACGTCGTCCAAGTTACCAATACAATGTTAAAACATACGACTACGAAACACTCTGAATAAGCCCCTAAGCAAAATTAGCATCACATGAAATTTTGGCTTAAACAAACACCACCTGGAACCCCAAAACCTACAGACCAGAGCACCAGAGCAATACGAGGCAATTCAGAGGGAGGGGGGCCGGCCTAGCCGGAATTTAGGGCTATGTGCTCGGCCAAAAACCGATGGAATCCCCTCGTTTTTCTCTGGTGTTCTCACTATATCACATACAAGCTTTTGTAGTTGTTTAAAAAAATTTTCGAGCCCATTTTAAAATCGACAGAGAGCTTAATTTCAGGGTTGCAGAAATTGATAATTCGGAGTTGTTTCGGTTTTGTAATTAATCTAATATCGTCTAACTTTCTATCTTGGCTCTGATATCACTGTTGGATTTGCCTAGCACCACATAAGGGTTTGTTTTGCATCAAACATGCTAAAATAAAAATTTTGGGGTGCCAAGTAAACTAACCTAGGATCAAAACTAGAAGTTTAGGATAACAAAAAAGTATCACATACTAGATCTAGTGTCTAACACTAAGAGGATAGTAATACAACCATTGTAGACTTCCCTCTTTGACTCCTTAGATCAATTAGAGTTTGAACCAGTCCTCTTGAATCCTTCGTTGTCCACGACGATCCACCAGGAGCCCCTTTGCTCAAGCTCCAAGCTCCATTTGATCAAGGATAAAGATGAAGCAAACACTCCACACTAGTGGGCTTGACTAAAATAGAATGGTGACGATGGTTTGGATCTCACTTAAAAACATTTTCTTTTTAATTTCTTCTCTTTCTTTTAAAACCCTAGAAAGCTTGGAGGAGAGATAGGAAGAAGGAGATGGCTCAAGCTTGACTCAAGTGAATAATAATCTAACATAATCCCAAGTCAATCAGAGTATGCCATGCTTAACTATGGTTACAAAATATCTAGATATTTTGTGACTTGAGTTTAAGCAAAACTATGGGCTAAAACCATAGGCAATGAAATCATGGTATTGACTTTGTCAACATAAGAAATGAGGGTTAAATAGTCAACCAAGATTAAATTGCCATTTTGTTTTCTCAAATAAACAAAATATATAAATATGCAACCATGTGAGTTTTGCATTGCCACCACCAATGTATCATCAACCATGACACATGTATGCTTGCATGTGTGCATCCATATCAACATATACATACACTCATGCATGCATCATAAAGAAATATGTTTTAAGTAAAAAGGATAATGGTCATTAATATTAAATTAACAATTGATTTAATGAACCGGTCATATCACATACGACCCAACCAATAGAAACTGCCAGATTATAATCCGGTATCATATACACGCATTTAATCAAGCACCCGCGCATATCACCATATGCACCCCACATCGTTTCGCCTGAGCTAGGTAACCGCTTTGTGGGACTCTAAGACTCGTAAATACACCGACAGTAAGTGATGATCATATCAAACACCCACAAGCCGCAAGCGGTCAGCTAAACATAACGGCCACCCGGGTATTGAGCGAGCAGAAGAAAAACAAGCGAATCTGTCAAGACTCCTGATGAGCCAAACGGTAACACTTACCGTACAGTACGGTCTCTTCGTTAGATATGCTGCATATCGAGTCTAGGGATGGTATCGTCGACCCCAATAACTTAATAAGTCATGCCGATTTATGGCCTATAACAGATTGAGAAACTACTGATAACACTTATTAGTAAATCTCATCAGCCCTGGCCAAGGACTTGCTGATATAGCCAATCGCGCACAGCGCAACATCAACCCTCAATACCGGGAGAGACGAAACCCCTCCTATCGCTCATTGCCTCCATGTGTCTCGGGACTGTACCCAAAATCCACCTGTTTGCACGACTCAGTAGAGCCATGGTAGGGTGAAAATCAAAGCACAGTAGGAGAACACACAAGACTCTTTGACGATCTCAGGTCTACAGACTAACCTGTACCAGTGTCACCTGAGAACTGCTATCCGACAATAAATATAATACAACATAGGATTTCTCGACGAGTCCGTCCAGTGCACCTAGTCTCCGTTGATCATCCGTATACAATCTTGGTGTCAAACACCAATGGATATGGGATCATCCATCGCCCATCACATGGGTCAAGAATCGTATTCGCTAGTCTACTCTGGAATATTGATGCCCCGTCTCGATACACATACGACTAGGGAAATTTCAGGATATACTTATAAACTATACATGTCTCACTAGTATGATATGCATCATAATCAAAGTAGTCAAGCAAATATCCTCAGGGCTTTATTAATATGTACCAAATGAACAAAAGCATGATAAAGTGAACATGTCAAGATAAAGAGTGACCAGATATCATACTTTCATGTCGAGCAAGAAAGTCCCCTGAATATATATATAATGTAAAAATACATCCACTATCAAATAATGGCCTCTAGGGCATACATATATCTAACAGTTACGTCCAGCTAGTACCGCTGACGGCTTGTGGGTGACCGATATGATCATCACCTACTGCCGGCGTATTGACGAGTCATTAGAGTCCTACACAGAGGTTTTCTAGCTCATGCGAAACGAAGTAGGGCACATATGTGATATGTGCAGGACCGAGATTAATACGTGTATGTGATACCATATTTCAATCTCGCTATACAGGTTATATGTGATATAACCGGATTGTTGAATCAAGTGCTAATTCAATAATATGTTATATGTATATGTGATATGCATATAAATGATATTAGTCGGTTGTATGCGATACAGCCAGGTTATTAAATCAAGTGTTGATTTAATAATTTAATGTGCAATTATATATTTGATATATTAATATACATTAACTAATATTAGCTCACTTAAGAAAATATTTTCTCTTTGTACATTTAATATATGTGTGATATATGTTAATGTATTTATTTTTGTGTCATACTAGATGATGCATTATACATGGGTGTATGAGAATCATACCATACTTAAGATAATGTGAGGTTTTAACTATTAAGGGTAAATCAAAATTAGGTGGAAAATTGTCATGGTTGTAAAGTTTTGAGAAGCTTGCGGAAACCATTGACTTAGTCCACTAATTTTGTCTTACCTTAGATATTTATTAACCTAACCATTATCATAAACCATGGTTAAGTCTCTATATGAGTTATATATGATATTTTCTCAGCTATGGTTACTAGAATTAACCACTTGAGCTTCTTCTTCATCTCTTGGCTAGCTCTCTTGAGTTTTGAAGGAGGTGAAAAGAAAAAGAGAAAAATTATTTTAAAGTGAGCGAAATTCCTAGTTCATCAATCTACACTAGACTAGCCATTTAGTATAGGTTGTTTGCTTCACTAATTCTCAATTAGTGAAGAGGTAGCTTGAGCTAGAGTCTCCTCGACGTAGATCATTTTCGGCCTCGAAAACTTCAAGCAAGCTTGTTCATTTCGTTTTGTGGAGCCTAACTAGAGTCCGGGAGATCACTACTTGGAGAGAAGGGACTACTACATGGAACTTTAGAAGTGAAGGTGTAATATTTCAGAAAAATAAAATATTATTTTTGGGAATTTTTATAATTTAATAATAAATATTGTGAATATTTTAATAATGCTGTATAATTAAATACCGATAAAGTGGAAAATAGTTGGAAAATTATGGAAATTTCTGAAATAATAGCGTTTTATATGATTTAAGAAAATTATGAAATTTTAAAATTATTATATTCCATTTTAATGCTAATCGCGATTAAATATCGCTAATCGTGCATTAAGCTTGTTTTGTGCACATAACATGCACTATGTAATTTTTTCACATTTGTTACATTTTGTAACCATGGCATCATTTGGTATTTAATT
The DNA here is from genome assembly GCA_030015575.1 of Agapanthus africanus. Classification (NCBI taxonomy): domain Eukaryota; kingdom Viridiplantae; phylum Streptophyta; class Magnoliopsida; order Asparagales; family Amaryllidaceae; genus Agapanthus; species Agapanthus africanus. Next base: position 141,672 of record JASDDO010000280.1, on the reverse strand, counting down.
GTGCTTGGTTTAAATGAGTAGAGAAAACAAATGAAGAGAAAATATAAAGAAAGAAGTATGGGTAAGAGAGAGAAAGAGAGGGTAAGGGGTCTTGGATGACTTAGGCCATTCTCTCCCCTCTTCATTATTTTCTTCATCTTTCTTTCCCCTTCCTCTCCCATGGCAGCACCCCCTCCTCCCTCCTTCCTCCTCAAGCACCCTTCACTTCACCATCCAAACCAACTCAAAACATCATCTCCATTTCACGAAAAACATGCACAAGCTCATTAGATGCATCTTGGACCAAGAAAAATTTGATTTTGAAGACTTGGGGCAACTCAAGAATTTTCTTGAGTTGCCAAATGAGGTAATTTCTGCACCATCAGAGTTGTATTTCATTCTCTTTAGCATCCTTACATGTTTAGAATCAATATCGTGTTGTATAGTGAACTTTGAAATTCCAAGTTGAGAATTAGGATTTGATTTGAATCCAAAGGTGTAATTGAGGTCAGTAGGGACCATACGACCCCTGTAGGGATTGTATAGTAGGCTAAACCAGAGAATAGAACCCTAAACCCAAACTTAGAAACCCTGACATCGGCAGATTTTATGGAAATTGTGATGTGTTTTGGTATCTGCTATCACCCGGGACACCTGAAAAATATTTAGCAAACACAGAGAGAGGTGCTGGCAAGCTAGAACCTATACCCAAGACCCGAGCCCCAACCACCTTGTCCAGGCCACAGATTAATTCATTTGGGCCGCAATTTGCGGCCTTGGTACACCCAATTTGCTTCGTGCTTGTTACAGGGCTTTATCTCCAGTAAAATAGACCCTCCACATGTGCAAAATTGGCTAATTTCACCTAGGGTGAAATCTGGGACCATTTTCTTGAGTTGCTGCATTGTTTTGTGACTTCATTTTAATTGGGAATTTGGTATTTGGTTTTGTGTTCCGTCGTATGATGTTTGTACATCAGCGACAGGGGTTGTTTGGTGGTTTTGCAGGCGTAGGCTATAGGTTCTAACCTGTAAGCGATTCGCATGCCGTTTTGGTTTTCATGTTCGATTCATGATATTATATGACGCATTGGAAATTTTAGGTACCCCCACGTAGATTTCGAGACGACGAGGATGAGCGTGGTGTCATCGACTTCGGCAAGCGAAGATCAAAGTGAGTAGATATATATCTACGGGGGAAGTCGGGTGGATGGCGTAAAGCATCCCCGCAGTTCGTAGTGTAGTGTATGGTATATATTATATGGATATATTTATATGTTTATTGTGAGATTACGATTTATCTAGATAGACTTTGGGGAGTCATGGATAACTTTAGTGTACTTGGATGATAGTGTCGTTAGTTAGTTTAGTCGTGAACCTTAGAATAAGGTTTGCACCCACACGCGCACACACACATGTTTATATTGTTTTACTTGTGCGTTTATGAGGATATGTATATATATATACACACACACACATAGGTAAGGGACTATATATATACATATACATGGATGATGAGGATTGTTTATGGTACTTGGAGATGAGTCGATGAGATTGGGCATCATGCCATGTGATCGGTGATATGTTTTGATTCGTATTATGAGATACGACATGAGATTATAGCGGGCCTTTAGGCGTGTGTTTTCATACCACGTGTATATGCAGATGGTATCAGTTTATACTAGACTTAGATCAGTACCTAGTTCATTAGATATGATGATAAGGATACCAAATGAATAATGAGATGAATGTGATATTTGACCCATACCGAGATTTGGGATGTCGTATGATGGATTTACCATACGAGCAATATATTGATGATAGATCCGCATTCTTGACTCGAGAATGTCATATTGTATATTGTATCATATGTGATACTATTGAGGCGGGATCACCGACTATTATATTTATATATATCGACTCAGACTTAGGTGGTTTTCCCTTACCCTTTCGGTTAGACTGTTCGTTTAGTCCTGTAGTTACTTGTAGATGTTAGACTAGATTCGAGTCATACCTATTTCCAAAACTAACGAATCGTGAGTATTTTAAAGATAGGACAAGGGATTCTATGGATATTTCAAAGGACGTACCTGTTTCCCCCAATCAGAGCAAAGCTCTGTTTTAAAATTCAAAATTTAAAAATTGAAGCAACGCTTCAGATCCAGCGCTAGGCGCGCTGCGTGCCACGTGTCAAACACGGATGCACTAGCGTCAGGTGCGCTGTGCCCTAGGCAGCGCACCACCAATCGGAGCAAAACTCTGTTTTAAAAATTCAAAATTCACAAATTGAAGTAACGCTTCAGATCCAGCGCTAGGCGCGCTGCGCGCCACGTGTCAAACACGGGTGCACTAGCGCAGGCTGCTCTGTGCTGCGCTCTGCGCTTCGCGCCACATGTCAAACGTAGGTGCGCTAGCGCAAAGCGTGCTGCGCTCTGAGCAGCGCACCACGAGTAAACCACGGGTGCGCCAGCACTGGAATTAAAAATTCCCAACCGGGAGATAAAAAGGTCTAATAATGATAAATTATTAATTAATCAGAATTAAAATTCAGTTATGGAAAGATTTTTCCAATCTTGTTAAAAACAAAAAGATTGCCTTCTGTAAAACAGAAGCCCTATGATCAAAGATCCAACGGTGGGGAAACATCCCCAAATCAATCAGAGAAAGATCTCTTTAACTGATTTAACAAATCAACTTGCCCTATATAAAGGCCCCAAGACTTCAAGTCTGATATAGAGAAACCCCCTACAAACTTTGAAAAAACTCAAAAAGAAAGAGAGCAAGCTCTTGAAAGAAGATCATTTTTTCAAGGTAAAAAGAATGATTCTTGAACAAAGAGATAAAATCATCTCATTAAAACAGAAGAATTATCTTCTTAAAAGATCATAGATTTATAAAGACCAAGGTCTTTCATAAAAGAGATCAAAAGATCTCATCACATAACAAAGAAGTACTTACTTCATTCACAGATCATTGATCTATAAAGGCAAAGCCTTTCAAAAATAAGAACTATTGTTCTTGAATCTTGAGGCAAAACCTCCTTTAAAAAGAACATAAATTCGTTCACAGATCATAAATTTGATCAAATGCGCTTTGCGCTATTGAAAAGTGACTTGCACTCTTGAACTGCGCTTCTGCACTCCTTGGACCGGCGCTCAGCACCAAAACGTGCCACGTGTCAACCACATATGCAAGTTGCGCTTTGCGCTTCTGAAACAGCGCACTGCGCTCATGGGCTGGTGCTCAGCACCAAGCGCGCTACGTGTCACTCACTTGTGCGCCATTAAACTAGCGCAACGCGCTCATAAATTGAAAGCGCAATGCGCTCATAAACTGGCGCAATGCGCCCATCATCTAGCGCTTAGCGCCAAGCGCGACACGTGTCCTTTTTGTGTGCGCTACTTGGTAGAAACGCAATGCGCTCTTTAATTGGCGCAAAGCGCCTGGAAAGCCACGTGGCGCGCTGTCAGAATACACATTGTTCTGATGAATGCTATGCATTTATTACAAGACAAAAAATGTGAGGATCCAATGCTCAGCATTATTAAAAGGGCCAAGCCTAAATAAAGGCTCAACAGCCCAGAACAATAAAATGTTAAACATTTTAATCTTATTGGACTTAGCCCAATATTGGCCATAAGTCCTCAACTTATATTTAATTGAGCCCATCTGCTCATGAATATTTAACAGATCATAGTTTCAAATTGGACTACAGATCTTTCAACCAACTCACACCGGTTCGAGGGTACATCTCTTTACTCCCCTGATATTTGTCGTTGTAATCCTTCAACGTCTTCAGAGAGGTGACGGGTCCCGACAACCATACAACTCATGGACTACGACGTCCTTAACCTGGACTGTAGGGTCCTTAAGCCCATGGACTACGATGTCCTTAACCTGGACTGTGGGGTCCTTAAGCCCATGGACTACGATGTCCTTAACCTGGACTGCGGGGTCCTTAAGCCCATGGAATACGATGTCCTTAACCTTGACTGTGAGGTCTTTAAACACACGGACTATGATGTCCTTAACCTTGGACCGTAATGTCCTTAAACTAACAATGGACCATAATGTCCTTAAACTAAACGACCACAATGTCCCTAAACTAAACGACCACAATGTCCCTAAACTAAACAACAGAGGCCGAATGCTTTCTTGTTGGATCTAAATGATCCTGTTAAGTTGATCTTAGTCTAGAAATTAGACTAACGTATCCTTAACAAACGTTTAAGTTGATCTTAGTCTCAGATGAGATTAACGTATCCTTAAACCTAATCCCCAAACCCAAATCTAAGAAGATACGAATTTGGACTAATCCACGCCCTACGGGCGACAATATAAATTAGTCTCCGTATACAATCCACGGGCAACCACAAACAATACAAACACGCACGACACAAAGTGACCATCTGGAGAAGGAAAAAGTTGTTACCACGATGCATTAGCGTAATTAACTGCAGGGGCTTGCGCCAGCAAGGAAGAGCGTCCCCACAATGAAAAACCCCTCAAACGAGGGGGAATCTGACGAAATCTGCTATATCGGCCGCATCCGTTTAAAACTTCGATATACGGTGCCATAAATCAACTTGGCATCTTTGGTGAGGTGGATGGATAAGACCAATTAGCATCTGCCCCGAAATTCAGGCGAGACGTTCGCCGCGTCTTCGTCCGTGTCTTTCGGCGGGGAACAGATTCTGGCATGCCCGGTGGGACCTTTTCCTCTTTCCACTCCACACTTCATGTGTCGTGTTCGCGAACGAATCACGGTTTGATATGGTTGCCATTGGGTTCGAGGTACTAAGATTTGGTTTCTTGCTTGGCGCAGAAAATGAAACATCAATGGCGTCTACTTGCGCGAAATGTTCCAGCTGCAACTACAACTCGCGTTCCGCCTCATCTGGAGGCATAGCTTACGGACCTCAAGCGGCCTCCCTGTTCACGATGCCGGTGGAACAAGTAACTCAGGTCACCACTGGGCTGTTCTTTAGGACTATGGTCCCACCCATGAGCTTCAATGCCCCGATGTTGCCGCAAGAAGCCCCAAAGAAGTCGGACTTCGATCGACTTACCACTACTGCGACCCCTCTCAACGGGTCATCCAGCTCTGGCGTCTCAGTCTTCGCCAGATTAGGCCAAAGTTCATGTAGGCCCATGATGAAGCCTGCAATTCCAGAAAAGGTTATTCCGAAAAGGATAGCCATCCCTGCTCCCAAAGTCATCAAGGCGGCTTCTCCTACCAAAGGGTCGGTCTTTACAAGACTGACTGTTCCAGCTCCCACTCCGGTTCCCGTCCCAGCTCCAAAGTCTGTCTTTCACAGATTAGATACTGCTACTTAACGGACATTAGTCTTCAAAAGGCTGACGCCGGCAACAACCCTCCTTCAAAACAGGGGGTATGATGAAGCCATCCCCATCGCTGAATCAATCCCAGCAGCTCGGCACGCTCGACGTCGCCACTGGCACCGAGTAAGGAAAGCTGGGGGCAACTCCCCTTGTAGGCTAACTCTACCAGCCCCAATGGTGGAAGTCAATGCTGTTGTTCCGACCGGGAACAGCTTTGAATTGCTGAACAAGGTGAACAGGAACTCTCTTACCGCCGTATTGAAAAGATCTCCTCCACCCGTGGAGAATGTTACAGAAACAAAGCCGGAGCAGCCCCCTCAACAGCTGTCCTCCAAAGTTTACAAAGTTTGGCGACGGGTACAGGAGTCGGTGGTTGATCAAGACTATCCTCGCCGACAGAAAAAGCTGAAGGTTCAGCAGGAAAAGAACCATCTTGGCAAGCCACAAAGGACGACAACCATCTAGGTGCCCGCTGTAACGGCCCCCTCAACGTCAATCACTCAAAAGAGAAGGAGGCCAGAGAAAGTCCCTGTGACTACGGCACACCACAAAGATGCTGAGCCCAAACGCCCCAAGTCTGGGGGCATAAAGGTGCATACAGTTTACATGGCTTCCGGAAAAGAGGAAAGCCGCGCTTCGACGAGTCACCGACCGCTCACCCGATCCGTGACAAAAGCCCAGGAGCAGCAGCATAAGCTTCAGGAAATGATGACGCAAATGGCCGCACTCACCGAGCCAAAAGAAAGCCCGGAGGCGTCATCAGAGCAGCATCATAAACAAGAAACCGATGCTGACTTCCTCCGTAGAGTCCTCGAAAAGAAGGACAGAGAAGCAGCAGAACAAGCTGCCAACATAAAACGAATGGCGCTTCTCTTCCAAGACATGGTCGGGATGATGTTACAACCAGATCCTCCAGCTGAAGACCCTCCGATCATTATTGAAGACGACAGAGGTGAGTCATCGAACCCTCCTCTGGCTCTCTCAGCAGCCAAAGAGGAAATTATTTCCAAGGCCGCTCTGGATGACTATATTGCTCAGCAAATACGAGCTCATCAGGCGAACGAAGTGGCCGGTCAAGGTGTTAAAACTGGACGACCGTATCCAGGCTGGTATGACCAAATAAAGTACCTGCCGAGATACACGATCCCTAAATTTCATGTATACAAAGGGACCGGCAATCCCCATCAGCATGTCGCTCAGTTCATGGCTTTTTGCGGCAACACCGGGGGTGATGATAAACATTTGCTCCGTCAGTTTGTTGGCAGCTTGTCGGAGACAGCGTTTGAATGGTACTCTGAACTTCCAAACGACTCCGTCAAGACTTTCGCGGAAATGGAGCTGTTATTCACCCAACGATTCGCGAGTGCTAGTGAACGCACCCCAATAACGGCATTGATCAATGCCAGGGTGAAGCCAGGTAAGACGTGGGTTCAATACGCAATCCGATGGCGGAATCTGTGGTCAAAATGCGAACAACGCATCGAAGAGGCACCAGCGGTGGGCATGTTCGTGGGCACCCTGGATCCTCTTGCAACTATTTCACAATTCATGATGTTCTTCAAGCCAACCACGTTCCAGGCCTTGATTGACAAGTTGGCCCAAATGGACCAGATGGGTCATAGACCGTCTCCTCCAAAGCCAGACTCTCGAAATGAGAAGGGAAAGGGGAAGCGACCGTCGTCGCCAATGCTCAACAGCAGCCCGGTGGCCCGAGACCAGTTGATCGCAAAAATAACAGAACTCGATCTCTCGAAGATAAAATGAGACGTCCTTACTCGTTCCCTCGAGACAAGACAAAGAGGTTATTCGAGCTTGCACTTCGCAACAGGCTCATCAATCTGCCGGAGCCAAGGCGTCCCGCGCAACCCGGCGACATTAGCAATCCTAACTATTGCCCTTACCGCCGAATGTTGGGTCATCCGATCGAGGATTGTTACATCTTCAAAAGCTGGATAGAAGATCAATACCAGCAGGGCAAATTCGTATTATCTGAGAATTGGAAGGTGAACCCGCCTCGGCCACACACTCCTAAGAAGACGGATACACTGGGGGCATCATGCTCTTTTGTAGAAGAAGCTCCATGGGAGGTCGCTCTTTTAGCCAAGACAAAAAGAATGCTGAAGGATCTCCAAACATGCCCAGCGATCAGGTGGAAAAACCCACTCGAACCCGAGATCATCGAAAGAATGTTAAAACCGCGTCCAACTCCAAAAATCGGTGGTGATAGCCAAAGCGCTCACATCCAGCCGTCAAAGTCTTCGAAAAAGAAGAAGAAGAATAAAAAGCCCGTGAAGCCTGGCGACAAGCGCACGGACCTGCAAAAATAGATTGACGTGCTGGAAGAGTATAATCAGAAGGTGCGGAGTCCAATCACACTCCAAGAGTTTCTCAGCCACGTCCTTGAGGACGAAGATGATGGAGAAGACTCGTCGGAGGAATCTGAAGATTACGTAGCAAGTTGCCATGTGATCTCTCACTCATCGATAGACGATGAAGAAGCTCCTTGCACCGAGAAACTGGGGGCAAACCCTGAACCGGAACTTCTAGGACCATCGGACGAAATAATCGATGCATTCCTAAACGAGGCTCTTTTAAAAAGTAAAGCTGATCGGGAGCGCGAGATAGTCATATTTGAAAAGGCCAAACACCGGCGACTGGACGAAAGGGTTGAAACACTCTCACCAGATCAAAATACATCCGTCGCGAATAAAAACAGGTTCAAGACGAGGAAGAGGTTCGCTAAAGCCATATCGATGGGAATGAAGCTGCCATCCTCCGAAGCGAACGCCTTTGGAGAAGTGGAAAAACATCCTAGCTACTGCTTATATCATCGAAAGATTGCGCATGCCACCGAAGAGTGCAACGCTTTTACAAGATGGTGGCAGGGATATGTTGCTCACCGGCAGCATTTCAAGCAGATGAAATGCAAAACCCGTCGGGAGAAAAGAAGTACGACTGAGGAGCGTAAAAGAACTACCGGTAACTGTCGCATAGTTAACGCCGGGAGATCGCAGGTTCTCACCTTCGGGAGCGACTCTAATGAAGAAATGGCTCTTGGCCCTCTCTTTAAGGAGACCACCTCGAGAAAAGAGGAAAAACCAAAGACCTGTGAAAATATTCAGCTGCGCAACCGTACGCTGCCCGAAAAGAATCTTAGGCCCTCAAACAGTGGGTCAAATAGAAAAGATAAGGGAAAAGAAAAATTCCTTGAGGATATCATCCATGATGACTAAGCCGTCGAAAAGCTGACAGCCAAGGACCCGCCAAAGAAAAGTAAGGTGGACTACAACGTTCTCACTCACTTGAGGAAGATACCCTCGCAGCTCAGTATTCTCGACGCCCTCCTGTTATCCAAAGAAGCAAGAGATTCTTTGATCAAGGCATTACAAGAGCCCGAGCAATTCCAAGCTTTCTTCTCCGAAGAAAAGTTGAAGGACGAGCTGGAAGAAGTACACACAGCCGATATCACCTTCGATGATGAAGATCTCCTCCTTGGGACATGCGAGCACAACCATCCGCTATATGTCTCCGGATACTGTCATGACATCAAGATAGGTAAAATCCTGGTCGACAATGGATCCTCAATCAACTTCCTTAACGTAAGGGTGCTAAAGGAAATCTGCATGAGCGTTCAGCACCTCGCTCGCGACAAAATCACCATATCCGGGTTTGACTCTCAGTCATCACGGACGCTTGGGTCTGTGATATTGACACTACGCTTTAGGCTGCTTATCACGGACATTAAGTTTCATGTAATTGATGCCAAGACGTGCTACAATGCTTTGCTCGGCCGGCCCTGGTTACACGAGTACAATATCATCCCTTCTACACAACATTAGTGTATGAAGTATTTCAAGGATGGTCTCGAGTATACCGTAACAGGAGAGCTGAACCCATTCTCCGTGAACGAAGTCTGAAAGTACGAAGATGTAAAATACTTCTTACCAGATTTCGAAGACACAGAAAGATGTCGCAAATCGGAGGACAAGAACAAAGCTATCACCACTATTCCAGTCTTCGGGAGTGATACCGAGGAGGAAGAGGAGATAGTTTACTCAGGTCCGCCCCAGTATAGCAAGTCGGGACCGTCCACTCCTATGCTGATCTTCGACAACGACTTGGAAGATGAGGTCCAAGCCGTATTCTCTGCTCAGCCATCCATACAAACCTTTACAGATGAAGAGCAAAGTTTGCAAGTTGCCATGGTTCCGCCCAAGCATCATAAAGAACTAGACGCGCTTGATACCTACAGTGTGGAAGAACTATAGACATTCTACGTCCCTCTCAGGCGAAAAGGTGAAAAGGCGATCCTATTCTACCGATCCGGGGAAACCAAAGTGGAGAAAGAAATCAGGCATGGCGCGGATTCTACACTCAACAGGCTCCAGCTCATCCGTTTGCCCAGATATTACACGAACGGACTAAAGAGACTCTTGAGACGCCTAGGTGTACCCCTAGTGTGCGACACGCACGTTTCTATAACAGGATCTGGAATGTCTCCGGAACTCAACGAAAGTTGCCCAACAGGAGAATGGAAACGACCGGGCTTGGGTATGTTCAATCCAAGAAATGGGAGCTATTCCGCGACTGCTACGTTATACACGACTTTGATGAAGAGGGAGATGCTCTGTGGGAAGATGCTAAACCTGAACCAGAAAAAGTTCCCGCTATGAAAATGCCCAGTCCGTCGTTCAAAGAACAAATAGACAAGCTTATAAGGGAAGCGGGTCAAAAGGTTCGAGACGACCATAATCGCGAAATGGCCATCTATGAGAAAGCCAGGATGCAACGCTTACTTCAACAGGCTGTGAAAAATGAAAATGCTCCTCCTTCTCAACCCGTTGTACAAAAGGCCCAACGCAGAGGCAGAAATAAATCAAAGAACGGGAAAGGCATTCGACAGCAACAAAGCGGGTCCAAGAAGCCACGCGATCAGGAATCGAGCAGTCTAGATTCGTCCCTTATAAAGAAGATGGGTCGAGCATATTCTTTTCCTCATGACAAGACAAAGAAGATATTCGATCTTGTCAAGAAACACCAGATGATTACCCTCCCGGAGTCCAAGCACCCCGAGAAAGTGGCCGAGATCTCTCACCCAGACTATTGCTCTTATCACCAAGCAATAGGGCATTCTCTCGAAGACTACTTCACCTTCAAGAACTGGGTTGAAGACCAGTATCAGCAAGACAAGTTCGCTTTATCCAGCAGTTGGAGGGTAACCCCTCCGCAGAAGCATGAACCTAAAGTCACGAGAGTAGAACCGGATCAACATTGGTCTTGGAAGCGATCTCGTACCTGTCACGTCATAACGCTGTCGGAAGAAGAGCCCGAGAATGTGGATGACCTCTCCTGGTGCTTCGAAAACGATGATAGCGAGGTAATCTCAGAATTTCCACCGGCACCAAAAGAGCTGGAAGATAGAATACATACTACTGCAGATAACCTCAAGAAAATTGATTTGGGGACGAAAAGTGACCCATGACCGACGTGCGTCAGTGAGCTGTTGTCTGAAGAAAGGGTGGCTACGCTAAAAGACGTGCTTATGTAGCATAAAGATTGCTTCACATGGAACTATTCTGAGATGCCAGGATTAGATCCAGAGATTGCTGTGCATAAATTAGCGATATCTCCGGACGTCAAGCCGATCAAACAAGCGCCAAGAAGAATGCGGCTCGAGCTTGAGATGAGCATCAACGCCGAGGTCAAGAAACTAATTGACTCCGGCTTCATCAAAGAGGTTCAATATCCTGACTGGATCGCCAACATCGTCCCAGTGATGAAGAAGAATGGGATGGTGCGCATATGTGTGGACTTTCGAGATCTCAACAAAGCTTGACTAAAGGATGACTTCCCAGTACCGGTCACCAAGCTGATGATAGACAATACGTCCACTCATGAAGTTTTCTCCTTCATGGACGGATCATCAGGGTACAATCAGATAAAGATGCTGTTGGATATATGTATGCCCTAGAGGCCATTATATGATAGTGGATGTATTTATACATGTATATATATTCAGTATGCATTCTTGCTCGACATGATAGTATACTATCCGGTTATTCTTTATCTGACATGTTGATTTGATCATGCTTTTATTCATTCATACATGCTGATAAAGCCCTGAGGATATCTGCTTGACTACTCTGATATGATAGAGATCATACTAGTGGGACATTTGTAGTCTATAAGCATATCCTGAAATGTCCCTAGTCGGAGGTGTATCGAGACGGGGCATCGATATACCAGAGTAGACTAGCGTATATGATACTAGACCCATGTGATGGGCGATGGATGTTCCCACATTCATCGATGTTTGACATCAAGATCATATACGGGTGCTCAGTGCTGACTGGGTACACTGGACGGACTCACCGAGAACTCCTACATGGAATTATATCTATCGTCGGATAGCAGTTCTCAGGTGACACTGGTACAGGTTAGTCTGTAGACCCGAGATCGTCATGGAGTCTTGTGTGTTCTCCCACTGTACTTTGATTGCCACCCTACCACGACTCTACTGAGTCGTGCAAACAGGTGGCCGTTGGGTACAATCCCGAGACACACGAAGGCAATGAGCGATAGGAGGGGTTTCGTCTCTCCCGGTATTGGGAGTTGATGCTGTGCTGTGCCCGACTGGTTATAACAGCAAGTCCCTGGCCAGGGCTGCTGAGATTTGCTGATAAGTGTTATCAGTAGTTTCTCGATCTGTTATAGACCATTCACCGGCACGACTTATTGAGTTATTGGGGTCGACGTGACCATCCCTAGGCTCGATATGCAGCATATCTGACGAAGAGACCGGACTGTACGGTAGTGTTGCCGGATGGCTCGACAGGAGTTGTAGCAGGTTCGCTTGTTTTCTTCTGATCGCTCAATACCCGGGTAGCCGTTACGTTTAGCTGACCGCTTGCGGCTTGGGGACTTGATATGATCATTACCCTCTGCCGGCGTATTGACGAGTCTTAGAGTCCCACAAAGGAGTTACCCAGTCCAGGCGAAACGTTGTGGTGCGCATATGCGATATGCGCATGCACCCGATTAAAAAGTGCGTATATGATACCGAACATTGATCGGGTGGCTTGCTTTTGGTGGGGTCGTATGAGATATGACCGGATTGATAAATTAAGTGTTGATTTATCATCTAACCATTAGTTTTCTCACTTGAAACCTTTCTAGGGTTTGATGGATGTATGCATGCATGCATGTGTTTCTTTCTTCCTTTCTAGTTTCATGCACATGTAGATGTGCATACATGTATACATACATACACCCATCCATCATGGTTGATTGCATATGGAAATGGTGGCAATATAAGACTCACACCATAGATTAAATAATGGATTATTATTTAATTTTGGTTTTAAAGCAAAATGAAAAAGAAAAGGATAATCATTCTTGATTCTACACTCTTCTTCTAACCTAACTTATCTCAACTACCACTAACCTATGGTTATCCTGCTCTTTATCATTTAAAACCCAAGTTAAACTAACTATCCATCATTTAATCATGGTTGAAGTTAAGAAGGAAATAAATATATATAGTGATATATATTTCATTTTCTTCTTAACAAAAGGTTATCTTTTTACACCTCTTGTTTAAACTAGCCACCATCTTCATCCTCCTTCATCTTTTCCTCTCTAGTCTTTTCTAGTGAGTTAAATACAACTAAAGAAAGGCTTTTGAAGTGAGATTCCAAACCACAACATCATTCTACTCAAGTCTAGCCAACTTGATTAGAGTGTTTCCTTCGGTTTTCCAAAGTAGCGAGCTTGGACGGAGTACTCCGTGGTGGATCGTCGTGGACGCAAGGGAACTTCAAGTGGACCTCGATTCAACACCCAAGACACCAAGGAGTCTAGCAAAGGGGAGCTACAAAGGTTGTAGCCTTCAAACCCTAATCTTTACTAGCTTAATGTTTTATAACCCTAATTTTCTAGGATCGATCCCTTTGCATGTTAGTTTAGCACCATAAAAATTAAAACTTTGGGTCATGTGATGCTTCAAAACTCTTCATAGGGTGCTAAACAAACCTTTCATTGGTATCAGAGCCGACCTAGAACATTAGGCGAGGTTTTTACGAAGTGAAAACCCCGATCGGACAAAAATACGGTATTTTTGGGTGCTCTCTGGAAATTTTCTAAAATTTGATAATTTGCAGAATTAAAAATATGTAAAAAATACAGCAGGAAAAAATAAGGATTACGGCACAAAATTTTTCCAGTGAACAGTGATTCTCGCCGCGGAAACGCGGCCTAAGCTTGCTTAGGCCGCGGTTCTGCGGCCGTATATATGAATTGATGGATACCTTTTGTACAGTAATTCATGAATCTGCTTGTATAAAATTTTGGATATTTTTAATCTGTATTTGGTTTTGAAAAATTCTGGAGATGGTTTTGGACTCGTCAATTCGATCGGGATTTTCATTTCGTAGTTTTTCTGGGTAAATTAGAAAGTATTGAAGTGTTTGAACGAGTATCATTTACTCACTATTCACGGGGTTTAAATACTTTGGAGATACGTGCAAGTCTTTTTGAGGTGGTCCCTCTAGAAGACAACAAACCTTAACTCGATTATGTGACCGTCTCGAACTGCCCTTTGAACCCTAGGGTTTGGGGCAGTACGGCGTGCCACATGTGAGGCGTTGGCTTGACCCTTCTACGGCTGGACCGCTACTACTGTGTCACACTCCGGATTTTTGAACCCTGCTCAAGTGTTGAGCTTTAGTGAATCTTGGGTGCTTGATTGTTCGTTCGAAAACTTTAATACTGTCTGTTTGTCTGGAATGTGATACAATATGTGGAATTCATATAGTTTAGGCATGAAATACGAAATATGTGATATTTCGTATTTATGATGTCTAAAGAGAATCTGGATTCTAAATATTGTAGTTTTACACTTTCTTTTCTGTGACCGTAAGTGTAGTATGTTAGATATCGCCGGTTTCGTTGCTATACATCAACGACAATTGGGGTATGCATACTTACTTACGTTGATGATATGAGATATTATGTGTTGCTGAGATATGATGTGTAGGATTGTCGCGATCGAATAGCCGGGGGTTTTTGTGAGATGAGAGTTTTATATTTTCATTCATGTAAATTCAAATGTAATGTAATATTTTTTTATTTGGGGCACTTCCAGGTTGCGGTTGTGTCACCAGTGTTGTATATTATTTACTTTTCCGCATTAGGATGGACCCAAGGAGGGGAGCACAGGTGACCGGGTTCTGGGGTTCAGTGGGAGGCCATCTCGAGGAGTCGAGACCCGGGTCTCCTAAACTCCAGGATTGGTAGGGTCACTTGCCGCTCTCGTAGGGGTCCAGGGTGTGGGCTTGGCTATTCATCGCGACTGTGGAATCCGTATTTTCTATTCTGGCTAAATACTAAATACGGACGTCCTAGGATATCCCACGTTATATCTATGTTTCTGCTGCTTGTGTTCTGTGATATCTGAGACGAATGACATATTATATATATGATATATAGTAGACGTTGCTTATGTTTTACACCCGCGCTAGTCCCGTCCCGGTATGCCGTTAGTTAAGTAACCTAACGGTGCATAACGGAACATTGCGGCGAATGCGGATGGCATAAGCGTACGTGTTATTTTCGTTTCTTTTCTCTGATTGGCTTAAGGACTTAAATGATGGGATTACATTAATGTGATTAATGTAAAGAAAATAAACCTAAAAAGATGTTGTAGAATCGGATTTAAAAACTACTCGGCTATTTATGAAAAAGCTACATTTCAAAACTGCGGAGCTTAAGCCACTCCTTTTGAAAACCATTTGATTCTACAACGATATCAAGTTCAAAGCGTTAAAGATTTTCTTAAAAATCATTCGCAACCCTCCGTCATTTTAGAAAGTAGAGTACTTAGTATTCGTGCTACGTTTGTTGACTTTAGTTAAGGCGTAGTGTACGGTAGCTAAGTGATGTCTTCCTACACTGCATATGATGCAGATTAATTAGGACATTCATGCGACTTTGTTGACCATAGTTAAGGGTCATATGGGTGGGTCTAATTGATCAAGAAATGACGGGTAGAACTTGACTGGTACTTATGATTTGTTGACCATAGTTAAGGTCATAAGTACTAGGGGTAAAAATTACATCGGGAATTTCAAGTGTTGAAATTTGCAATGAGATTGCATACCTTCCATGTGATGGTTGGATCCCGATCCTACTGTGGGCAATAGTTGCTCCTAGGAGAGTTTTACAGTTTACAATTAGCTAACTCATTAGGTGTCTAGAAAGGTGTTAACGGGGCTCCGCCTCTGGGAAAACGAGGTTTACTCTAATTAGGTCCGTGCGAAAGCACGGGGAACCTCCCTCAAAGTACCGACACTGGCCTGGCTGAACGGTTAGCGAAATTGTAGACTGTAATTAATCCTGGCTAGTTTTTCTTTTAAAGGTTTGAAAGAAAAACTTGATAAAAAGCAGTGGGAAACATCTATTAGACAAGATAATAAACCAATCTAATCTGTGCAAGAGCTTTCGCTGAGTGTATTCTTTTCTCTCTCTTAATGGCAGATACCAATGACTGGACTTAAGCTTCTACTAGATAAAAACAAACTGAATGGGACCAACTATAAAGACTGGCTGAGGAATCTGAAAATCGCCTTGACTTATGATAAAGTATCATATGTCCTCACGGCTTCAGCCCCGCCCGTCCCTGGTCCAAAATCCTCAGTTGCGGACATTGAAGTCCGCAAGACATGGGACGCTGACTGTGCCACGGCCACATGCCTCGCGCTTGTATCGATGGATAACACACATCAAAAACAACACGAGGACATGGACATTCACGGTATATTGCTCCATACAAAAGAGTTGTATGGGGAGCAATCCCGCGTATTACGATACGAAGCATCAAAGAAATTGTTTCAGATGCGAATGGCCCCTGGCACACCAGTAGGAGACCATGTTCTGAAGATGATAGCTCTTATAGAAGAGCTTGAGGACCTTGGATGGACGATGGACAATGAACAATATATAGATATTATTCTGCAGTCCCTCCCCTCCACCTTTGCTCAGTTCATAGTGAACTTCAACATGCATGGCATGGAGAAGGACCTCCCTGAACTCCTTAATAAGTTAAGGAGTGCAGAGAGCACTATGAAGTTAGCAAAAACTCCCGTTATGACTATTGGACAGTCTTCCTCTTCTCGCCCGAAAGCCAAGGCCAAGGGAAAGAAAAAGAAGAAACCCACTAATCCTAAGGGAGGAGTTAAAAAGGTGAAGGGAAAGTCCAAGGCTGGAGACTCAGGAAAGGGCGAATGTTTCCATTGCCACAAGACAGGACACTGGAAGCGCAATTGCACGGAGTACTTAAGTCTCAAGAAGAAGCATGGTGATGCTTCTGCTTCAGGTGCGTTTGTGACTGAAAACTGTTTTTCTATAAACTCTGCTTCCTGGGTATTGGATACCGGTTCAGGTTCTCACATTTGCAATTCTATGCAGGGGCGGAGAAATAGCAAGGTTTTGAAGACAGGTGACCATACTCTCCACGTTGGAAATGGTTCCAATGTACATACAGTCGCAGTGGGAGAGTATCACTTGGGGTTGCCATCTGGATGTATTTTGATTTTGAATCCATGTTATTTTGTACCAAGTATGCTATGTAATATAATATCCATTTCTTTGTTGGACAATGAAGGATATAATTTTGTGTTGCAGAACAATGTTATGAACA
The DNA here is from genome assembly GCA_030015575.1 of Agapanthus africanus. Taxonomy (NCBI): domain Eukaryota; kingdom Viridiplantae; phylum Streptophyta; class Magnoliopsida; order Asparagales; family Amaryllidaceae; genus Agapanthus; species Agapanthus africanus. Next base: position 124,656 of record JASDDO010000280.1, on the reverse strand, counting down.
TTCACCTAAATCAAATGTTGGTTGGGTATGGTACGCTTAATAACGGAATATATGTCCTAAATCAACACACAGTTTTCAGTATACAACACACTAATAAAAGAAAACTTTCAGAATTAAATGAAGCTTTTCTTTGGCATTGTAGACTTGGTCATATTAACGAAACAAGACTAAACAAGTTACACAAAGATGGATATTTAAACTCTTTTGAATATAAATCTTATGCGACTTGCCAGTCTTGTATCAAGGGTAAAATGACCAAAACTCCGTTTACCGGACACGGAGAAAGAGCTACTCAGCTCCTTGGCCTCATACATAGTGATGTATGTGGGCCTATGTCTACACAGGCTAGAGGCGGTTTTTCATACTTCATTACATTCACTGACGATTTCTCAAGATTCGGTCATGTATTTTTATTAAAGCACAAGTCCGACGCTTTCGAGAAATTCATTGAATATAAACAAGAAGTAGAAAAACAAACCGGCTTGAGTATTAAGATGCTTCGATCAGATCGAGGTGGAGAGTATCTCAGTACAGAATTTGCAAACTTCCTAAAAGAGAATGGGATTCTCTCTCAGCTCACTCCTCCTTACACACCACAGCACAACAGTGTGTCAGAACGACGGAATAGGACCCTAATATGGTCCGGTCCATGATGAGTGACGCTGAGTTACCAGTCTCGTTTTGGGGACATGCATTGGAGACTGCAGCGTTTCTGCTAAACAGGGTTCCAACCAAAGCCGTGTCTACCACGCCATATGAGATATGGAATGGGAAGAGACCATCTCTTAAAAGAATTAAGATTTGGGGTTGCCCGGCCTATGTTAAAAAGCAGAATCCGGACAAACTCGAGACACGGTCAGTCATGTGTAACTTTGTGGGATATCCAAAGAATTCTTATGGATATCTGTTCTACCACAAAGAGGAACAAAAGGTGTTTGTTTCTCAGTATGCCACATTCTTGGAAAAAGAGTTTTGCACAGATAAAGATGATGGCAAGGTAGTAGATCTAGAAGAGGTTCTGGAGACACAAACTACAAATGACGATTTGGTTGAACCGGCTGTTGCAACAGAAACTGAAGAACCTCGGCCACTCCGTAGATCTGGTAGGACTTCTCGCCCACCGGAGAGGTACTACGGTTTCCTCATTGATGGTAACGGAGAAGATTGCATCATGGATGATGATGATCCTACCAGTTTTCAGCAAGCTATCACGAGTGGTGACTCTGTGAAGTGGCCGGATGCCATGATATCCGAAATGGAGTCTATGTACACCAACAAAGTATGGACTTTGGATGTTGTACCCCCTGGGGTAAAACCTGTAGGGTGCAAATGGATCTTTAAAAGAAAGATTGGTGTGGATGGGCAGGTAGAGACCTATAAGGCAAGACTTGTGGCGAAAGGTTTTCGTCAAAGACCAGGATTGGACTATGACGAAACTTTTTCGCCCGTGGCCATGCTTAAATCCATTCGGATCCTGCTTGCTATTGCTGCTCACTACGACTATGAAATCTGGCAGATGGACGTTAAAACAGCATTTCTAAATGGAGATTTAGAAGAATGCGTTTATATGGATCAGCCAGAAGGCTTCATTGACAGTGGGAGCAGCGAGAAAGCATGTAGATTGCTTAAATCCATATATGGGTTAAAGCAGGCATCTCGGAGTTGGAACATCTGTTTCGATGATGTTATCAAAGAGTTTGATTTCATCAAAAATCCAGATGAACCTTGTGTTTATAAGAAGGCTGTAGGAAGAGCTGTCACATTCCTCGTATTGTACGTGGATGACATTCTTCTGATAGGAAATGATATTCCTATGCTACAGTCGGTCAAATCATTCTTATCACTAAGGTTCTCCATGAAGGACCTGGGTGATGCCACATACATCCTGGGCATAAGGATCTATAGGGATAGATCCAAAAAGTTATTGGGATTGTCCCAAACCAGGTACATCAACACCATCCTAAAGAGGTTTAGTATGGAAGACTCCAAGCGGGGTGCCTTACCCGCTTGCCATGGAGTCACTCTCTCTAAGGATTCTTGTCCAAAGACCGATGAAGAGAGAGCTCGCATGAGCATTATACCTTATGCTTCGGCAGTAGGATCTATAATGTATGCGATGTTATGTACACGCCCAGATGTAGCTTATGCACTTAGTGTTGTAAGCAGGTATCAATCCAACCCAGGGAAGAACCACTGGACAGCTGTGAAGAACATTCTTAAGTACTTACGAAGGACTAAAGAATTGTTCTTGGTGTATGGTAATACAGATCTCCAAATGGAGGCCTTTACCGATTCGAGCTTCCAGAGCGATAAGGATGACAGCAAATCTATCTCAGGGTTTGTATTTACCCTCAATGGAGGGGCGGTAAGTTGGAAGAGTTCCAAACAGGATACCGTTGCAGACTCTACGATGGAAGCTGAGTACATTGCTGCAAATGATGCCGCCAAGGAAGCCGTCTGGATGAAGAAGTTCGTCTCGGAGCTAGGAGTAGTTCCAACCATTATTGATCCAATACCTTTGTATTGTGACAATAATGGGGCGATGGCGTTAGCCAAGGAGCCCAGATCCCATCAGCGGTCCAGACACATCCTGAGGCGCTTTCATTTGATCCGGGAGATTGTAGATCGCTGCGAGATCGAGATTAAGAGAGTAGACATAAAGAACAACGCCGTGGATCCATTCACCAAGGCCCTCCCTCAGCCGCAGCATGAGCGACTTTTTGAGATGTTGGGTATGAGATACGCCAATAACTGGCCTTAGTGCAAGTGGGAGATTGTTGGATATATGTATACCCTAGAGGCCATTATATGATAGTGGATGTATTTATACATGTATATATATTCAGTATGCATTCTTGCTCGACATGATAGTATACTATCTGGTTATTCTTTATCTGACATGTTGATTTGATCATGTTTTTATTCATTCATACATGCTGATAAAGCCCTGAGGATATCTGCTTGACTACTCTGATTATGATAGAGATCATACTAGTGGGACATTTGTAGTCTATAAGCATATCCTGAAATGTCCTTAGTCGGAGGTGTATCGAGACGGGGCATCGATATACCAGAGTAGACTAGCGTATATGATACTAGACCCATGTGATGGGCGATGGATGTTCCCACATTCATCGATGTTTGACATCAAGATCATATACGGGTGCTCAGTGCTGACTGGGTACACTGGACGGACTCACCGAGAACTCCTACATGGAATTATATCTATCGTCGGATAGCAGTTCTCAGGTGACACTGGTACAGGTTAGTCTGTAGACCCGAGATCGTCATGGAGTCTTGTGTGTTCTCCCACTGTACTTTGATTGCCACCCTACCACGGCTTTACTGAGTCGTGCAAACAGGTGGCCGTTGGGTACAATCCCGAGACACACGAAGGCAATAAGCGATAGGAGGGGTTTCGTCTCTCCCGGTATTGGGAGTTGATGCTGTGCTGTGCCCGACTGGTTATAACAGCAAGTCCCTGGCCAGGGCTGCTGAGATTTGCTGATAAGTGTTATCAGTAGTTTCTCGATCTGTTATAGACCATTCACCGGCACGACTTATTGAGTTATTGGGGTCGACGTGACCATCCCTAGGCTCGATATGCAGCATATCTGACGAAGAGACCGGACTGTACGGTAGTGTTGCCGGATGGCTCGACAGGAGTTGTAGCAGGTTCGCTTGTTTTCTTCTGATCGCTCAATACCCGGGTAGCCGTTACGTTTAGCTGACCGCTTGCGGCTTGGGGACTTGATATGATCATTACCCTCTGCCGGCGTATTGACGAGTCTTAGAGTCCCACAAAGGAGTTACCCAGTCCAGGCGAAACGTTGTGGTGCGCATATGCGATATGCGCATGCACCCGATTAAAAAGTGCGTATATGATACCGAACATTGATCGGGTGGCCTGCTTTTGGTGGGGTCGTATGAGATATGACCGGATTGATAAATTAAGTGTTGATTTATCATCTAACCATTAGTTTTCTCACTTGAAACCTTTCTAGGGTTTGATGGATGTATGCATGCATGCATGTGTTTCTTTCTTCCTTTCTAGTTTCATGCACATGTAGATGTGCATACATGTATACATACATACACCCATCCATCATGGTTGATTGCATATGGAAATGGTGGCAATATAAGACTCACACCATAGATTAAATAATGGATTATTATTTAATTTTGGTTTTAAAGCAAAATGAAAAAGAAAAGGATAATCATTCTTGATTCTACACTCTTCTTCTAACCTAACCTATCTCAACTACCACTAACCTATGGTTATCCTTCTCTTTATCATTTAAAACCCAAGTTAAACTAACTATCCATCATTTAATCATGGTTGAAGTTAAGAAGGAAATAAATATATATAGTGATATATATTTCATTTTCTTCTTAACAAAAGGTTATCTTTTTACACCTCTTGTTTAAACTAGCCACCATCTTCATCCTCCTTCATCTTTTCCTCTCTAGTCTTTTCTAGTGAGTTAAATACAACTAAAGAAAGGCTTTTGAAGTGAGATTCCAAACCACAACATCATTCTACTCAAGTCTAGCCAACTTGATTAGAGTGTTTCCTTCGGTTTTCCAAAGTAGCGAGCTTGGACGGAGTACTCCGTGGTGGATCGTCGTGGACGCAAGGGAACTTCAAGTGGACCTCGATTCAACACCCAAGACACCAAGGAGTCTAGCAAAGGGGAGCTACAAAGGTTGTAGCCTTCAAACCCTAATCTTTACTAGCTTAATGTTTTATAACCCTAATTTTCTAGGATCGATCCCTTTGCATGTTAGTTTAGCACCATAAAAATTAAAACTTTGGGTCATGTGATGCTTCAAAACTCTTCATAGGGTGCTAAAAAAACCTTTCAGATGCATCCCGAAGACCAGAGACATGCTGCTTTCCGGACCCCTTTGGGCATATTCTGCTACAAGGTGATGCCCTTCGGTCTAAAGAACGCCGGTGCCACCTATCAGAGGTCCATGACGAAGATCTTCGATGACCTCATATATGAAATCGTCGAATGCTATATCGACGACCTTGTCGTAAAAATCAAATCATACGAGGAACATTTAGAGCATCTGAAGATCGTATTTCAACACCTTCGGCAATACAACTTGAAGATGAATCCTCTTAAATGTGTGTTCGGAGTTTCCTCAGGCAAATTCCTGGGATTCATCATCCGACACCGAGGCATCGAGATAGATCCGTCAAAGATCAAGGCGATTATGGAAATGCCCCCGCCAAGGACTCTTAAGCAATTGCGGTCTCTCCAAGGGAAGCTCGCGTATATCCGGCGATTTATAGCCAATCTCTCAGGCAAGTGCCGTCCTTACAGTCACCTAATGAAGAAGGGAACCCTTTTCGTCTGGGATTGCAAATGCCAAAATGCATTGGACGAAATCAAGCAATACCTGCAGAATCCGCCAGTACTGGCCGCTCCTGTTAAAGGAAAACCTCTCATTCTATATACAACCGCCCTTGAAAGTTCCTTAGGCACGCTATGGGCACAAGAGAACGGCCAAGGGAAGGAGAGAGCCCTTTATTATCTGAGTCGAGTTATCCTAGGGGCAGAAAGCAATTACTCCCGTATCGAAAAACAGTGCCTGGCGTTGATCTTCGCAATAACGAAGCACAGACACTATGCGTTGGCACATGAGGTCCATCTCATATCAAAGGTGGATCCCCTCAAATATTTGATGTCAAAGGCCATATTAACAGGATGGCTTGCTAAATGGGCCCTCCTCTTGATGGAATTCTCGATAACTTATCGGCCTCTTAAAGCAGTGAAAGGCCAGGCCATCGCCGACTTCCTCACTGAGCATCCGATACCTGCCGATTCTCCTTTGAATTGTGAACTGCCAGACGAACATGCGTTTGAAACGATCGACGGTGGTGATACCCTGTGGGAACTCTATTTTGATAGGGCGTCTTCCATGAAGAAGCGCAAACAAAACACCCCTATAATCAAATCCGGGGTAGGCCTCATCTTCGTCACTCCATAAGGAGGGATAATGCGCTTTGCCATCTCCTTAATAGAGCCGAGGACGAACAATGAAGTTGAGTATGAAGCTTTGATAGCAGGTCTCGAGATCGCCATCGATATGGGAATTGAAAACCTCCTCATACACGGAGATTCCCAACTGGTCGTTAGTCAAGTAAACGGCGACTATCAAACGTGCAAACCGGAGCTAGTAAAATACGGTGAGAGAGTACAACAGTTGCTGACTTAAATTCCTTCCTACGCCTTGGAAAGTATACTGCGTGAGGAAAATAGTAAGGCGGATGCACTAGCTAAGCTTGTTAAAGAGTTGGCCGACGAGAACCTCGATGACGTGAGGATCACTGTGCAAAGCCGTCGGGTTTTTGCACCAGCAGAAATATCTCCGGAATCGTCCGAAGAAAAAGGAGCGACCGAGCAAACGGCCCTACAATTACAAGACCAGGAAAAGGTTGCGGATTGGACAGAAGTCTTTATAGATTATTTCAAATCCCGTCGAACACCTGAAGATGCGTCATCAAGACATCAGCTTATAAAACGATCTCTGTCTTTTGCTTTCGTCAATGATACTCTGTATAAGAGATCATTTGATTCTCTGTGGTTAAGATGCCTGGGGCTTGAAGAGGCAAAGAGAGTCATCCAAGAAACTCACGACGGACTCTGCGGTTCTCACCAAGCCGGCCCGAAGATGAAGCTGAAGATCAAACGGATGGGTTATTATTGGCCCACGATGATCCAAGACTGCATCGAATACGCGAAGCAGTGCCATTCGTGCCAAATTCATGGAGAGTTTATCCATCAGCATCAAAATCCACTACATCCAACAGTGGCTAGCTGGCCGTTCGAAATGTGGGGGACTGACATAATCGGCCCCATCGAACCAGCATCGTCCAGAGGTCATCGATTCATTTTGGCGACAACTGATTATTTCTCCAAATAGGCAGAAGCAGTACCGCTGAGGGAAGTGAAGACGGAGAATATCCTCCATTTCTTCAAGACACACGTCATTTATCGGTTCGGAACTCCGAGACGGATCATCTGCGATAACAGGCCAGCCTATAGAAGCCACAAGATCAGCCGCTTCGCGCAACAGCATAACATAGACTGGAGATACTCCTCAGTTTATAATCCCCGAGCTAACGGTCTAGCTGAGGCTTATAACAAGACCTTGACAAAGATCGTGAAAAGACGGTGTCCTGAAATAAGAAGGACTGGCATGAAAGACTGCATGAAGCTCTCTGGGCGTATCGAACTACATTAAAAACGGCCACGAACACAACGTCATACGCATTGGTATTCGGTACAGAGGCGATACCCCCCTCGAGATAGAGTTACCCTCTCTACGAGTGGTAGTTCATTACGAGCTAACGGACGAAGAGAATGCTCACCTTCGGCTTGAGGAGCTCGATGCCCTTGATGAAACCCGGCTCATAGCGCAACAAAATCTGGAGGCTTATAAAGCAAAGATGACGCGCTTATATGAGAAATTGACTAGGACGAGGACATTCCGCCAAGGCGAACTCGTGCTAGTGGTCAAAAGACCTATGATCCCCAATCGTGCTAAACGGGGGAAATTCGAGCCGAACTATGAAGGCCTGTACATCATAAACAAGGTCTACCAGGGTGGGGCCTATCTACTCATGGACATGCATGGTGAAAGATCCTTCAGGCCAATAAATGGTCGCTTCCTAAAAAAATACTACGCCTGACGAGTCACGGCCTAGGTCAATGATAGACGACGATGACTATGTCCGCTCACTATCTTCCTAAGCCCAAACTCTATAAGTAGTAGCCGGCTAACGGACCGAAACGTCCTTAAACTAACAGTGGACCGAAACGTCCTTAACCTAAAGACGGACCGAAACGTCCTTAAACTAACAACGGACCGGAACGTCCTTAAACTAACGATGGACCACTATGTCCTAAAACTAGATGTTAACCGAGATGTCGATAAACTATGGTGGATTGCAGCATCCCAAGGCTCATACTAAAAAAAAGAAGAATAAAAAAAAGAAGAAAAAGAAAAAACGGTATGTCCATAAGCGAAAAGGGCACGGATGAAAACCCGAAAGGGCTCCATGAGTAAAAACAGCAGGGCTACCGGCGAGTTTTGTGAAAACCCGAAAGGGCGCAATCTCGTTAAAAGACACTTGCAAGGCCCTCTCGACCTTGTGAGGAGAAACCACATGCGTGAGATCCTCACGACTCACAAGAGAGCAACACACTTAGGGATCCCTACGTTTCCTAAGGAGAAATTACACTTACGAAATCCTCACGACTCGTAAGGAGAACCCTCTTATGGGACCCTCACGGCTCATAAGATTCAAAAGTCTTAAGCTACAGGGATCTGAACCTATTCTTAAGCAACCACCGCAACCTCCAATACGGCCCTACAAGTGGCTCAATATTGACCCTTGTATACAATCCACGGGCGCGAATAAATATTTCCCTAATAATGGCCCATCCGTGATTAGGGATATGTTTGCACGGTGAACAACCCTTGTGAGTCCTCTCGACTTCTAAGGAGAAAACACTCTTGTAAGATCCTTATGACTTATAAGAGAACATGCACTTAGGAATCCTCACGATTCTTAAGGAGAAAACGTACCTACGAGATCCTCACGACTCGCAGGGAGAAATACCTTTATGAGACCCTTACGGCTCATGAAGTCAAAAGCCTTAGTCGACAAGATCCTAACCCTGTTCGCTAAGCCACCTTTGTTCGACATCGAACGAGGCAAATGATGATTCGGTCCTGATAATATCCTAGTTGTAGCGGTGCTGATGTCAAAATCGGTATCTAATTCCAAGTTTGCAGTGAAAAGCTAGCAAGCCACACGTGCATATGAAACAGCCGAAATGATGGGAACTTGCAACAAAATCAGCAAGAAAGAATGTATGCATGCAAAATAGCCGAAATGATTGGGCAGCTCGCAATAAAAAGCAGCGAGTAAAAATAAAATAAATAGCCGAAATGATTGGGCACCGTGAAAAATAGCCGAAATGATTGGGAAATCGCGACCTTCGCGATATAAAAGCTGAAATGATAGAGAATCGCGGAAAGAAATAAAAAAATATATAAATAAAATTTATGCCCTACAGGTGATATCACATCAATCCCTGTATACAATCCAGGGGCGCAAACAAAAAAGGAATCACACCTTCCCTCCCCAGGCTCCATAAGAAAACGAAGCCAAATCTCGACGGTTCAGGGATAGCCTAGAGATCATCAACAGCGTTCCTCCCCATTTCAGCAGGATTCAGACGCTGCAATCAACCATAGAGCTACGGCAAAGCCCCTACTCCAAATCTTGATGGTTCACAGACAACCTGGAGACTACTTCGATATTCTTCTCATTACAACAGACGCAACATCATCTACATGACCCCGTCTCGGAAATACGTCATCCATATGACCCCGTCTCGGAAATACGTCATCCACATGACCCCGTCACGGAAATACGTCATTCAAATGACCCCGTCGAGGAAATACTGTTAGTTATATGTATGTCCTAGAGGCTATTACTATACATAGGATGTATATTGTAGTGGATGCTTGGACATATATAGGGAGGACTTTCTTGCTCGACATGATAGTATGCTATCTGGTTGATCTTTACCTTAACGTGTACACTGATTGTCTCTCTGTTACATGTTGGTAAAGCCCTTAGGATGTGTACTTGACTACCTGGACTATGATGCGGATCATACTAGTAGGGACATGGTAGTCCATAAGCACATCCTTCAAAGTCCCTAGTCGTGGGTGTATCGAGACGGGGCATCGATATACCAGAGTAGACTAGCGTATACCTTCTCGACCCATACAGATGGGCGATGGATGATCCCATATCCATTGGTGTTTGACATCAGAGATGATATATGGGTGCTCAGTGGAGACTGGGTACACTGGACGGACTCGCCGAGAACTCCCAGATGGTATTATACCTTACGTCAGATGGCAGTTCTCTGGTGACACTGGTACAGAGTAGTCTGTTGACCCGAGATCGTCATAGAGTCTTGTGTGGTTCCTACTGTGCTTTGATTTCCATCTTACCATGTCCAAGAGGGCGTGCAAAACGGTGGTTTTTGGGTACAGTCCCGAATCACATGGAGGCAATGAGCGATAGGAGGGGATTCGTCTCTCCCGGTATAGGGAGTTGATGTTGCGCTGTGTTCGATTGGCTATAACCGGAAATCTCTGGCCAGGGTTGCTGAGATTTACTGGTAAGTGTTACCAGTAGTTTCTCGAACTGTTATAGACCTCACATCGACACGACTTATCGAGCTATTGGGGTCTGACGTTTACCACCCCTAGGCGAGATATGCGACATATCAGACGACGAGACCGGACTGTACGGTAGTGTTACTGGTTGGATTCACTGGAGTGTGAGCGGGCTTGCTCGTCGATCTTCTGATCGCTCAATACCCGGGTGGCCGTTACGTTTAGCAGACCGCTTGCGGCTTGTGGGTGTTTGATATGATCATCATCTGCTGCCGGCGTATTGACGAGTCTTTAGAGTCCTACACAGAGGTTTCCTGGCTCAAGCGAAACGAAATAGGAGCGCATATAGGATATGTGCAGGACCAAGAATAATGCGTGTATGTAATACCGTATTCCATTCTCGCGATGAATGTATCGATTGGTTGTATGCGATATAACCTAGTTATCGATTCAAGGATTGATTCGATAAGCCGATACATGAGATACTAGTTGGTTATATGCGATATGACCGGATCGTTAAATCAAGTGTTGATTTAATGATTTAATGTATAATTATATATTTGATATATTACTTTGCATTAACTAGTATTGGTTCATTTTAAAGGGATTTTCTCACTTGAAGTGCACAATGTATATGTGATATACTTTTGTACACAAGTTTGTGTCATGTTTGATGATACAAGCTAACTTGAGTTTGTGTAAAGTTTAAACCATGGTTGTGTAATGGTTAGGGTTTTCTTTTTCTTTATCATTTATTTATTTTGTTTATTTATTTTGCAAAATAAATGAATGGTGGCTTTCTTTGGATGCTAGTTGAAGCTTCATGAAGCTTTGACTAAGTGTCCATATTTGTCTCATGCTTAACCCTAACCATTCCACTAAACCCTAGTTCATTCTCTACACTTGACCATGGTTGGATTATGATAAGTATTCATTTATTTTCTATTTTGAAAATAACTTATCATAACATATTCATCTTCTTCTTCTTCTTCTTCAAGAAGAAGCTTGCTTCATCAATGGCAACTTGAGCAATTGAGTGAGAAATCCAACTCTAAAGTGAGCCCACCTCCTATTTCTTCATCCTCTACCTCTTGCCAAGTAGTATAGGGTGTTTTCTTCACAAGTTTCATGACTTGGTGAAGTGGGAGCTTGATCTAGTGATGCTTCGACGTAGATCATCTTCGGCACGAAGCCGACGACCTTGCCCGCCCATTTCTCCGATGAAGCCGACGCTAGAGCCCGAGTTTCCATTTGGACAGCGAGGAGACTTCATTGTGGAGCTATGGAGGTGGAGGACCGGATCTATAAAAGTTGTATTTCCGTATACTCGTAGTTAAGTTGTTAACTAGTTTAGTTTTCGCCTAAAATTCTAGTTAACGATCCGTATTAGGGTTTGTAGGCACTTGTAAAATTTGAAATTGGCATGGTTGATGCCCTGTGAGACCTCATTAGTGTGCCTAGGAACCCTACAAATACGTCATCCACATGACTCCGTCACGGAAATACGTCATTCACATGACCCTGTCTTGGAAATACGTCATCCAAATGACCTCATCACAGAAATACGTCATCCATATGACCCCGTCTCGGAAATACGTCATCCACATGACCCCGTCATGGAAATACGTCATCCAAATGACCCCGTCATGGAAATACGTCATCCACATGACCCCGTCACGGAAATACATCATCCAAATGACCCCGTCACGGAAATACGTCATCCACATGACCCCTTTACGGAAATACGTCATCCAAATGACCCCTTCGTGGAAATACATCATCCACATGACCCCGTCTTGGAAATAAGTCATCCACATGACCCCGTCGCGGAAATACGTCATACACATGACCCCGTTTCGGAAATACGTCATCCAAATGACCCCGTTTCGGAAATACGTCATCCATATGACCCCGTCTCGGATATACGTCATCCAAATGACCCCGTCACGGAAATACGTCATCCATATGACCCCGTCTCGGAAATACGTTATCCACAAGACCCCGTCTCGGAAATACGTCATCCACATGACCCCGTTCGGAAATACGTCATCCACATGACCCCGTCGTGGAAATACATCATCCACATGACCCCGTTCGAAAATACGTCATCCACATGACCCCGTCGCGGAAATACATCATCCACATGACCCCGTCTCGGAAATACGTCATCCACATGACCCCGTTTGGAAATACATCATCCATATGACCCCATCGTGGAAATACATCATCTACATGATCCCGTCTCGGAAATACGTCATCCACATGACCCCGTCTCGGAAATACGTCATCCACATGATCCCGTCGCGGAAATACGTCATCCACACGACCCCGTCTCGGAAATACGTCATCCACATGACCCCGTCACGGAAATACGTCATCCATATGACCCCGTCACGGAAATACGTCATCCAAATGACCCCGTCACAGAAATACGTCATCCATATGACCCCGTCTCGGAAATACGTCATCCACATGACCCCGTCTCGGAAATACATTATCCACATGACCCCGTTCGGAAATACGTCATCCACATGACCCTGTCGCGGAAATACATCATCCACATGACCCCGTCGCGGAAATACGTCATCCATATGACCCCGTCTCGAAAATACGTCATCCACATAACTTCGTCTCGGAAATACGTCATCCACATGACCCCGTCTCGGAAATATGTCATCCAAATGACCCCGTTTCGGAAATACTTCATCCACATGACCCCGTCGCGGAAATACGTCATGCACATAACCCCATCTCGGAAATACGTCATCCACATCACCCCGTTCGGAAATACGTCATCTGCTTGACCCCGTCTCGAAAATACGTCATCTACATGACCTCGTTTCGGAAATACATCATCTACATGACCCCGTCGCGGAAATACGTCATCTGCATGACCCCGCCTCGGAAATACGTCACCCAATGACGCCGTGAAATGCGGATAACGTTAATCTCATTAAACACTTACGAGTCCTCTCGATTCGTAAGGAAGAAAACTCTCTTATAAGATCCCTACGACTTATAAGGGAAAACACACTTAGGAATCCTCATGACTCCTAAGGAGAAAAGACACCTACGAGATCCTCACGACTCGTAGGGAGAAAAGTCTTCATGGGACCCTCACGGCTCATGAAGTTGAAAAGTCTTAGGTAGCAGATCTGAACCTGCTTCCTAAGCCATCACTACCCCTCAAAGAAGCCAAGACAAGATGCTCACTCTATCATCTGCCGGCTATGCTTACTAAGGTGACATGATGATAACAAAAGAAAGAAGGAAGTAGAGAAATGACACAAGACATTACAAAAAGAAAATGTATCTTTTATTCATGAATTCAATTGGGTACAAAATATATCATATGAAAGAATAAAAGAATGAATACATTTTATTCAAAATAACAAATGGTACAAAAAAAAATTATTGAGAGGGAAGCGCTTTCAATAATTCGATTAGCCGCTCGCATACTTCCTTCAGCCCCTCTTCTTGATCAGCTGCCGCTGCCAAATCTGCTTCGACCTAGGCTCGCTGCTGAAAGTAAGACGAAAGTTGTTCCTCGACGGCCCGCTGAGCTGCTTCACGATTTTGTGCATCCAGCTCGACGACGTCGAGCTTCTGCCTCAGTGTTAACCCGTCAGAAATGCATCGCAGAAGGCCTTCGAAGATAACTTTCAACTGGGCAGCATTCGCATCAACCTGAGCATGCAGTCGAGCAGATTCGCTTGAAGTTTCTTTACATTCCTTCTGCTTTAAAGCCACTTCTTGTTCAAGATGGCGGAAGGAAGAAGTACTCTGCTCGATCCATGCAGCCCGTTAAGTGCTCACAGCCAGAATCTCAGGAGCAGGACGCCTAAGCTCAAGCTCATGCAGGCAAGCCTCAATTTCCCTATAGTGATTAACCCAAGACTCAACGACGCCCTCACCATGAAAGTTCATGAGCGTCGCCAGCATAGGGTTAACCTCCGCGGAAAAATCCGCAGCAGATGTGGGAGTCTCCACATCGAGCTCCTCAATATAGTTGCTCAGCATGCGCAAACTATTCGCGGCGCCTTTCGAGGATGGACGTCTGGAAAAGGGCCCTGCCGGCATCATAATGTGAGACTCGAACGCGGCTGGAGTCAATGTGATTGCTGCAGAATAAATCATAGTCAGATGTCGGCTCAGGAAATAAAGAAAATACACGAAAAATAGAGTCTACTCTACCGGCTGCAACGGGGAACAGATTCTGGTTTGTACCCAATTGAATTCATGAATAAAAGATACATTTTATTCAAAATTAAAAATGGTACAAAAAAAATTATTGAGAGGGAAGCGCTTTCAATAATTCGATTAGCCGCTCGTGTACTTCCCTCAGCCCCTCTTCTTGATCAGCTGCCGCGGCCAACTCTGCTTCGACCTGGGCTCGCTGCTGCAAGTAAGACGAAAGTTGTTCCTCGACGGCCCGCTGAGCTGCTTCACGATTTTGTGCATCCCGCTCGACAACGTAGATCTTCTGCCGCAGTGTTAACCCGTCAGAATTGCATTGCAGAAGGCCTTCGAAGATAACTTTCAACTGGGCGGCATTCGCATCAACCTGAGCATGCATTCGAACAGATTCGCTTGAAGTTTCTTTACATTCCTTCTGCTTTAAAGCCACTTCTTGTTCAAGATAGCGGAAGTAAGAAGTACTCTGCTTGATCCATGCAGCCCGTTGAGTGCTCACAGCTAGAATCTCAGGAGCGGGACGCCTAAGCTCAAGCTCATGCAGGCAAGCATCAATTTCCCTGCAGCGATTAACCCAAGACTCAACGACGCCCTCACCATGAAAGTTCATGAGCATCGCCAGCATAGGGTTAACCTTCGTGGCAAAATCCGCAGCAGATGTGGGAGTCGCCACGTCGAGCTCCTCAATATAGTCGCTCAACATGCGCAGACTATTCGCGGCGCCTTTCGAGGATGGACGTCTGGAAAAGGGTCCTGCCGGCATCATAATGTGAGACTCGAACGGGGCTGGAGTCGATGTGATTGCTGCAAAATAAATCATAGTCATATGTCGGCTCAGGAAATAAAGAAAATACACGAAAAATAGAGTCTATTATACCGGCTGCAACAGGGGGCAGAGCTGGGAGTATCGGTGGCGCAACGATAGCTTGGTCCCTGCCTTCGATTTGTAAGGCTACAAGTAATACTAAGAGGGATTAGAAATAATGTGACTGCCCATTAAAGAAAGGACGTCGTTTAGAAAAGATACTCACCGACACCAGCAGGCGGACTAATCTCTGACAGGAAGGAGAAGTCTGGGTGCAGCACCTGATACAGGTGGTAAAAAAGGACTCCTGCAAGGACGCAATAATGCAATGTCAGTACATAAATTATACAGCCTAGAAGTAAGACTGATGGGTCACCAATCCGTACCTTCCAACATCTGAGACGGTGCGAGAGAAGGCAGAGAAGGGGTCACCGTCAAAACGGTAACTGGTGGCGTTGCCTCAGGTAGCGCGACCTCAGCGCTCGCCACGCCTACATTAGAAACGAGATAAATACTGTCAGGAAAAATTGAAAAGGATTGCAGAATAAAAAGAAAAGCAATGATCCAAAATCTACCTGATGAGTCACCAATCAGAACCGCGATGAGGGCGTCACATGATATAGCGACTGCTTCATCCTCTTCCATCGGGATGGTCTTACCTCCCGTCGTCTCATCCCCTGACTCTACGAGAGCCGTCGTAACGCTTGCGGCGCCAGGAGATGGCAAAGAGCCACAGGCGGAAAAAGCGACGATCGGGGCAGTGCCCGACTCTTGCGAAAGAATGACTACTTCGGGCTCGGCAGCTGTACCCGTCTCACCCATCGTCACCTCAGGTTCGGCGGCTGTAGCCAACTCACCCATCGCCACCTCGGGCTCGGCAATGGTGGTCATCTCACCTATCGCCATCTCAGGCTCGACGATCATGACTGTCTCACCCGCCGCTACCTCGAGCACGGCGATCGCAGCCATCTCGCCTACCGCCGCCTCGGGTTCGGCACGACTACCTCCTCTACCGCTATTTCAGGCTCAGCGGTCACCGCCACTTCTTCGGTAAGACTCGTCCCTGCAAGGTAAGATATATGAGAATTGATATTTAAAAATTTGACCACGGAACCCCATGTCACATTATGAGCCGCACGTGCTGCCCGTCTATAGGCAGTAGACAAGGCAGCCGGGATTCCTCTGAAGGAGTAGGGGCATGGGTAGTGGTGCTCGAACCTGCACCCAGGGCCAAGGCAGCACTACGCTCCCTTGATGCGCGCAATCGGCGCTTCCTTTCTGCTCGGGCCATCAAAGCGGATATTCTGGTCGCCTCCATCAATAGAACGTCGTCATCCGCGCCAAGGGTTACCTCTGGAGCCGTTATAGCTTCCGTCATCGGTCGTTTAAGTAAGGTCTCTTTCCGCAGTCCTGAAGTGGCCGGGATTTCGGTGGCTGGGCCGGGTGGAATCTCCACATCACCTTGCGAGATAAGTATTGTGGTCCCTGCGATAAGATAAAGAAGGGGTTAGTTTGTCCATAAGAAAGGAGAATGAAGATGCAATGAGCCAAGACATACCAATGCCCAACAAAGTGTGATTCCTCTCCTCCTCCTCAAAGGTCCTAAGGGAAGCCGCCAGAGCCCCTTCGGTGGTAAAGCCTGTTACAGAAGGAAAAATGTCAGTCAAGACATGACAATAAAAATAAGAATGCAATGCGATAATAAAAGTTACAGCTTATACTCACTTGACTGTGCGAGGGTAGCCATTTCCGCTTGGTGGCTCGCGAATCGCACAGAAGCTGCAATAGCGGCCTCGAGATCAGTATCTTCTGGCGCTATGAAGAGACCTTCGTTGGTCCCATATTCGCTCAGGCCCTCGTTATAAGAAGCGTAAGGCTCCAGGCCGAGTACAGCATCTAGTGAAAGGACCGACTTCTTTTTCCTCTTCTGCGCGCGAGCTCCAGTTGCAGCAAGCACAAGCTTACGCTTAGTGGGCACTTTAGGGCGACGAGTCCCGATATCTGAGCCCATGCCAAATTCGGGGGAAGCTACATTTACCGTCTCCGCGGGAGCACGGGGCACCGGTGGTACATCCACCGTCTCCACGGGAGCATGGGGCACCGGTAGCTCAAGCCTGTCCTCGGGGACTTCAATTACGGCAGCTCCTCTTAGCGGAGGAATGACAATGGTCCGTCGCTTCAAGGGAAGGTTTCGGTCACTAGCAGGGGGTGCACCCTTACGGTCAAGTAGCAACCGCTTCTCCTCCCTGATAACAGCACCCGTTGTTAGTGATATGTATGCCCTAGAGGCCATTACTATACATACGATGTATATTGTAGTGGATGCTTGGACATATATAGGGAGGACTTTCTTGCTCGACATGATAGTATGCTATCTGGTTACTCTTTATCTTAACATGTACTCTGATTGTCTCTATGTTACATGTTGATAAAGCCCTTAGGATGAATACTTGACTACCAGGACTATGATGCAGATCATATTAGTGGGGACAGTGTAGTCGCCAAGTACATCCTTCAGATGTTCCTAGTCATGGGAGTACCAAGACAGGGCATCGATACTCTAGAGTAGACTAGCGTATGCACTTCTTGACCCATATGATGGGCGATGGATGATCCCATATCCATTGGTGTTTGACATCAAAGAAGGTATACGGGTGCTCAGTAGAGACTGGGTACACTGGACGGACTCGCCGAGAACTCCCCGATGGTATTATACCTCACGTCAGATGGCAGTTCTCTGGTGACACTGGTACAAGTTAGTCTGTAGACCTGAGATCGTCATAGAGTCTTGTGTGATTCCCACTGTGCTTTGATTTCCATCATACCACGTCCAAAAGGGCGTGCAGAAAGGTGGCTTTTTGGGTACAGTCCCGAATCACATAGAGGCAATGAGCGATAGGAGGGGTTTCGTCTCTCCCGGTATAGGGAGTTGATGTTGCGCTGTGTTCGATTGGCTATAACTGGAAATTCCTGGCTAGGGTTGCTGAGATTTACAGGTAAGTGTTATCAGTAGTTTTTCGAACTGTTATGGACCTCATATCGACACGACTTATCAAGCTACTGGGGTCTGACGTTTACCACCCCTAGGCGAGATATGCGACATATCAGACGAAGAGGCCGGACTGTACGGGAGTGTTACTGGTTGGATTCACAGGAGAATGTACAAGCTTGCTTGTTGACCTTCTGATTGCTCAATACCTGGATGGCTGTTACGTTTAGCTGACCGCTTGCAGCTTGTGGGTGTTTGATATGATCATCACCTACTGCCGGCGTATTGACGATTCTTTAGAGTCCTACACAGAGGTTTCCTGGCTCAGGAAAAACGGAGTAGGGGCACATATGTGATATGTGTGGGACCGAGAATAATACATGTATGCGATACTGTATTAGATTCTCGCGATATGTGATATCGGCCGGGTATATATGATATAGCCGGGTCATCGTATCAAGTGTTGATTCGATGAACTGATACTTGTTATATTAGACGGTTATTTGTGAAATAGCCGGATTATCGGATCATGTGTTGATTCGATAATTTAATGTATAATTATATATTTGATATATTATATTACATTAACTAATATAAGCTCACTTAAAGATTCTTTTTCTCACTTGGATAATACATTGATATATATGTGATATATGTTAATTGTATTATTTTATTTTGTTACAAAAATATATTATATATGTGATATATAATATTGTAACAAGTTAGGCTTACAAATGCAACATGATTTGTGGAGTTTAAACAAGTTAGGGTTTGATTTGGATTAGCATTTGGGGTAGCTTTTGCATGAAGCTTCATGAAGCTTCCTTTTATTTTTTGCTTAGATATTTTGTGAAGATATTTATTAACCCAACCCAAACCATTTACCCTAGTTTACTCTCTACATGGGTTAAGTCTTCATTCTTAACCCATGGTTGATTTGTAACCATAACTATGAATTCATTATTCATCACAAAAGGATTTGCTTCTTCTTCTTCCTTCTTCTTGCATGAAAAAGTTTTCTAGTTTTTTGACATGTGATGATAATGAGTGAGAAATTGAAAACAAAAGAGAGCTAAATTCCTACTTCATCACCCTCATCTATTCTAGCCACTTAGATTAGGGTGTTTGCTTTGCTAATACTTGATTAGTGAAGCATGAGCTTGGGTTTGAGATTTTTCAAGGTAGATCATCTTAGTTGTTGAAGATTGGAAGCAAGCTTACATCTTTCTCTTCATGGAGCCTCTCTTGAGTCCGGGTACTCGATGATCGCAGCGAAGGGACCTCAACACGGAGCTTTTGAAATGAAGGAATGGACTACAAAGGTTGTAATCCCTAACTCTTAGATGTAAAGTTGTTTACATGCTTGTTTATCCTAATACTCTAGTTAAGATCTTGGTTAGGGTTTGTTTAGCACCCCAAAATTTTTAAAGTAACATGATTGATGCTTGCCAGAACCTTGCTAAGGTGCTAAGCTAACCCTACAGTGGAATCAGAGCTAAGCTAGAGCATTAGGCGATGTCAAGACGAAGTTAAAAGTCCGATCGAACTCCGAAATTTGATTTTGGATCCTCTCTCTGGAAATTTTTTAAAAATTTGATTTTTTCTGTATTAAAAATACTCAGAAAAATAAGCAGGTGATTCTATAGATATCTATGAAGTACGACCCCCTAAATCCATCACGCTACCGCGGAACCGCGGCCAAACCCTGCTATTGGCGGCGGTTCCGCAGCCGAACATGATGATTCAGGGATCGCACTTCAAGAGTTGATCCATAGGTATTACATTATGCTTCTGGGAATTTTTTAATATTACTCATGTGTTGAGTTTTCTAGAGATCTTTAGAGCTCGTTGATTCGATCGGATAGTTTAACTTCTTTAACTTTTTTCGGGTAATTTAGAACGTGTTAAAAGGTTCAAACGGATATCAATAACTCACTTTTTCTCCTGTCGGAAAATTTCCAAGTATTGGATTTTTCCTTAGTTAAAGAACGTTCAAAGTCGTGTAAGTAACGTGGTGGAACCTCTAGAAGAACACAAAGGTTAACTCGATTATGTGACCGTCTGAACCGCCTCTAAACCTTAGGGTTTGGGGCAGTACGGCGTTGCCACAGGTGAGGCGTTGGTTTGACCCTTCTACGGTTGGAACATTGGTACTGTGGCATGTGATGGATGCTTTTAAACTAAGTTCAAGTGTTGAGCAAAAAGGGAAATTTTGGGTGTTTGTTTATTCGATCGGAAAGTTTAACATTGTCTATTTATCTGGAATGTGATACAATATTTGGAATCTACAAGTAGTTATGAGATAACTAATTTGAATGTTATAAATCTGGCAGTTTTTAGTCTCATTTGATCGGTTGCCACGGAATTTTGATGTGATCAAAAGTCCATCGCAATCACGTATCGTACGCGGATACTCGCCGAGTAAACTTAATAGATAGCCACGCCCCATAGCCCCGACCAAATGACTGTAGGAGAACCCCGTCGCCAAAAGCATCATTTCGGGTGCTCGCGACAGCGGTGTTCCGCCTTAGTGCACTCTGTCGACGGCATCCGGGGGTGCGGCCGTCTACTAAAGTTTCCGACGAACATTCGATCAGGATGTCGGGAATCTTGTTGAATTGCCCGACTTGATATTGAAAAGTGTTTTCGAGATCGAGACTAAAATGCGGGGTTTATAATTCTTAGGCATGCGATGTCTAAGGAATTCGGTTAGGCATGAGATGTCTAAGGAGGTTGCGGATTCCAACTATTATAGTTTTCCGCATTAGGTAGACCCAAGGAGGGGAGCACAAGTAACCGGGTTCTAAGGTCTAGTGGGAGGCCATCTCGAAGAGTCGAGACCGGGTCTCTTAACCCTAGAATTGGCAGTGTTGCTTGCCGCTCTCGTAGGGGTCTAGGGATGTGGGTTTGGCTATTCATCGCGACCGTGGAATCTGTGTTTTATACAGGCTCGTATTAAAACACGGACCTCCTAGTATATCCAATATTTCATATATGTTCTTCTGCTGCAATGTTCTGTGATGAGATCATATTACTGCCTGAGAAGAATGTTTATATTATATATGTGATATATATATTATATTGTGTTGATTTCGTTTCAAATGTGATGCTTGTGAAGCATAATAAAATGGGACTTCATTAATGAGATTAATGAAATAAAAGAAACCTAAAGATGTTGTGGAATCGAATTTTCAAAAACAGGTAGCTCTAGTTGTTGCTTTGCATAGTGGTGTTCCTTGTAAAACATCCAGCACCTTATTCGATAAGGAAAGAGCCGAGATCTCTTCACCGGGAGTGAGCTCTTTAGCAATAACTGGCAGATGCTACAACCCTCGGTTTTGTCTTTTGATTGCTTTTTCTAAGTTTTTTGCTTTGCATAATGGTATTTGTGAAATATCCTGCACCTTATTCAATAAGGAAAGAGCCGAGATCCCTTCACCGGGAGTGACCTCTTTAGCAAAACGAGCAAAGGCCTCAAAAACACTCCATTTAAATCATTTGATTCTACGACGATATCAAGTTTATTACGCTCATGGTTTTCTTACAAACCTGCGTAGCCCTCCGTCATTTCAGATAAGTACTACTTAGTATTCGTGCTGCGGTAGTTTGGCATGCGTCAAGGCGTAGTGTACGGTAGCTAACTAGTGCTTATCTGCTAGCATACGATGCCATTGGATTAGGGTATTCGTACGGCGTTGTTTGGCATGAGTCAAGGGTCGTACGGGTGGGTTTAATTCAATCAGGAAATGCACGGGTTGAACTTGACTAGCGGACTATGGGTTGTTTGGCATGCGTCAAGGTCATAGCACGCTAGGGGTAAAAGAGTTATCGGGAATTTCAAGTGTTGAAATTTGCAATGAGATTACATACCTTCTATGAGATAGTTGGATCCCGATACCCGCTGCGAGTAAGAGTTACTCCTGTGAGAGTTTTACACATTGCAATTAGCCGATCAAGTAGGTGTCTAGAAAGGTGTCAACGGGGTTATGCCTCTGGGAAAACGAGATTTACTTTAATTAGGTCCGTGCGAAAGCACGAGGAACCTCTCTCAAAGTACCGGTACTGGCCTGGCTAAAAGATTGACGAACTTGTAGGGTGTAATTAATCCCAGCTAGTCTTTCCTTTTAGGGTTTGATGGAAGATTTGACTAAAACAGTGGGAGACATCCTGATTAGATATATTAATAACCAATCTAATCTTGCAAGAGCATACGCTGAGTGTTTTCTTCTATCTCTCTCCAGGTAGTGACCATGTCATGCCTTAATCAAGATAATAATACGGATGTATTGACCGAACCCACTTGTTATACTGCGTTGGGGAACGTTGGTCCCGCTCCAACATATAATTGTTATAAGACAGAGCAGGAAATAGGAGATTACCAGAATTCCCATGCCGCCCAAACGAAGAAAGTGCATGCTGATGCATCATCTTCGTGTGTGTTCATTACCGAGAACTGTTTCTCAGTATCCATTACGTCCTGGGTATGAGATACCGGATCAGGATCCCGCAAATGTAATTTGTTACATGGGCTACAGATAGGTAGAGAACTGAGAATGGGTGATAAATTTCAAGAGTTGGAAATGTTGCAAGTGTTGCAGCTAAGTCTGTTGGCAGTTATCACCCTATATTACCAGAATACATTGATTCTGAACGAATGTTATTAGATACCGAACCTGATATACAACATCATATCAGTCCCTTTATTTAGTAAAGAAGGATATAATTTGTATTGTTGGATAATGTTTTGAACATTTCCTATATCAAGAGTTGATCGGCTCATGCACGTTATCTAAAAGCATAGAGTTCTAAATCAAACCATAGTTCTTAACGTACAGAATACACACAAGAGGAAGAGTTCAGAAATGAACGAATCCTTCTTGAGGCATTGTAGACTAGGTCATATCGATGCGACCTGACTAGCTAAAGTTACATAAAGATGCATATTTAAATCAGTTTGAATTTACATCTTTTGAAACTTGCCGGTCATGTCACAAAGATAAGATGACCATAGCTCCGTTTATTGGAAACAGAGAAAAAGTTACTGAACTCTTGGGATTGATACATGCTGATGTATGAAAGTCCCTTGTCTACATATGCCAGGACCGGTTCTTTGCTCTTCATTACATTCACTGATGATCTCTCAAGATTCAGACATATCTTCCTGTTGAAACACAAGTCCGAAGCTTTTGAGATATTCACAGAATATAACTAAGAAGTAGAGAACCAAAAACGGGTATAAGTATTATGTCCTTTGATGTGATCAAGGAGGAGAATACTTTAGCACGATATTCCTCGTCTATTCTAAAAGAGAATGAGATTCTCTCTCAGCATTACTCCTCCGTATACACCACAGCAAGTCGGTGTATCGGGGCGGAGCAATCACACCCTATGTGATATGGTGTGCTCTATGATGAGTACTACTGAGTTGCCTATTTTCTTTTGGGGTTATGCACTTGAGAAGTTGCATACCTATTGAATAGGGTTCCAACCAAATCAGATGCCTACCACTCCGTATGTGATATGGTATGGGAAGAGCCTATCTCTTAAAGATGTTAAGATTTGGGGTTGTCCGGCCTATGTCAAAAGCAAAATCCGGACAAGCTCGACGCAAGGTCAGTTCTGTGGAAGTTTATTGGATATCCCAAGCATTGGCAAGGGAATATCTTCTACCAAACTGAGGAACAAAAGATGTTTTGTTTTCTCAGCATACCACCTTTAGGAAAGGGAATTTCTCGTGAAGAAATTAGTGGTCATGAGGTAGAACTGGAAGTAGTTCCAGCTAAAAAAAACTGCAGCTGATAATTTGGTAGAACCGGAGGATTCAATAGTTTCCAATGAACCTCAGCCTCTCCGCCGATCTGGTAGGGTTCCTCATCCACCTGAGAGATACTTCGGTTTCTCTATGACAGTGGGAGCGAGGATTGCATCATGAGATGATGACCGAACTAGTTTCGAGCAGGCCATCAGGAGTGGGGACTCTGTGAGAATGGCTGGATGCTTAGCGATCTGAGATGGAATCCTTATACACCAACAAAGTATGGACTTTGGTTGCTTTATCTGTAGGGTTAAATCCCCATTAGGAGCAAGTATATCTTGAGAAGAATACTTAGTGTACATGGAAAAGTTGAGACTTTCAAAGCTATGCTTAAGTCTATGCAGATCCTACTTGCCACTGCTACATACCATGACTACAATATCTGGTGGTTGGGTGTCATGACTGCTTTTCTAAATGATGATTTGGAAGAGAGCGTCTATAAGTACACAGCCAGAGGGCTTCGTAGACAGTGGGAGCAGCGGAAACGTGTGCCAGATGTTTTATATGATAAATCAGGCATCGCGGAGTTGGAACGCCTGTTTTGATGTGGTAGTTAAAGAGTTTGACTTCATCAAAATGGTAGATGAACCAAGTATATACAAAAAGATTGTAGGGAGTATGGTGGTGATCCTCGTATAGTATGTGTATGACATACTTTTGATAGGGAAGGAGTTTCCTATGCTACGCTCGGTCAATCTCCTCTTATCACATGGATTCTCCATATAGGATCAAGATGATACCTCCTAAATCCTGAATTTTGGATCTATGAGATAGATCTAATTGGATGTTAGGATTCTCACTAGTTGTAGTGAGAGGGTATCAATCGATCCTGGGGAGAATCACTGGAAAAGTTCCAGGGTGATAAGGACGACTGAATGTCAGTCGCAGGCATTGTCTTTACCCTATGTAGAGGGATGATATGTTGGAAGAGTTCCAAGCTAGATACCGTGACATACTAGACGATTAAAGGTAAGATACATCGTTACCAAGGATGCTACCAAAGAGGCAGTCTGGATATATATAAGTTCATGAGATGAACTTCATTCCTGCCATTGTGTGACAATTGAGTTGTGGCTTAGGCCTAGGAACCCCCGTCACATCAGAGATCCAGACATATTCTTAGGCAGTATCACCTGATCATGGAGATGGTTGATCTCCAGGGAGATCGAGGTTAGGAGAGTAGACACAGAGGACAACAGTGCGGACCCACTCATAAAGGCCTATTTCCCAGTAGAGACTTTTATGGGATGGTTGAGAATGAGATACTTCAACCACAGCTGACTGTTGGGTATGTGATACCACAACAGATGGCCCTAGTGCAAGTGGGAGATTGTTAGTGATATGTATGCCCTAGAGGCCATTACTGTACATACGATGTATATTGTAGTGGATGCTTGGACATATATAGGGAGGACTTTCTTGCTCGACATGATAGTATGCTATCTGGTTACTCTTTATCTTAACATGTACTCTGATTGTCTCTATGTTACATGTTGATAAAGCCCTTAGGATGAGTACTTGACTACCAGGACTATGATGCAGATCATACTAGTGGGGACAGTGTAGTCGCCAAGTACATCCTTCAAATTTTCCTAGTCGTGGGAGTACCGAAACAGGGCATCGATACTCCAGAGTAGACTAGCGTATGCGCTTCTTGACCCATATGATGGACGATGGATGATCCCATATCTATTGGTGTTTGACATCAGAGAAGGTATACGGGTGCTCAGTGGAGACTGGGTACACTGGATGGACTCGCCGAGAACTCCCAGATGGTATATACCTCACGTCAGATGGCAGTTCTCTGGTGACACTGGTACAGGTTAGTCTGTAGACCCGAGATCGTCATAGAGTCTTGTGTGATTCCCACTGTGCTTTGATTCCCATCATACCACGTCTAAGAGGGCGTGCAAAAAGGTGGTTTTTTGGGTACAGTCCCGAATCACATGGAGGCTATGAGCGATACGAGGGGTTTCGTCTCTCCCGGTATAGGGAGTTGATGTTGCGCTGTGTTCGATTGGCTATAACTAGAAATCCCTGGCCAGGATTGCTGAGATTTACTAGTAAGTGTTATCAGTAGTTTCTCTAACTGTTATGGACCTCATATCGACACGACTTATCAAACTACTGTGGTCTGACGTTTACCACCCCTAGATGAGATATGCGACATATCAGACGAAGAGACCGGACTGTACGGGAGTGTTACTGGTTGGATTAACAGGAGAATGTACAGGCTTGCTTGTTGATCTTCTGATTGCTCAATTCCTGAGTGGCTGTTACGTTTAGCTGACCGCTTGCAGCTTGTGGGTGTTTGATATGATCATCACCTACTGCCGGCGTATTGACGATTCTTTAGAGTCCTACACAGAGGTTTCCTGGCTCAGGCAAAACGGAGTAGGGGCACATATGTGATTTGTACGGGACCAAGAATAATACGTGTAAGCGATACCGTATTAGATTCTCGCGATATGTGATATCGGCCGGGTATATGTGATATAGCCGGGTCATCGTATCAAATGTTGATTCGATGAACTGATACTTGTTATATTAGTTGGTTATTTGTGAAATATCCGGATTATCGGATCAAGTGTTGATTCGATAATTTATTGTATAATTATATATTTGATATATTATATTAGATTAACTAATATAAGCTCACTTAAAGATTCTTTTTCTCACTTGGATAATACATTGATATATATGTGATATATGTTAATTGTATTATTTTATTTTGTTACAAAAATATATTATATATGTGATATATAATATTGCAACAAGTTAGGGTTACAAATGCTACATGATTTGTGGAGTTTAAACAAGTTAGGTTTTGATTTGGGTTAGCATTTGTGTTAGCTTTTGCATGAATCTTCATGAAGCTTCCTTTTGTTTTTTGCTTAGATATTTTGTGAAGATATTTATTAACCCAACCTAAGCCCTTTACCCTAGTTTACTCTCTACATGGGTTAATTCTTCATTCTTAACCCATGGTTGATTTATAACCATAACTATGAATTCATTAATCATCACAAAAGGATTTGCTTCTTCTTCTTCCTTCTTGCATGAAAAATCTTTCTAGCTTTTTGACATGTGATGATAATGAGTGAGAAATTGAAAACAAAAGAGAGCTAAATTCCTACTTCATCATCCTCATCTATTCTAGCCACTTAG
Organism: Agapanthus africanus; assembly: GCA_030015575.1. Lineage (NCBI taxonomy): Eukaryota > Viridiplantae > Streptophyta > Magnoliopsida > Asparagales > Amaryllidaceae > Agapanthus > Agapanthus africanus. The sequence continues at coordinate 97,467 of JASDDO010000280.1, read as the reverse complement.
ATTAGGGTGTTTTCTTTGCTAATACTTGATTAGTGAAGTATGAGCTTGGGTTTAAGATTCTTCAAGGTAGATCATCTTAGTTGTTGAAGATTGGAAGCAAGCTTGCAACTTTCTCTTCATGGAGCCTCTCTTGAGTCCGGGTACTCGATGATCACAGCGAAGGGACCTCAACACGGAGCTTTTGAAGTGAAGGAACGGACTACAAAGGTTGTAATCCCTAACTCTTAGATGTAAAGTTGTTTACATGATTGTTTATCCTAATACTCTAGTTAAGATCTTGGTTAGGGTTTGTTTAGCACCCTAAAAATTTTAAAGTAACATGATTGATGCTTGCCATAACCTTGCTAAGGTGCTAAGCTAACCCTACACCCGTTACATGTTGATTCCAGGCCACGTGTACGTTAAGGGCCCTCGGGACGCAACTCGGTTCACTGATAAAAAAGTGAGAGCCCGTATTCTAGTGCATGAAGTGATGCAGCGCACCCCGCATTCCCTCTTTCGTGGCAGTGGGTTATACCAAGAAAGCCTCCAGCGGGACTCCCTGATTGTAACTCAGCTGCTGAGCAAAATGATGGGGGTTGTATCTCATGAATAGCGCCGCATCATTTTGCCTGAATACAAGAAAGCCCGGCCTCATGGAGTACAAATGGAGAATCTCTCAGGCTTTCAACACGGAGGCCCCATCCTTCAAAATGTCTTGCAGTGACAGCACCGCTTTGGAAGTTTCCTGGACGATGGTCAAGACTTTGTTCGTGAAAGACATACCATCTCCGACCGTACGCGGACGAAGGAGCAAGCCCCTAGCTTTCCGCTGTGACGGACTCACGATGGAGGCGTCAACCAGCCGCATAATCCGAGGGAACTTCCATCTCTCGTAAAACGAAGATCTCTTGTGAATGTCGAAGACCCCGAGCACGTGCATCTCCATCCATGAAGTGAAGTAATGCATTAGGAAGTTGGCAGGATGCACCCCCGGTTCAGTGGTATCCGCCGCTATGCTAAGCCCGTGGTATAGGTGGGATAACCCGGCGATCCCGATGGCCACTTGTATTCCGGCAACCATGCGATGCGTGGGGTAGAATACGGAAGGCCTCATGTAACGAGGATGCATAGGAAGCGCGAACCAACTCAACCATAGCCAAAGAAACCTAAGAAAAAACGTCTCCTCATCAATGCCTGGGACGGTGATTTCTGACAGAGGGATGATCGCAGCGTCGGGAAGAAAGAAGCCCTTCTGATCAGCTTCCAGTACCGGCTGACGGTCCAAGACAAAACCGAAGGGATCATCGAGCTTAGCAAACTTTTCGTCTCGTCGCGACAAAATCTCCGGGCGAAGAAACCGGGCAATGAAATCCGCAAAACTGACCCCCCGGCCTCCAGATTAAAGGAAGAGGCTTTCATATAAGTTCAATACCTTTATCAGGTTGGGGAACTGGTGCTGAATGGCGTTTTCTGGTGTGAGGCCCATCACCACTGGCTTGGTGGCAAAAATATATTCATCCGGAGGAAGCAGCTCCTCGTAGTGCTCCCCCTGACCGGTAGACCAGAAACCTCGGCGAATTCTTCCAAGGAAATGGAAACCTCTCTGTCCAGTAGAAGAAACGTATGGGTCGGGATGTTCCACTGCTCCAAGAACGTCTTGATCCACCATGTGGGAGGTGAAGAATACTGGAACAGTGAAGCATAGACCGCAGGATATAAGCCGAGCTTTAGCAGCTGTGATTTCTTCACCGACAAGATGTACCGGGCCCACTGCAAGTACCCGGCCGGATGACGGGGAGTTAGCCCGATGTTGTAGGGCTGTCCCCAAGGGCGTGACTCACCCTGGCATATGCACCGTCACAGGGTATCCAAAGCCGTCGGCGGCTGCATGGGTACTGCGGCGATCGAAGGCTGAAGAAGGCCCTCCGAAGTCCAATTAACCACCTCCATGGCATAGTTCACCGGGGGTGCATCCGCATACGGGATCGCCGAGATAGGCTCCGACGGCGTCGCACAAGAGAAGCTTTGACGACCTCTGATAATCTGGTCGTACCATCTACCCCACAAGTGAAGATGTTTGTGTTCCGGGTCACGGTCTTTGATGAGCGCGAGAACCTCCCGGTCCACAGGTACCTCAGGGAATCCTCCCTCTGAACGGATAAATGGAAACGTAGCATCGAAAGATATGTCGCCTGCAAAAAAAGGGGACAGAAGTCAACTGTCAGTGCTATAATTTAATTTTAAATTTTGACACTCGGTACTTTAAAATTTGTACCACACTGCAATGCAGTGGAAAGAGGACCAAAGGGGGACCCACAAAATCTAGATGACAATGCATCAATTAATAAAGCAGCCTCATCATTGGATGAAACTGTTAATTAAATGAGAAAATCCTTAGGAAAATTCTCATTAAATGAGAGATCCCTCGGGAAAAGGAGAAAATCTCCCTTTGAGAGAAAAGCTCTATGACAGAGTGACACTTGCCAAACTCTAATCATGAAGGAATAAGATTCCTTAAGAGCCTGGCTCTGTAATGATAATGGAAAAATCCATCAAGAATTAATTAAAATTAATTTTTATGAATTAAAAAAAATTTAGGATCTTCAAGATCCATGAACAAACTCTTAAGAGTTTTTCATCAAAGATTAAGAAATCTACATGTTATCAAAAGAGCAGAGCTCTGATTCATGGGCTAAGAAACCCCAAGAAAAGATCTCTTTAGATCTATGAGAGCAAAGCTCTGCTAATGAAAACTTAAATAGGTTTTCTTTAGATCAAAGATTTATGAAGAGAAAGGCTCTGTTAAAGGGTACAACCCTAATTCATTAAATTTTTTTTAACTTTACCTAAGTTTTGATAGAGTTCTGACTCTTGAAAAGTTCTGAAGAGCAATGCTCTGAATAAAAATTCTCAAGAAAGAAGATGAAAATCATCTAAGGGACCAAAGGTCCTATTTATAGGTATTGAACCGCCTCTTCAACTTCTGAATTGATCCAAGGGCTCAGATGCTGCCACCGCTGCGCTCACGTGTGCGCCACGTGAGCGCAACGGTGGGGGGGCATTTGTTTCCCCCAATCAGAGCAAAGCTCTGTTTTAAAATTCAAAATTTAAAAATTGAAGCAACGCTTCAGATCCAGCGTTAGACGCGCTGCGTGCCACGTGTCAAACACGGATGCGCTAGCGTCAGGTGCGCTATGCCCTAGGCAGCGCACCCCCAATCAGAGCAAAGCTCTGTTTTAAAAATTCAAATTCAAAAATTGAAGCAACGCTTCAGATCCAGCGCTAGGCGCGTTGCACGCCACGTGTCAAACACGGGTGCGCTAGCGCAGGCTGCGCTGCGCTCTACGTTTCGCGCCACGTGTCAAACGTTGGTGCGCTAGCGCAAAACGTGCTGCGCTCTGAGCAGCGCACCACGTGCAAAGCACGGGTGCACCGGTGCTGGAATTAAAAATTCCCCACTGGGAGATTAAAAGATCTAATAATGATAAATCATTAATTAATCAAAATTAAAATTCTGTTATGAAAAGATTTTTCCAATCTTGTTAAAAACAGGAAGATTGCTTTCTGTAAAACAGAATCCCTAGAATCAAAGATTCAACGGTGGGGAAACATCCCCAAATCAATTAGAGAAAGATCTCTTTAACTGATTTAACAAATCAACTTTCCCTATATAAAGGCCCTAAGACTTCAAGTCTGATATAGAGAAACTCCGTACAAACTTTGAAAAAACTCAAAAAGAAAGAGAGCAAGCTCTTGAAAGAAGATCATTTCTTCAAGGTAAAAAGAATGATTCTTGAACAAAGAGATGAAATCATCTCATTAAAACAAAAGAATTATCTTCTTAAAAGATCATAGATCTATAAAGACCAAGGTCTTTCATAAAAGAGATCAAAAGATCTCATCACATAACAAAGAAGTACTTACTTCATTCACAGATCATTGATCTATAAAGGCAAAGCTTTTCAAAAATAAGAACTGTTGTTCTTGAATCTTGAGGCAAAACCTCCTTTAAAAAGAACATAAATTCGTTCAAAGATCATAAATTTGATCAAATGCGTTTTGTGCTATTGAAAAGTGCCTTGCACTCTTGAACTGCGCTTCTGCGCTCCTTGGACCGGCGCTCAGCGCCAAAACGTGCCACGTGTCAACCACGTATGCAACTTGCGCTTTGCGCTTCTGAAACAGTGCACTGCGCTCATGGGCTGGCGCTCAGCGCCAAGCGCGCCATGTGTCACTCACTTGTGCGCAACTAAGCTAGCACAACGCGCTTATAAATTGAAAGCGCAATGCGCTCATAAACTAGCGCAATGCGCCCATCATCTGGCGCTTAGCGCCAAGCGCGACACGTGTCCTTTTCGTGTGCGCTACTAGGTAGAAGCGCAATGCGCTCTTTAATTGGCGCAAAGCGCCTGGCAAGCCACATGGCGCGCTGTCAGAACACATTGTTCTGATGAATTCTATGCATTCATTACAAGACAAAAAAAAATGTGAGGATCCAATGGTCAGCATTATTAAAAGGGCCAAGCCCACATAAGGCTTAACAGCCTAAAACAATAAAATGTTAAACATTTTAATCTTATTAGACTTAGCACAATATTAGCCATAAGTTCTCAACTTATATTTAATTGAGCCCATCTGTTCATGAATATTTAACCGATTGTAGTTTCAAATTGGACTACAGATCTTTCAACCAACTCACACCGGTTCGAGGGTACATCTCTTTACTCCCCTGGTATTTGTCGTTGTAATCCTTCAACGTCTTCAGAGAGATGACGGGTCCCGACAACCATACAATTCACGGACTACGATGTACTTAACCTGGACTGTGGGGTCCTCAAGCCCATGGACTACGATGTCCTTAACCTGGACTGTGGGGTCCTTAAGTCTATGGACTACGATGTCCTTAACCTGGACTGTGGGGTCCTTCAGCCCATGGAATACGATGTCCTTAACCTTGACTGTGAGGTCTTTAAACAAACGGACTATGATGTCCTTAACCTTGGACCGTAATGTCCTTAAACTAACAATGGAACGTAATGTCCTTAAACTAAACGACCGCAATGTCCCTAAACTAAACAACAGAGGCCGAATGCTTTCTTGTTGGATCTAAATGATCCTGTTAAGTTGATCTTAGTCTAGAAATTAGACTAACGTATCCTTAACAAACGTTTAAGTTGATCTTAGTCTCAAATGAGACTAACGTATTCTTAAACCAATCCCCAAACCCAAATCTAAGAAGATACGGATTTGGACTAATCCACGCCCTACGGGCGACAACATAAATTAGTCTCCGTATACAATCCACGGCCAACCAAAAACAAAACAAACACGCACAACACGAAGTGACCATCTGGAGAAGGAGAAAGTTGCTACCGCGATGCGGTAGCGTAATTAACTGCAGGGGCTTGCGCCTGCAGGGAAGAGCGTCCCCACAATCAAAAACCCCTCAAACGAGGGGGAATCTGACGAAGTCCGATACATCGGCCGCATCCGTTTAAACCATCGATATACGGTGCCATAAATCAACTTAGCATCTTCGGAGAGGTAGACGGATAGCACCAATTAGCATCTGCCCCGAAATTCAGGCGAGACGTTCGCCGCGTCTTCGCCGGCGTCTTTCGGCGGGGAACAGTAACTCTTTTCTTAAAAACACCGTAGCCCTATTTTCCAAACACCACGATTCGTGTGATTTCAAATGACAAACTGTATGCCTTGTATAACTAATGTAGATTCCTTATTATTGCATTTACTTTCCATTTCCATATATTCATGTTGTTATTAGCGCATTGCATGCCTATAAACTTGTGATTTTTGTTATGTTGAAACCGATGATGCATATGCTCCACGTACACCTGCTTACCGCCTCACACACGTCATCATCGATAATTGCCATGTCAGTACACAGTAGGATTGTTACATCAGGATATGACTCCTTGCATGCCATACTTACGTATATACTGTTGGCTATAGTGCCCTTAAGGCAATTATCATAGTCGCTGACTTGTGATTATGATGATTGAGTGAGAATCTATACCGATAAAACAGTTTTACTCAAGATGACAGTATGCTATCTGGTTTGTCTTTATCATCATGTACGTGTTGATAGAGCCCATAAGATTCTTGCTTGAATACCAGCATTATGATGGTGATCATATATGTGGGAGCTGGGGTCTATAAGCACATCCTTAAATGTCCCTAATCGTAGGAGTATCGAGACCGGGTATCGATACTTCAGTGTAGACTAGTGTATACTGATCGAAACCCCGATGAGGGGCGGTGGCCAGGTCTCACAAGCCATTGGTGTTAGTTTGTTCACCTAAGATAGTATACAGGTGCTCATTGGGTTATGAGTACACTGGACGGACTCGCCGGGAACCTGCTAGTTGGTATCATACCTATTGTCAGATAGCAGTTCCCAGGTGACATGTGTACAGATTAGTATGTCGACTTGAGATCGTCATTTGTCTCGTGTATGTTCCCACTATGCTTTGATTACTATCCTACCACGGCTCAAAGGAGTCGTGCAAATAGGTTTTAGTTGGGTACATTCCCGAGCCACATGGAGGCAGTGATCGGATCGTCGGGGATTCGTCTATCCCGGTATTGGGGGTTGATGTCGCGTTGTGTACGGATGGCCATCACCATAAATCTGTGGCCACGGTGGATGAGAATTGCTGATCCAGGATCGATAGTTTCTCAGGTGGTGATGGGTTTCATACCGACACTAAATGTCGCGTTGTTAGGGGTCAGACTTTATCCACCCCCTTAGACTCGATATGCGATACTCTTAGACGAACAGACCGGACTGTATGGATATTGTTATTGTCAGGCTCAGTAGGGGTTCTGCATGAGTTTGCTCGTCGGCCTCCCTTTCGCTCAATACCTGGGTAGCCGTTACGTACAGCTAGTGCCGCTGACGTGCTTGTGGTTAAACCCACTTCCAGCATATTGACGAGTCTTTAGAGTCCCACACAGAGGGTTTTCACGGTTCAGGCGATATGGTGTACATGAGGTATGTTGATACATACAGGTGTCTGATTAAATATGTGCACATACTGCGCAGACTTTAAACGGATGGTTGATAATACTAGCGGTTTAGGATTAAGCCGGATTATTAAATCGGATTTTGATTTAATAATTTATATATGTATTTATATATACGTATTCTAGTATTATTGTTCACTATTCGTATTCTCTCTTGGCTATTCGTATTTTTGGTACGAATACTCGTATATGTATTTCGATACATGTACCGAGAAGTATTTCATATTTTATACGGAATAGTTTCTAGAAGATGCCACCTTATTATTGATTTTTAGAAAATCATTTGCTTTTAAATGAGGTGGAAAAGGTGACATAAGTCAAGGCATAGGTCAAAGCATGGATACAAGGTATGGTTTTCTTTGTTTAATTAAAAAAAAGAAAATGATATTTTTTATGGGAATGAGAGAGGGGGGGCTGGCCACTTTAGGAGTGGGTTTTTGATTTTCATTTGGCTCATGATTTTGTTACACTACACTAGCCCACTCTCTCATTCTCTCAAGAAAAAAAGACTTAGCCATTCTAATTCATGCAAAAAGCTTCATCACTTCCATTTATCTTCTATGGATGCTCTCTTGAGCTCATGGGTAGAGAGAAAATTGTAGTGATACTTTCATGCACCCCCACTCTCCATCGCTAGCAATTTTGGAGCGTATGTTACCTCGTTTGTCGAGGTTGGAGCTTGCGTCGTTTCCCTCGGGTGGATCATCGGAGATGAAGGAAGACCGGCGACCAAACCACATCAAGAAGCCGCTAGGAGCTTGGAATGAAGACCGAAGGACACGGATCAACTCGGTATAATGATTCTAACTCTTAGTTAGCATGCTAGTTTAGGGTTTAAAATCGATCCGTAAATCGGGTAGCGGTAGCGCCAGCTTAGAAAATTTTTGTTCCGCATTTTGGCCGCGTTTTGATGGCCGGGGCGTTGCCGGAACCCTTCATGGTATCAGAGCCACCCTTTAAACCCCTTACTAGTTTGTTTAAACGTGCTTAAGTGATCGATCGACGGAAGGGGCGTTACCGGATTCCGTGAAGCGCTAGGTGGTCCATTCACGTTGCTGAAGGGGCTGCCTCACTTCTGGTTTTGGCGGGTAACTTGCCGCACTCGTAGGGGTCTAGGTTTCATTGCACATGCTATCCACACGACAGGGAACGTCGAGTCTCACTTGCGGCTCAAGTGAAACCCGGGGCTCTAGATTATCCACCATTCTGTATTGCTACTGTGATATTTCTGTGATGTTGCTTTATATCATGCCTGGGACGATTGTTATATATATTTATATATACTAGTAGATGTTGTAAATGTTTTGCACCCGCGCTAGCCCAGTCCCCGCTCTGTCGTTAGTTAAGTAACCTAACGGGTGATGACGGGACCCAGTGGCGAATGCGGATGGCATATACGCACATTTTATTTTCGTTCTTTTCTGGTATGATTAATTGATGGGACTGCATAGATTCTTATCAATGCAAGGATAAAACAAACCTATATATATGATGTTGTTGGAACTAAGTTTTTAAAAAACTGACATTACAGACGTTCTCTTTTGCTTTGCACAGTGGTATTCGATTGGGAATATCCTGCACCTCATTCGACGAAGCAAAGGCCGAGATCCCTTCATCGGGTGTGACCCCTGGGGTAAAAGTTTGGGTCAACGTAATAACTTTACTATAGTCGATTATTTTTTGCTTTGTATCATGGTATTCAATTTGGAATATCCTGTACCTCATTCTACGAGGAAAGAGCCGAGATCCCTTCACCGGGAGTGACCTCTTTAGCAAAAGTTTTCGCCACTATATATTTGTAAAACCACTTGGATTCCTTCAACGATATCAAGTTCATTACGTTAAAGGTTTTTTGCCAAAAACCAGCAGTAGCCCTCTGTCATTTTGGATAAGTAGCACATAGTATTCGAGCGGTGTTTGTTGGCCAAAGTCAAGGCATCGTGTGCGGTAGCTGTGTGTTGCTTGTCCATTGCATGGATATGCATTGGTTTAGGACAGTCATACCACTTTGTTGGCCAAAGTCAAGGGTGTGTGCGGGTGGGTCTAAATCAATCAGGACAATGACGGGCAGAACTTGGCTTGCGGGTTGTGATTTGTTAGCCAAAATCAAGGTCATAAACCGCTTGGGGGTAAAAATCATATCGGGAGTTCCAAACATACAGGAAACTTGCCAGGCTTGCGCATACCTTATAGTGTGTGGTGACTTGAGTGGCTTCCATCAGGTTATCATGCGGTGATAGTTGGATCTTGATTCCCACTGATGAGTAGGATTACTTCTCGGGTGATTCCGACTAATTCTCCTTTTAGGTTTGGAGGAGAATTCGAGGAAACAGTGGGAGCCATCTAGATTAGATAAACTGATTAACCATTCTGATCTAGGTTAGAGTGCACGCTGAATGTTTCTTTTCTCTCTCTCTGGCTGTGACTATGACCCGAACTTTGACTAAAACTCATGAAACCAAGTTAACCGAACCTTCGTAAAACACTTTGGCTTTTGGAATGTCACGGTGTCGCATACATCATTGCCACTTCTATATCACCTTTGCTTTTCTCCAGAACACCTCACATCACTACGAACGTCCACTTCCATTGGATAAATCCATCGTATGGTTATATACGAACTCGAAGGATCTGATTCGAGGATGGATTCTGGTTCTGAAGAGATTGAATAGGATTATTCGGCTGTCTTTTCTCTTTACCTTCTCTCAGGTTGTGAGGGCTTCTAGGATTAGGAGAGGGTACACCTATTGAGCTTATTGGATAGTCTTCCTCCAGACCATAAGCAGGTGTCGAACGGTAGGGAAGGAAGAAAACTAACAAGCTTAACTGTGGTGTACAGAAGGTAATAAGTAAAGACATATAAAGGGATTAGAATAATGGAAAAGGAAATTGCGACCACCATCATTCACGACAAAACCGTGTATACCCCTGTCACTCCCACATCCACTTTGGATTTCTCCGGAACACTCCGTATCACTACGGATATCCACTTCCATTGGATAAATCCATCGTATAATTACATACGAACTCGAAGGAACTTTTTCGAGGATGGATTCTGGTTCAGGAGAAATTGAATAAAATTATTCAGATGTCTTTTCTCTTTACCTTCTCTCAGGTTGTGAGGGCTTCTAGGATTAGGAGAGTACACCTATTACGCTTATTGGATAGTCTTCTTCCAAACCTTAGGCTGGTGCCGAAGGGTAGGGAATGAAGAAAACCAATTGGCGTAAAGGTGGTGTACAGAAGGTAATAAGTAAAGACATAATAAAGGGATTACAGTGAGGCCTGGTAAGTATATGGTTACTGTCATGATTCAGGATAATGGAAGAGGCGTTACTAGGAATACCATTTAACCCTTTTGAAACATTTTCATGTTTCAGTTTCACTGTGCAATGTTAATTGAAATCTGTTTTCCCAATTGGAATATAACTCCAGGGTATGTATTTAACAGATCAGTTTCTCACATCTGTATATTATTACAGATGGTGAGTGGGAGTAAGATATTGGGAATTGGGTGATTAGATCCTCTTTATATCGGAATTCGTTGTAATTGGTGATATTTGAGGAAATCATCTGGATTTTGCCGGATGGCAAATATTTGGTTTTGAATATCCGTTGTTATGCACAAATTTCAAACTGATATATCCGTACATTTATTTTATAAAGTGAGATATAACTTTTTGATATTATGTCTGTGATATTTACCTATATCAGCTGGTGATTAGGTAAGATGCATTCAACAGCGGTGTAATTGTTCTTAACCATTCTACAGTTTTTCAACCTACGATGCACAGGGTTTGAGTTGTTGAACTCAGGGGACTTATATAAAGTATTGTATGTTGTCCAGTGTCCATTAGGACTATGGGGTTGGTACTCGCACTGTATTCTGTTTACTCATAACTTCTCTGATTCTAGACATGTATTTCGTTGAAATGGAAGGTTTAGATTTTGAGAAGTTATAGGTATAAGAATAAACTAGAGAACCATTTATTGTAAGTATCAGGATTCTTTGAGGAAGTCGAAGATGTAGATACTTGTGTTTGGTATTCCATTGATAGTAATGGTTTTGAGAACTTGCTTCTCTTTGGGGTTACTCATATATAGATGCACTCATAGATGAGTAATACTGATTGTCCTCTTTCCATTTGGTAGATATACACTGGAGACAGCTGCATGATTTTGAATCTGGTTCCAAATTAGATTAGTGCTTTTGTTTCTATATTAGATATATATAGAATCAATTTATATCTTAACGATGTTAAGGTATAGGGAGTTGTCTGGCTGATGCTTAAAACCAGAATCCGGATAAACTTAAGGCACGTTTCAGTAATGGTTGTTTGTGGGTTATCTCGGGCTTTGACGAGGGTTAACTTTCTACCATCAGGAAGATCAATATTTACATTGTTCTTGACTCGCCACAGTTTTAGTAAAATGGATTTTTTCAGAAAAACAAAAGTGGGAGTATGGTAGAACTGGAAGTTATTCCAGAACCATAAACGATTACTGGAAATTTAATAGAACCTAAGGATTCAATTGGATTTGATGTTCCATTAGCCACTCCGCAGATTTGGTGGGTAACCTCAGGCACCCGAGAGGTACTTCGGTCTTCTCAGAGACGGTGACAGGGAGGTTCTTGTTTACCCAGACTTGCCATTGCTGTTGTTCTAGACTATAAGACCCATTAGGAGGATGAGTATAGCGTCGTTCTAAACTAGATTTAGAAGTGCACGTGTATATGATTCTGCCAGAGGGTTGTTGTAGTCAGCGGAAGCATAGTAGGCAGGTAGCTTATGTCTATTTATAGGCTAAAGCAGGTATAGCGGAAATAGATCATCTAATTTTGATGTGACAGTCATAAGCTTTGACTTCATCAGAATAGGAGATGGATCTGATAAGAAGTTAGTAGAGAGTGATGTCCAGGTATTGGGATGACATGCACTTGATAGGAAGAGATATTCCTATACTACGATCAGTTGTATTATGGTTGTCACAAAGTTGTTTCTCCACACAGGATATGAATGTAATATCAGGGTTTCTGGTTAATAGATTTATGGTTTTAGATCTAGATTTAGGAAGTATCCTAATCTGGGTATTTTGACATTAAATAGACGACTTCTGGCATGGTGGTCTACCTGCAGGTGATGGGGTCAACCTCTCTAAAGGTGTCTTACAGACTAAAGGGGAGAGGGATCTACATGATTAGCATATCACTTGCTTAGGCAATTGAGTTAATCATGAAATATCAAGTACCACACTAGATATTGTTTTTTGCACTAGCTGCAATAAACATATATTAATCCAATCCTGGAGAAATATTGGGAACCAGTTTATGAACATAAATGAATGTTCTTGGGATATGGTAACGGCAACCTCCTTCAGGAGACGGTTATCATTTCAGGCTTCCAAGGTAACCTGGATGACAGAGTAACTGTCAGAGTTATAGTTTTCCCTCGTCTAAAGGACGGTATGTTGGACAGGTGGTCCAAGCGAATACTGAGGAAAGGCATGGTGCAGGATACTGATTAAATTCAGTGGACGATACAGTCTAAGTAGTTTGCTGGATTTGGAGTTCATTTGAGAACTGGGTCCCATCAGATATCCAGACAAATTCTAAGACAGGTATTGCTCATTTCGGAAGATAGTTTTCTCCGCGAAGTTGAGATATAGAGAGATACAGAAAGAAACATTGGAGCAGATTCACTCACTGAGGCTATTTCTCGAATGCATTAGTTTTGCAAATGAGCTTTGCAAAACTGATAAGTAGAGAAGTTGGGTGTTCGGTATCGCACGGGCGGTGAGTATGCGACATCGCAATAATTAGCCTTAAGTGCAAGTGGGAGATTGTTGGCGATAGTGCCCTCAAGGCAATTATCATAGTCGCAGACTTGTGATTATGATGATTGAGTGAGGACTTATACCGATAAAACAGTCTTACTCAAGATGATAGTATGCTATCCGGTTTGTCTTTATCATCATGTACGTGTTGATAGAGCCCATAGAATTCTTGCTTGACTACCAGCATTATGATGACGATCATATATGTGGGAGCAGGGGTTTATTATCACATCCTTAAATGTCCCTAGTCGTAGGAGTATCGAGACCGGGCATCGATACTCCAGTGTAGACTAGTGTATTCTGATCGAAACCCCGACGAAGGGCGGTGGCCAGGTCTCACAAGCCATTGGTATTAGTTTGTTCACCTAAGATAGTATACAGGTGCTCATTGGGTTATGAGTACACTGGAAGGACTCGCCGGGAACCTGCTAGTTGGTATCATACCTATTGTCAGATACCAGTTCCTAGGTGACATGTGTACAGATTAGTCTGTTGACTTGAGATCGTCATTTGTCTCGTGTGAGTTCCTACTGTGCTTTGATTACTACCCTACCACGGCTCAAAAGAGTCCTGCAAACAGGTTTTAGTTGGGTACAGTCCCGAGCCACATGGAGGCAGTGATCGGATCGTCGGGGATTCGTCTCTTCCGGTATTGGGGGTTGATGTCACGTTGTGTATGGATGGCCATCACCATAAATCCGTGGCCACGGTGGACGAGAATTACTGATCCTGGATCGATAGTTTCTCAGGTGGTAATGGGTTTCATACCGACACTAAATGTCGCGTTGTTAGGTGTCTGACTTTATCCACCCCCTTAGACTTGATATGTGTTACTCTTAGACGAATAGACCGGATTGTACGGATATTGTCACTGTCAGGCTCAATAGGGGTTCTACATGAGTTTGCTCGTCGGCCTCCCTTTCGCTCAATACCTGGGTAGCCGTTACGTACAGCTAGTGCCGCTGACGTGCTTCTGGTTAAACCCACTGCCAGCGTATTGATGAGTCTTTAGAGTCCCACACAGAGGGTTTTCATGGTTCAGGCGATATGGTGTACTTGAGGTATGTTGATACATACAGGTGTCCGATTAAATATGTGCACATGCTGCGCAGACTTTAATCGGATGGTTGATAATACTAGCGGTTTAGGATTAAGCCGGATTATTAAATCGGATTTTTATTTAATAATTTATATATGTATTTGAATATACGTATTCTAGTATTATTGTTCACTATTCGTTTTCTTTCTTGGTTATTCGTATTTTTGGTACGAATACGCGTATATGTATTTCGATATATGTACCGGGAAGTATTCCGTATTTTATACGGAATAGCTTCTAGAAGATTCCACTTCATTATTGATTTTTAGAAAATCATTTGCTTTTAAATGAGTTGGAAAAGGTGACATAAGTCAAGGCATGGGTCAAAGCATGGATAGAAGGTATGGTTTGCTTTGTTTAATTAAGAAAAAGAAAATGATATTTTTTGTGGGAATGAGAGAGGGGGGCCCGCCACTTTATGAGTGGGTTTTTGATTTTCATTTGGCTCATGATTTTGTTACACTACACTAGCCCACTCTCTCATTCTCTCAAGAAAAAGACTTAGCCATTCTAGTTCATGCAAAAAGCTTCATCACCTCCATTCATCTTCTATGGATGCTCTCTTGAGCTCATGGGTAGAGAGAAAATTGTAGTGACACTTTCATGCACCCCTACTCTCCATCGCTAGCGACTTTGGAGTGTAGGTTACCTCGTTTGTTGAGGTTGGAGCTTACGCCATTTCTCTCGGGTGGATCATCGGAGATGAAGGAAGACCAGCGACCAAACCACATCAAGGAGCCGCTAGGAGCTTGGAATGAAGACCGAAAGATACGGATCGACTCGGTATAATGATTCTAACTCTTAGTTAGCATGCTAGTTTAGGGTTTAAGGTCGATCCGTAAATCGGGTAGCGGTAGCGCTAGTTTAGAAAATTTTTGTTCCGCATTTCGGCTGCGTTTTGATGGCCGGGGCGCTTCCGGAACCCTTCATGGTATCAGAGCCACCCTTTAAACCCCTTACTAGCTTGTTTAAATGTGCTTAAAAGATCGATCGATGGAAATTGCCAAAATCACGATTTCAATTTTGTGTTTGCTGTCGATTTTCAAAAGTGTTCAAAAAATTATTTCCAGAGGCTTAAAAATCCGTGCAGGCGATTTTATGGGTACAGAAAAAATTTGGGCTTCTTATTCCTCCAAATCACCGCGGAACCGCCGCACTTACCCCCTATTGGCGGCAGATCCGAGGCCATTTAGTGGCAACAGGCTTCAAAATTTTTCTTGTAGCCCCTTGACTTGGAATTATGATTTTTGTAATATCCTGTTTTAGCCCAGGTTTCTGTAAAGTGTTGGTTTTGCTATTGGGGCCAATTTGGAACTTAGTTGATCGATATTTTAAGTGTGCGTTTAACAGTACATACATTTCTATCTGTGACCGTGAATATCATTTGATCAGTAAACCCGTCTAACTGCAATATGTTCTTTTAGACGAGTTTGCAAACGTGACATTCATGTTTATGTTCTGTGTTGTGCTGTGATGTTGGTTGGATCGTCGTAGTGGATAGCAATGGTGCAATGTTAGTACAGTTTTATTTCATTTGTACATTTGATATTGCGGGGCGAGCGTCCGACATGTGGACTGCTGTCACTGCTAGTGTGTATATTATTCTTTTGGGGCACGACCGGGTTGAGGTCGATGCCATCCTTGTATATTATTTTCTTTTCTGTACTAGGATTACCCCACGGTGGAGTGCACGAATAGCTGGGTTCTAGAGAACAACTGGTCCGCATCTCATGGCATTGAGACGGAGGGGACCTTACTCTAGAATTGGCGGGCTATTCGCCGCACTCGTAGGGGGTATAGGTGACCCAGGAGGGGTGCTCGAGTTACCGGATTCCGTGAAGTGCTGGTGGTCCATTCACGTTGCTGAAGGGCTGCCTCACTTCTGGTTTTGGCGGGTAACTTGCCGCGCTCGTAGGGGTCTAGGTTTCATTGTACATGCTATCCACACGGCAGGGAACGTCGAGTCTTACTTGCGGCTCAAGTGAAACCCGGGGCTCCAGATTATCCACCATTTTGTATTGCTTATGTGATATTGCTTTATATCCTACCTGGGACGATTGTTATATATATTTATATATATATACTTGTAGATGTTGTATATGTTTTGCACCCGCGCTAGCCCAGTCCCCGTTCTGTCGTTAGTTAAGTAACCTAACGGGTGATGACGGGACCCAGTAGCGAATGCGGATGGTATATACGTACATTTTATTTTTGTTCTTTTCTGGTGTGATTAATTGATGGGACTGCATAGATTCTTATCAATGAAAGGATAAAACAAACCTACATATATGATGTTGTTGGAACCACGGTTTTAAAAAACTGACATTACAGACGTTCTCTTTTGCTTTGCACAGTGGTATTCGATTGGGAATATCCTGCACCTAATTCGACGAAGCAAGGGCCGAGATCCCTTCATCGGGAGTGACCCCTTGGGTAAAAATTTGCGTCAACATAATAACTTTACTATATTCGATTATTTTTTGCTTTGCATCGTGGTATTCAGTTTGGAATATTCAGCACCTCATTCTACGAGGAAAGAGCCGAGATCCCTTCACCGGGAGTGACATCTTTAGCAAAAGTTTTCGCCACTATATATTTGTAAAACCACTTGGATTCCTTCAACGATATCAAGTTCATTACGTTAAAGGTTTTTCGCAAAAACCAGCCGTAGCCCTCCGTCATTTTGGATAAGTAGCACATTGTATTCGTGCGGTGTTTGTTCGCCAAAGTCAAGCCATCGTGTGCGGTATGTAGGGTTCCTAGGCACTCTTACAAGGGTTAATAAGGCATCAAACATACCCGAATAAAAATTTAGACGTGCCGAACAGCCCAAAGCCGGGATCTTTGCTAGATTATTAGGGTTTCACATGCAAGTAAACATCTTTACAACTAAAAGTGAGGGATTACAACTTTTGTAGTCCGCTCCATCGCTTCATAAGCTCCGAGTAGAAGTCCCTTCGCCGCGATCCATGATCTCCCGGACTCAAGAGAGGCTCCACAACTCGAACGATTCATGCTAGCTTGTAGTCTTCCTTTTCTCCGATGATCTACCTCGAAGTTTCTACAACTCAAACTCTTTCTAATGAGGTGAACATCCTAATTTAATTGGCTAGATTAGATGAGGATGATGGAGTAGGAATATTTCTCTCTTTTGTTTTCAAATTTTCTCTTTTATTCACCACAAAATGAAAAAACTAGAAAACTTTTTCAAAGCTCAAGGTTGAAGAAGAGGAAAAATGAATGGATAATTTCTTTTGTGATGAATAATGAATTATTGTAGTGATTACAAATCTAACCATGAGTTAATCATGATAGAGTTAGCTCATGTAGAGAATTAACTAGAGGCTGAGGTTTGGATTGGGTTAAAAAAATATCTTCACAAAATATCAAGCTTAAGGATAAAGTCAAAGCTTCATGAAGCTTCATGGAAGCTTCATGCAAAAACTAACCCTAATCCAAACCCTAACCAAGTTTAAACCCTAAACCATTGTTAAATTTGTAACCCTTACATGTTACAATATTATATATCACATATACAATATATTTTGTAACAATAGAAAATAATACAATTAACATATATCGCATATATATCAATGTATTATCCCGTGAGAAAATGAATCAATAAAGCGAGCTTATATTAGTTAATATAACGCAATATATCACATATATAATTATATATTAAATTATCGAATCAACACTTGATCCGATAACTCGGCTATATTACATATAACCGACTAATATAACATATACCATTTCATCGAATCAACACTTGATCCGATGACCCGGTTATATCACATATACCCGGCCGATATCTCATATCGCGAGAATAGAATATGGTATCTTATATCGTATTATTCTCGGTCCCGCACATATCACATATGTGCTCTTACTCCGTTTTGCCTGTGCCAGGAAACCTCTGTGTAGGACTCTAAAGAATCGTCAATACGCCAGCAGTAGGTGATGATCATATCAAACACCCACAAGCTGCAAGCGGTCAGCTAAACGTAACAGCCACCCAGGTATTGAGCGATCAGAAGATCGACAAGCAAGCCTGTACATCCTCCTGTGAATCCAATCAGTAATATTTCCGTACAGTCCGGTCTCTTCGTCTGATATGTTGCATATCTAGTCTAGGGGTGGTATACGTCAGACCCCAGTAACTGATAAGTCGTGTCGATATAAGGCTCATAACGGGTCGAGAAACTACTGATAACTCTTACCAGTAGCACTCCATATCAGCCCTGGCCATGGACTTCCAGTTATAGCCAATCGAACACAATACAACATCAACTCCCAATACTGGGAGAGACGAAACCCCTCCTATCGCTCATTGCCTCCATGTGATTCAGGACTGTACCCAAAAGCCACCGTTTTGCACGCCCTCTTGGACGTGGTAAGGTGGAAATCAAAGCACAGTGGGAATCACATAAGACTCTATGACGATCTCGGGTCTACAGACTAACCTGTACCAATGTCACCTGTTCATACCAGAATATTGCATTTTATACCGTCCATTCTTATGCTCGTGTGTTTATAGGTAGGTGCTTGTAATCCGTGTTTGTTACATATTTACAGAATACAGGTTTCCAGTACAAATATTGCAAATCAAGACAAAATCTCCACAGTTACACCAAATACAGAACATCTGTCACAGCAGATAAAAGCCGGGTTCCGGTCATCCATATCCGTCCAGTGCCGAGTACCAGTTCCAGAGACAAGACATATGACAGTGGTCATTCGTGTCTCGGACATGCACAGAGCACGAGGGGGGCTGCACAAGAATCTATGGGTGCGCGAAGCTCGAGGGAGATAAAGTCAAAAGTAAAGAAAAGATAGCAATCTTAGACTAAGAATTCTGAAGATATTCTGGAAAGATTATCAGAAAATATATGTACCAGACAACAGGGGACAGCAGACCAGGGACCTACAGAAAAGCCCATGCCCTGAACCCTCTATAGTGCGGCGGATCCGCGGCTAATAGGCGGTATTGGCGGCGGATCCGCGGCCTTACTGACTCCTTGTCGTGTCGTTTTTTGGGGGTAGTTTGGGGACTTCATATTGTGGCAGATTCTTGCCCTAGGTCTTCAACCCTCTGCCTATAAATACTCCAGAATTGAGCTAAGCCAAGGGTCATTCTTTTGTTCCTCTTTTTGTTAGGATTTAGTCTTTTTCTTCTTCTTCTTCATTTCTTTTTCCATGAAAATTGTAGTGAGAGCTTTTTGAGTGGGAGATCAATGAAGATGAGGGCTTTTTGTATCATTCTCTCTTGTTTCTTCTTCCCCTTGAGATTCTTGCTTTCTCTTGATCATTCAACCTCTTCATTGAGCTTGAATGGTTAAGGGTTAGTTATTGATCTCAAGGGTCGTATTTTCTTGTGGAATTGGTTCTTCACTTCACATGAGTTCTTTACCCTTCTCTTGATCTTGCAACCTCTTAATTGAGCTTGCAAGTTTAAGGGTTGGCTATCGATCCCATGCTTCTCTTGAGTTCTAGTTTCTTGTTCTTTTTATCGCTTTTTATTACTTGCTTATTATTATCTTGCTTTACTTTCTTGCAATTTAATTCATGCACTTAATTACTTGTAATCTTTTCTTTTCTTTGTTCTTTTCTTTTGCTCTCTTTTGTTCATTTTGTGAATGTTGTATTTATTGTTGTTGTTAAGAATCCATATGATATTGTAAGTTAACATTTCTTTGCTCATTTCCTTTTCCCGTTATTTTCCATTGAACTCCGCCCAAACCATACGCAAGCGCTCCGTTAGGCACCCTACCCTAACAAGGTAACGGTGATTCCTAACCGCGACCGGTTGCGTTCGGTTTAGCCGGAGGCGAAAGCAAGAGACAAGAACGGACGGACAAGGGTAAATAAGCCGGATTCCACGAATACCGTGCTTAAATCCCCTAATCCACGTTGTTGCCGATTGCTCTAGCTTCAATTGGTCAAGACTCGGCTCAAAGGTCTTGAGTACGGATTTCTTTAGCTTACATTATCGTATCCTTTCTTAACAACTTTATACTTGCAAATAATACACATAGGTTAGTCTCGAACAAACTCATACTCATTCTTTATTGACTCGTCTAAAACAAGAAAGAACATACAACCATCTCCCTGTGGATCGACCCGTGCTCAAACCGGCTAGCTGCATAGCGACACCGTCTTGATTGCGGTTAACTTTAATTCTTTCAATCAAATGGCGCCGTTGCCGGGGAGACGGTAGCGTATTTTCTTTCTCATTATTCGGGTTAATATTCTTTTTGTATATATTTATAATAAAAAAAAATTAAAAAAAAATAAAATATTCTTTTTGTTTTTTTTTTGATCATTTTTGTGGGCAAGAGTGCAGATTTTTGCAGATTTGCAAACTGCGATTGTGGGGAGCAAAGTATACATTCAAGGCTAAGGTGATTACGAAGTACAGTGCCAAAGATCCGGGTAGTTTGACCCGCGCAAGCGAACCTTTTCAAGCTTACCGGATTTGATTCAACGGGGGTTTCCTGACCCAAAAACTTAGCGGTACGTATTTTTCTAACACCTTCTTCTCAAATCCGACGCATCCAATATACTATTCTTTGCAGGATTCTTTGCAAGTTCGCTAGCAAACGCTAAAAATTGACTAACCCGTATTTATTGCAGTGCCGCGCTTAAACTAAAAAACGATTTTTTGATTCTTTATAGAATTTTTATTGAATTGCGCATTGCATACATTAATACGGACTTAAGGGCAAGCGAACCCCACAACATACGGTAAAGGATTTCATCACCTTTTCCGTGGCCCACAAATCACGAACTTGAGCATAACGTTTACCCGCACAAATTTTAAAAGAAATTAGACTTTAAGCCTTAAGGACTTCGCGCTCACTAGGAGAAGTTAACTGTGTTTAGAACCTCGCTTAACGGTATATTGTTTACGGGGTGTCTAGGAAAGTGTTAACGGCGCAACCGCCAAAAGAGAAAGGGTTATTTAATTAAGGAACATCGCGAAAGCGTTGGAAAACCTCCCCTTATCTCTGCACTTACCTGGCCTCGTGATCAGTGTATCTTGAGCCCGTTTCTCGACACAGTTTTACTTCGACAATCAAGTTCTGGAGCAGGTCTAGTTGACCTAGGTGAACCCTAGAACGATTAGGTGTGTGGTATTTTTGTGTCGTGATTGTTTTTGTCCATATTCTTTTTGTGTGTATATTTCTTATAAACTAAAAAAAATAAAAAAATATCACATTCTTTTTCCCCTCCTTTTCTCTACCTTTCTTTCTCTCTCTTCATATCATGGGTACCCCACCTCGAAAAACTCTTGCCGAACTTTGGTACCCCCAACCAGACATTACTTCTTACGGTTCTTGCTTTGGCCGAACTTCGAACGATCCATCCATGCCAAAAATTTCATTGAGAGATCGGATAGACGCGTTTAGGACAAACAATTTGACTCCGCAATCCACTTCGTATCAACCATTTCATACATTCACCCCTTCTTACGTTGATACCCCTTCTTCGAGTCATGTTGCAACTCCAAGACCTATGTCTATTGCTGAACGTATTGAACAATCCCGTAGCCGATCTTTCACTCCTTTCACCCCTTCAAATTCTTGGGATCAAAAATTCCATTCACCTTCCTATCCAAATGTTGATCCTGCTCCTATCCAGCCATTCAATTTCTACCAATCCTACCCTACTTTTTCACCTTCCCTAGACATTGCATCAGAACAGCCATTTGGGAGTTTTCAGTATCCAAACAACTTTGAATCTTTTACTGAAACCCCTTCACAACCAATGTCTAGTCTAGAACAGTCGCTGGAAGACTTTAGGGTAGCGTCAAGCCAACAGATGATGGATTTGAATGCGTCCATGGCCGCTCTCATACAACCTAGTGACCCGGTAGCTAGTTTTCAACTAGCTCCAACTTTTTCAATGTATGATGAGACGGCAGGACAGGCTGTGAATTTGAGTGGAGAGAGTGAGATGTACCCCCTTCCAAATCAAACCTACCCGTCCCAAATTGAATCCCACAACTCCTGTTTTGAAAGTCTATCGAGTATCCCACATGATTTATCAATTGAAGATAGAATGATGAATGAGTTGTGCGACTTCGTAGTGTTTGATTTGCCCAATTGTGAAGGGTCCCTTCCAAGTGAAACCATACCTAATCCTTTTGACCTCTACACCTATATCTTAGAACCAGAATCGATTAATATCCATGCTTTTGATGAGGTGTCAGAGAATTTTGATTTTCACTCGATTGAGGATATTGACGCTGGGGATATTTTGGATGATGAACCCGTAGATTTGGATGAGTTTGTCTCTTCAAATCATCATCCCGAGTCATTAAATGTTTTTTTCGAACCCCATATGCGTCTGTACTTTGAAGAGAAGAGCATGGATGTGCTAAATTTTGAGGAGAATATTGAGGATAGTTTTGAGGATGAACCAGTTTTGCTTGATGAGTCGGATTTTCCAATTCATCCTGTTCCTTCCACTGACTGTGTACACCCTCCTGAACTTTTAACCGATACCCTTCCTCAACCACTTCCCTCCATCCTTTCCATCGTTCCGACCTTGCAAGAACCCGTCTCACTTTCATTTACTGTGTCTGGTTTACCAAGTTCGGCGTACCCATGGTTTCTCACGAATCTTGAGGGATTTGACTCCATTTCTCGACGGGTAAATATATTAGCACAATCGCTTTTTACACATCGCTCATCACAAATTGTGCTAATCTATTTACTCCATTTGCACCCTCAAGTTCGTATTCCACTTTTTTTCCCTTCCGCTATTCTTCTTCCTCTCATATACCAAGACCGTATCCCGCTTCTCTTCGCATACGGTCTCGCGTATTCTCCATCTCTTTTCTCTACGCCTTCTTTCACCAACCAGCACATTATAGAGATAAAATCTTTGAATGGTTGGTACTAACTTTTGGCCTGTGTAAGGCCTTGTATAGCTTGATACTGTTCTTTTTCCCCCCTAATCCTGAATTTCAACGCTTAACAGTGGAAACACTGTTTTACTTAAGTTTGGGGGGGACACCTTTTTTGTATATATTTTTTTTTTTCCTTTTTTTGTTTTGTATATAATTTGTTTTTAGGGAGCGCCGGCAATTTTGACCCTCTTAGTATAGCCTGACAGTGAGGGCACTGTCAAGTTTAAGTTTGGGGGTGTGCTCGGTAAGCTTTCTTCCTTCGCATTCATTTGTATATTTTGCATTTGCATACCCTATTAAAAACCCACAAAAATTGAAAATTTTCCAAAAAATATAAAAACTTTGTCGTCAAGTTAGTTAATAGGGTAACTTAGGTTTTTATTCTGAAAGTTTAGTTGATATGATAGAAATAACTAAATTCTAGGCTTAGGATTTGAAAACCCTAAGAATAACCCTCATTCTGTCTAACTTTGGTAAGTATACGTCCTTACAGTTTTTTTTGAGAAATAGGTAATTTTGAGTTCAGTTCTTGAGTTAAGTCAAGATATAGGGAAAGTATTGATGCTTTACTGGAGGATAAGTCTGAAAAATAGTTTCTTTTCTTGAGTTCAAATTTAGAAAGTATATACCCTACAACTGCACCTACACGTACCCTGAAAGCTTAGTATGAAAGAAAAAACGGTATTTAAAGCTAAACACCAAAAGAGCATATTGAAAAATATATCCGGTCTTGAAAAAGAAAAAGAAAAAGAGAAAAAAAAGAATAATAGAATAAAGTCAAGACCTGGAAACTGCTATTTACGCTTTAAGTTCACACATTCAGTAATCGGCCGTTAGTGCCTCAGGAAGCATTAATAGTCGCATACAAGGTGTGTGAGCAAATCCGTGCATCCTTAATGAAAAGAAGTAGTATTAGGTATTAGGGCAAGGGTATTATAGCTTGAATTGAATTCTTGAGTGTAGGGGTGCAAATACACACACACGTAGGGGTATACAATCGATGTTTGGATAAAAGATAGAAATAAAGAATAAGACTTGTATTTTCTGTAAAGTTGATAAAAATCCATGATTTGAGGCCGCACTTTAGAAGGAAAACTCAGGAGATACCAATATCTTTTTAAACTTTTTTGGAACGTATAGGACCCAAGGTTAAATAGATAGGAGGTGTGAAAAATTAGGGTTGGATATTTCTAACTTAGGATGATAGAGTTTCTAACGTAAATACTAAACTGTAGGAGTAGAATCGACGTTAACTTATGACACTAGCTTGACGGGATTTTATGGGTAGTATCCGCTGAAAACCCTCAGGAGACAACACTCCTCCTACTAGGGACACCTAGAGGTTTAACGGCTTGTTGCACGCGCTCAGTGCAATCGCGTTCCCTGCGAAAGTGTGGTTAGGATTTTATTTTTGTGAATAATTGGTTTTGCTCGGGACGAGCAAAAGTTAAGTTTGGGGGTATTTGTTCATACCAGAATATTGCATTTTATACCGTCCATTCTTATGCTCGTGTGTTTATAGGTAGGTGCTTGTAATCCGTGTTTGTTACATATTTACAGAATACAGGTTTCCAGTACAAATATTGCAAATCAAGACAAAATCTCCACAGTTACACCAAATACAGAACATCTGTCACAGCAGATAAAAGCCGGGTTCCGGTATCCATATCCGTCCAGTGCCGAGTACCAGTTCCAGAGACAAGACATATGACAGTGGTCATTCGTGTCTCGGACATGCACAGAGCACGAGGGGGGCTGCACAAGAATCTATGGGTGCGCGAAGCTCGAGGGAGATAAAGTCAAAAGTAAGGAAAAGATAGCAATCTTGGACTAAGAATTCTGAAGATATTCTGGAAAGATTATCAGAAATATATGTACCAGACAACAGGGGACAGCAAACCAGGGACCTACAGAAAAAGCCCATGCCTGAACCCTCTATAGTGCGGCGGATCCGCGGCCAATAGGCGGTATTGGCGGCGGATCCGCGGCCTTACTGACTCCTTGTCGTGTCATTTTTTGGGGCTAGTTTGGGGACTTCATATTGTGGCAGATTCTTGCCCTAGGTCTTCAACCCTCTGCCTATAAATACTCCAGAATTGAGCTAAGCCAAGGGTCATTCTTTTGTTCCTCTTTTTGTTAGGATTTAGTCTTTTTCTTCTTCTTCTTCATTTCTTTTTCCATGAAAATTGTAGTGAGAGCTTTTTGAGTGGGAGATCAATGAAGATGAGGGCTTTTTGTATCATTCTCTCTTGTTTCTTCTTCCCCTTGAGATTCTTGCTTTCTCTTGATCATTCAACCTCTTCATTGAGCTTGAATGGTTAAGGGTTAGTTATTGATCTCAAGGGTCGTATTTTCTTGTGGAATTGGTTCTTCACTTCACATGAGTTCTTTACCCTTCTCTTGATCTTGCAACCTCTTAATTGAGCTTGCAAGTTTAAGGGTTGGCTATCGATCCCATGCTTGTCTTGAGTTCTAGTTTCTTGTTCTTTTTATCGCTTTTTATTACTTGCTTATTATTATCTTGTTTTACTTTCTTGCAATTTAATTCATGCACTTAATTACTTGTAATCTTTCTTTTCTTTGTTCTTTTCTTTTGCTCTCTTTTGTTCATTTTGTGAATGTTGTATTTATTGTTGTTGTTAAGAATCCATATGATATTGTAAGTTAACATTTCTTTGCACATTTCCTTTTCCCGTTATTTTCCATTGAACTCCGCCCAAACCATACGCAAGCGCTCCGTTAGGCACCCTACCCTAACAAGGTAACGGTGATTCCTAACCGCGACCGGTTGCGTTCGGTTTAGCCGGAGGCGAAAGCAAGAGACAAGAACGGACGGACAAGGGTAAATAAGCCGGATTCCACGAATACCGTGCTTAAATCCACTAATCCACGTTGTTGCCGATTGCTCTAGCTTCAATTGGTCAAGACTCGGCTCAAAGGTCTTGAGTACGGATTTCTTTAGCTTACATTATCGTATCCTTTCTTAACAACTTTATACTTGCAAATAATACACATAGGTTAGTCTCGAACAAACTCATACTCATTCTTTATTGACTCGTCTAAAACAAGAAAGAACATACAACCATCTCCCTGTGGATCGACCCGTGCTCAAACCGGCTAGCTGCATAGCGACACCGTCTTGATTGCGGTTAACTTTAATTCTTTCAATCATCACCTGAGAACTACTATCTGACGATAGGTATAATACCATCTTGGATTTCTCGGCGAGTCCGTTCAGTATACCCAGTCTCCACTGAGCACCCGTACACCATCTTTGATATCAAACACCAATAGATATGGGATCATCCATCGCCCATCATATGGGTCAAGATGCGTATACGCTAGTCTACTCTGGTGTATTGATGCCCTGTCTCGACACACCCCACGACTAGGAACAATTATAGGATGTGCTCTTTGACTACCCAGGCCCTACTAGTGTGATCTCATCACAGTCCCAGTAGTCGAGTACATATCCTAAGGGCTTTATCAATATGTGAGAGCAAGACAGTAAACTAATACAAGTCAATATGTTAAGACAAAGTGAAACCAAATAGCATACTATCATGACGAGCAAAAAAGTCCTCTCTCTATATATATCTAAGCATCCATCATAATAAACATCATATGTACAACAATAGCCTCTAGGGCATATATACAACTAACAATCTCCCACTTGCACTAGGGCCAGGTGTTATAGTATCTCATACCCAACATCCCGAAGAGTCTCTCAAACTGTATCTGGGGAATGGCCTTCGTGAGTGGATCCGAAGTGTTGTCCTTCATGTCAACTCTCCTGACCTCGATCTCGTGGCGATCAACTATCTCCCGGATCAGGTGATACCGTCTCAGAATATGTCTGGATTTCTGATGGGACCTGGGTTCCTTGGCCAAAGCCATAGCTCCATTGTTATCACAATACAAAGGTATTGGATTCTCAATGGAAGGAACCACACCAAGTTCAGTGATGAACTTCTTCATCTAGATAGCCTCTTTGGCAGCATCGTTGGCAGCGATGTATTCAGCGTCCATCGTCGAGTCTGCCACGGTTTCTTGTTTGGAACTCTTCCAACAAACCGCCCCTCCATTTAGGGTAAAGACAAATCCGATTGCGACTTAGAGTCGTCCTTATCACTTTGAAGCTTAAATCGGTAAAGGACTCCACCTGGAGTTCTCCGTTACCATACACCAAGAACATCTCTTTAGTCCTTCTCAAGTACTTGAGAATGTTCTTCACTGCTGTCCAGTGATTCTCTCCTGTATCTGCTTGATACCTACTCACTACACTGAGTGAGTATGCCACATCGGGTCTGGTACATAGCATTGCGTACATGATAGAGCCTACTGTCGAAGCATAGGGTATCCCTTGCATGCGAGCTCTCTCCAAATCAGTCTTAGGAGATATCTCTTTGGAGAGAGTGAGTCCAGAGATCGTGGGTTGGTTCCCACGCTTTGATTCTTCCATACTAAACCTCTTTAGTATGGTGTCAATGTACCTGGATTCGGAAAATCCCAGTATCCGCTTGGATCTATCTCTATAGATCCTAATCCCCAAAATGCAGGAGGCATCACCTAGATCTTTCATTGAGAATCTATGTGATAAGAAGAGCTTGACCGAGTGCAGCATAGGAACATCATTTCCTATCAAGAGTAAGTCATCCATGTACAATACGAGGAAGACAACCTTACTCTCTGCAACCTTCTTGTAAATACAAGGTTCATCTATGTTCTTGATGAAGTCAAACTCTTTGACTACCACATCAAAACAGATGTTCCAACTCCGCGATGCCTGCTTTAATCCGTAGATGGATTTAAGCAGCTTGCACACCTTTCCGCTGCTCCCACTATCTACGAAGCCCTCTGGCTGAGTCATGTACACGCACTCCTTTAAATCACCATTTAGAAAGGCGATCTTAACATCCATTTGCCAGATTTCATAGTCATGGTATGCAGCAATGGCAGGTAAGATCCGGATGGACTTATGCATAGCCACTGAAGAAAATGTTTCGTCATAATCCATACCTGGTCGTTGACGAAAACCCTTTGCAACAAGTCTAGCTTTGAAAGTCTCAACTTTTCCATCTACACCAAATTTCTTCTTAAAGATCCACTTGCTCCCAATGGGTTTTACCCCTTCAGGAGCAACTTCCAAAGTCCATACTTTGTTGGTGTACATGGATTCCATCTCAGATCGCATTGCATCCGGCCATTTCACAGAGTCCCCACTCATGATGGCCTGCTCGAAGCTAGTTGGGTCATCATCTTCCATGATGCAATCCTCACTTCCACCATCAATGAGAAAACCGTAGTATCTCTCAGGTGGACGAGAAACCCTACTAGATCGGTGGAGAGGCTGGGGTTCGTCGGGTACTACTGAATCCTCTGGTTCTAATAAATCATCAGTTGTAGTTTGTGGTGCTGGAACCTCTTCTAGCTCTACCTTTTTTGCCACTAATTTCTTTTGTAAGAAATTCTTTTTCTAAAAAGGTGGCATATTAAGAAACAAATACTTTTTGTTCTTCAGGGTGGTAGAAAAAATATCCTTAGGAATTCTTAGGATATCCTACAAACTTGCAAAGAACTGATCGTGCCTCGAGTTTGTCCGGATTTTGCCTTTTGACATAGGCCGGACAACCCCATATCTTAACTCGTTTAAGATACGGTCTCTTCCCACTCCATATCTCATATGGTGTGGTAGGTACAGATTTAGACAGAACTTGATTCAATAGGTATGCTGCTGTTTCAAGCGCATAACTCCAAAAGGAAATAGGTAACTCAGCAGTGCTCATCATAGAGCGCACCATATCTAATAGGGTGCGATTCCTCCGCTCCGATACACCGTTGTGCTGTGGTGTATAAGGAGGAGTAAGCTGAGAGAGAATCCCATTCTCTTTTAGATAATCTAGGAACTCATTGCTTAAGTATTCACCTCCTCGATCAGATCGAAGGATCTTAATACTTCTGCACATTTGGTTCTCTACTTCATGCTTATATTCTCTGAATTTCTCAAAAGCTTCAGACTTGTGTTTCATCAAAAACACATGTCCGTATCTAGAGAGATCGTCAGTGAATGTAATGAAGTAGGAAGAACCGTTCCTGGCGTGTGTAGACATGGGACCGCATACATCATTATGTACCAGTCCTAAGAGTTCTGTAACTCTTTCTCCGTGTCCACTAAACGGAGTCTTGGTCATTTATCCTTTGAGACATGTGAAGGGTTTGTTTAGCACCCTATGAAGAGTTTTGAAGCATCACATGTCCAAAAGTTTAAGTTTTTATTGTGCTAAACAAACATGCAAAGGAATCGATCCTAGAAAATTAAGGTTACAAAACTTTAAGCTAATAAAAGTTAGGGTTTAGAGACTACAACCTTTGTAGCTCCCTACGCTAGACTCCTCAGCTACTTGGGGGTTGAAAAAAACTCCGCTTGAACTCCTCGACGTCACCGATGATCCACCCGGAGTCCGTTTTGTCCAAGCTAGCGACTTTGGAAAAACCAAGAGAACACTCTAATCAAGTTGGCTAAACTTGATTAGAATGATGTTGTGGCTATGGATCTCACTTCAAAATCCTATTTTTATGAGTATTTTACTCTCTTATAAGAACTAGAGAGCAAAGCATGGAGGTTGATGAAGATGGTGGTCTTTTTTGAAGAAGAGAATGAATAATTACCAAAGAGAAAAGAAAAATAACTATATATATATTTTTCTTTCTCACAACCAACCATGGTTAGATTTAAAGATATCATTGTAAGTCCATATTGCGACCCCCGGTACTTACGGGGAGGCGGAAACGGTATAAAAAACGAATTTTTATCGCAAGAGGCAACATGGACTAAACTTTGTCGGGATCGTTGTCTAAACTAAAACTAGTTAACAAGCTAAAGAGAGTTAGCTACTATGGAAGATGGTTATACCTAAACTTGAACTCCTTCTTCTTCAAACCTTGTAGAGGTTGATGGTTCTCTTTTCGTCGCCTTCTCCCGTCGAAGATGGATCCACCTCGAAGGTTCGACTTTGGGCTCTTCCTCGATCTTTGAGTGAACTAGGGTTTCCGGCTTGCTAAACCTTCATCCTAGAAAGAGTAGAGAGTGATTAGGGTTTGCTTTTCTATCTAAAGAGAATGATTCTCAACACATGAGAAGGTTTCTCTTTTCAAGAGGAAGAAGAAGATGAAATGAGGAGAGAGAGTGAGAATGATAGAATGAGCAATATTTTCTCTTTCTTGCAACCATATTGCAAAAAGAAAAGAATTATCTAAATGATAATAATTGAAATAAGAATAGTTGATGGTTATTTTAGGAATGACCACTATCATGCTTCTTTAAATGAAGTGTAAGCATGAATCAAGGAGGATCTTCAAAGCATGATGGTGGTCAAAGGTCAACAAGTCAACCAAGGTCAACAAGTCAACAAAAAATCAACCATAACATAATTCTCATTTAATTACTATTATAATAGATAATATACAAATCCATTAGGGTTTGGAAAATGATAACTGTCAACTGTGCATACGCACCCGATCCGAAACCCTAATGAAAAACCTCATTCTCCGCCTCAAGCAACTGTGCATACACACCTGCATTCTCGTTCCGAGGAACAAGACTACCAAGATATAAAAGCAACCCCCAAAACATATACCAGTATCTGGCTCAAACCAGAGCCTGCCAGTATAATCCGTCCGGACTCCAAAACGTGCACAAGTGCGCGGATGAGAACGAACCCTGTCGCAAAACCATGCGACCTCCACTCCGTTTTGCCCAGAGACGAATACCCTCTGTGTGGGACTCTAAAGACTCGACACTACGCTGGCAGTGGGTTTAACCACAGACCGCAAGCGGCACTAGCTGTGCGTAACGGTCCCCAGGTAGATGCCGACAAGAAGGCTGACGAGGTGAAACCCCATCTGAACTCCTACTGAGTCTGAATGTGACATTCTCCGTACAGTCCGGTCTGTTCGTCTGATACATCGCATGGCGGGCCTAGGGGGCGGTAAAACGTCAGTCCCCCAATAGCGGTACAAGTCGTGTCGGAGTGAAGCCCAAAACACCCTGAGATAACACTGGAAACCTACCAGTATATCTCGCTTGCCCTGGCCAGGGACTACTCGTGCAATGGCTCTCCTAGACACAGCGCGATGTCAACCCCCAATACCGGGAGAGACGAATCCTGTCTAACCGTCACTGCCTCCAAGTGCTTCGGGACTGCACCCAACCACCACCTGTTTGCACGACTCCTTTGAGCCGTGGTAGGGTAGTGATCAAAGTGCAGTGGGAACACACTCGAGGCGAAGTGTCAGTGTCAAGTCAGCGGACTAAGCTGTACTCATGTCACCTGGGAACTGATAACTGACGATAGGTATAATACCAACCTGTCAGTTCCCGACGAGTCCTGTCCAGTGTACTCGTAACCCAACGAGCACCCGTATACTATCTCCAGTACGACGTACTGATGGCTGTGGGACAGACCATCTCCCACACTGGGATGAGAAGCGCTTACGCTAGTCTACTCCGGAGTATCGATGCCCTGTCTCGATAGTCCTACGACTAGGGACCTGTAAAAGGATGTGCCTATAGATTACCCAGCCCCCACTAGTGTGACTGCCATCACAACGCTGGTAATCAAGCAAAGATCCTAAGGGCTCCACTAATGTGTATAAGTGATATACTGAAATAAACACAAGTACACATTG
Source organism: Agapanthus africanus (assembly GCA_030015575.1). Taxonomy (NCBI): domain Eukaryota; kingdom Viridiplantae; phylum Streptophyta; class Magnoliopsida; order Asparagales; family Amaryllidaceae; genus Agapanthus; species Agapanthus africanus. Next base: position 65,905 of record JASDDO010000280.1, on the reverse strand, counting down.
AAGTAGAAACAAACCAAGTAGCATACTACTATATTGAGCAAGATTGTTTATACAAGGTGAATATCCCAAGCTTCCATCAAGTAATATACAAACTAGTATGATACAGTAATGGCCTCTAGGGCATATACACTAACAATCTCCCACTTGCACTAAGGCCATGTACTGGCGTATCGAAGACCTATCATCTCGATCAGCCGCTCGAACTGAGTCTGGGGTAGGGCCTTGGTGAATGGATCTGCAGTGTTCTCTTCTGAAGCAACCCTCCGAACCTCGATCTCCTTGCGATCCACGATCTCCCTGATCAGGTGATACCGCCTCAAGATGTGCCTGGATCTCTGATGGGACCTGGGTTCCTTTGCTAAAGCTATAGCCCCGTTGTTGTCGCAATACAGAGGTACTGGGTCAACAATGGACGGAACCACCTGAAGTTCTTTTAAGAACTTCCTTATCCAGACAGCTTCTTTTGCGGCATCAGATGCAGCGATGTATTCCGCTTCCATAGTCGAGTCTGCAACGGTTTCCTGTTTGGAACTCTTCCAACACACCGCCCCTCCGTTGAGGGTAAAGACAAAACCCGACATGGACTTGGAATCATCCTTGTCACTCTGGAAGCTGGAGTCAGCAAAGGCCTCAATCTGGAGGTCTTTTCCGCCATACACCAAGAACATCTCCTTAGTCCTCCTCAGGTACTTGAGAATGTTCTTTACTGCTATCCAATGTTTCTCCCCAGGGTTTGACTGATACCAGGCTTACTACACTCAGTGCATAAGCTACATCCGGTCTGGTACACAACATCGCATACATTATAGAGCCTACCGCAGAAGCGTAGGGTATAATAGACATGCGATCCCTCTCCAAATCAGTCTTGGGAGACATCTCTTTAGAGAGGGTGATCCCGTGACAAGCCGGTAAGTTACCGCGCTTGGAATCTTCCATACTGAATCTTTTCAGTACGGTGTCGATGTACCTGGACTGTGAAAGTCCTAATATCCTCTTGGATCTATCACGATGGATCCGGATCCCCAGGATGTAAGAGGCATCACCCAGGTCTTTCATGGAGAACCTGTGTGACAAGAAACCCTTGACAGATTGTAGCATAGGAATGTCATTTCCTATTAAGAGAATGTCATCCACGTATAAAACAAGGAATACCACAGTTCTCGCTACAAATCTACTATAGATGCATGGTTCATCTGGATTTTTGATAAAGTCAAATTCCTTGACCGTCTCATCAAAACAGATGTTCCAACTCCGCGATGCCTGCTTTAGTCCATAGATGGACTTAAGCAACTTGCACACCTTTCCGCTGCTCCCACTCTGGATGAAACCCTCTGGCTGATCCATATAGACACACTCCTCTAAATTTCCATTTAGAAAAGCGGTTTTTACGTCCATCTGCCAAATTTCATAATCGTGGAAGGCAGCAATGGCAAGAAGGATCCGAATGGATTTCAGCATAGCCACTGGAGAAAAGGTTTCGTCGTAGTCCAAGCCAGGTCTTTGACGGAAACCCTTTGCTACAAGTCTAGCTTTATAGGTCTCAACCTGTCCATCTACACCAATCTTCCTTTTGAAGATCCACTTGCATCCTACGGGTTTTACCCCGTCTGGAGCAATGTCCAACGTCCATACTTTGTTGGTGTACATGGACTCCATTTCGGTCCGCATTGCATCCAGCCATTTTACCGAGTCAATGCTCTGAACGGCCTGCTGGAAGCTAGTAGGCTCATCATAGTCTATGATGCAATCCTCTCTATCCCCGTCTATGAGAAAACCGTAGTATCTCTCGGGCGGATGAGACTGCCTACTACTTCTGCGGAGCGGCATAGGAATGTCCTGTTCATTTGAACCCTCTGGTTCCATTAAGCTTTCAGTAATAGTCTGTGGTTCTGGAATTTCTTCCAGTTCTATTTCGCTCCCACTTACTTCTTTTTCTAAGAACTGATGTTCCAGAAAAATGGGCATTACGAGAAACAAGGACTTTTTGCTCCTCTGCGTAATAGAAAAGATACCCCCTGGAGTTCTTTGGGTATCCCACAAAATTGCACAGTACTGAGCGTGCCTCGAGCTTGTCCGCATGCTGCTTTTTGACATAAGCTGGACATCCCCAAATCTTCAAGTACTGAAGATAGGGTTTCTTCCCACTCCATAACTCATATGGTGTGGTAGGCACAGTCTTAGTAGGAACTCGGTTCAATAGGTATGCAGCTGTTTCTAGCGCATACCCCCAGAATGATCGCGGTAACTCAGCGTTACTCATCATAGACCGTACCATATCCAATAGGGTGCGATTCCGTCTCTCCGATACACCGTTATGTTGCGGGGTGTATGGAGGAGTAAGCTGAGAGAGAATCCCATTCTCTTTTAAATAGTCCAGGAATTCGGCACTTAAGTATTCTCCACCTCGATCCGATCTTAGAATCTTAATACTTTTGCCGGTCTGTTTCTCTACTTCATTCTTATACTCCTGGAATTTTCCAAAGGCCTCGGACTTATGTTTCATTAAGAAGACATAACCGTACCTTGAGAAGTCATCCGTAAAAGTAATGAAGTAAGAATGTCCGCTTCGGGCATGTGTAGACATTGGACCGCACACGTCACTGTGTACGAGTCCCAAGAGCTCGCTCGCTCTTACTCCATGTCCGGTAAACGAGTCTTTGTCATCTTTCCCTTGAGACAGGATTGACAAGTGGCATACGATTGATATTCGAACGCATTCAAATACCCTTCTGTATGTAACTTCGTCAACCTTCTCTCATTGATGTGACCCAATCTACAATGCCATAAGAAAGTCTGATTAATATCTGGTGACTTTCTTTTGTGTGTATTCTGGACATTGAAAATCTGTGGTTGGTTTAATACGTATATACCATTGCTCAGTGTACCTGACCCAATCAGAACTTGATTAAGGTGAATGTTAACAACATTACTTACAAACGCAAATTCATAACCTTCTTTAGAAACCAAAGATACAGAAATGATATTACAAGTTGCGTTGGGTACAAAAAAGCAATTACGCAAAACCAAAACATGTCCATCTGACATTCCTAGGTGATAGTCCCCCACGGCTTTAGCATCCATGCTAGCTCCGTTCGCAACTCTGAGGGTCATGTCACCTTCCTTCAAAAACCTACGGTTTCTCAACGCCTGCAAAGAATTACAGATATGAGATCCTGATCCGGTATCCAATACCCAGGAAGTAGAGTTTATAGAAAGACAGTTTTCAATAACATACACACCTGAAGCTGAAGCCGCAACCTGCTTCAGTTCCTGTGTCCTGGCTTTCCAAGCCCTGCAATCTTTCTTCCAGTGTCCACTCTTGTGACAATAGAAGCATTCCTCTTTACCAACAAGCTTCCCCGCTATCTTTGTTGCCTTTTCCTTTCCCTTCGCACCCACTTTACTAACACCGCCTCTTGGTTTGGCGGGGGCTTTCTTCTTCTTTCCCTTGGCTTTCGCCTTGGACCTAGAAGAAGAAGATCCTCCTACAAACAAAGTGGATGTATCCCTACCCTTCTGTAGGGTGCCCTCTGCGCTCCTCAGCAGGTTGAGGAGTTCTGAAAGTTCAACTTCCTTTTCTTGCAAGTTGAAATTCAGTATGAACTGGGCGTAAGTGGATGGAAGGGACTGGAGAATTATATCGGTGTAGAGTTCACTATCCAACGTGGTCCCAAGTTCCGCGAGCTCCTCAGTGTAGCCAATCATCTTAAGCACGTGGTCCGCTACCGATGATCCGACGGCCAACTTAGTCGAAAATAACTTCTTCGACACTTCGTATCTTGCGATACGAGACTGCTCTCCATACAGTTCTTTTGTATGAAGAAATATGGATTCCAAATCCATATTCTCGTGCCTCCTCTGATGGTCATTGTCCATCGAGGCAAGTACGAGGCATCTGGCCTTCGCGCTGTCAATCTCCCAAGTCTTACGGATTTCCTTATCCGCGACGCTGGAGGTGGGACCTGGGACGGGGGGAGCTTTGCTGGTAAGAAGATACCCCAGCTTGTCGTAAGAGATTGCCAATTTGACATTCCTGAGCCAATCTTTGTAGTTTGGCCCTGTCAGTATGTTTTTATCTAGAAGTAACTTAAGTCCAGTCATTTCGATTTGGTCGCTGCAGGGGGAGAGAAGAAACACTTAGCACGATGCTCTTGCAAGTTTAGAATGGTTTTTAATTTGTCTAAACAGGATGGCTCCCACTGTCTCTCGAATCCCTCCTCAAACCACAAAGGAAGAATTAGCCGGGATCAATCCCACCGTACAATACTTGCTTAACCGTTCAGCCAGGCCAGTGTCGGTACTTCGAGGGAGGTTTTCCAACGCTTTCGCGAAGTTCCTTAATTTAAGAACCTCTTTTCCCTGGGGGCGTAGCCCCGCTAACACCTTTCTAGGCACCTACTAGGTTTATAGCATTGATCGTTTAGTGAGAAATTTCCCGAGGAGTAGCATATACTCACAGTAGGATCGGGATCCAAATATCATCGCGTGACGAAAATGAAGGAATCCTACCATAATCATCACACTCCAAATGGTATGCAAATCTAGCAAGTTTCAGTACTTATGAAACTCCCGATGTGGATTTTTGCCCCATGCTCTTATGACCTTGGCGTGAGGTCAAAATGTCATAAGTCACATGTCAAGTTCTTCCCATCATTATCCCGGTTGATTTGAATCCACCCGTACCTACCCTTGACGTAGGCCAAAATGGTGGTACGACTGTCTCAAAACAACGCATTCTATCTATGCAACAGATAAATATCCGGCAGCTACCAATCACTATGCCTTGGCGTGAGGTCAAAATACATAGCTTGAATACTACCGTATATCTAACTGAAACGATGGAGGGCTACGAATGGTTTTGGCGAAACCGTGAACGTAGTGAACTTGATATAATCGATGGAACGAGATAGCTTTTAGAAGGAGTGGCTCAAGCTCCGCATTTAAAAGTTAGTTTTTGAAAAGAACCGGGTGGTTTTTCGAAAGTGTTCCATCGACTTAAACTTGGTTTATTATCTTGCATTAGTTCTTTTAATGCGTGATATTCTTGCATTAGTTCTTTTAATGCGTCCCATCATTTAATTCCTACCATTGCAGAAAACAACCAAAATATGACGTACGCTTATGCCATTCGCATTCGCCACGGGGTCCCGTCATCACTCGTTAGGTTACTTAACTAACGACAGAGCGGGGGCTGGGCTAGCGCGGCTGTAAAACATAAGCAACGCCTAAATAGAAAGCAATGATAGACATTACAGATCACAGATGAATACATTGGATATACTAGCAATCCGCATTTCTTTCGAGCCTGAAACGAAAAGCGGATAACACGGTCGCGGTGAATAGCAAATACCCCACCCAAGACCCCTACGGGTGCGGCAAACTACCCGCCAAGTTCCCGGTAGTTTGTGCACCCCACCATGGGTCTATCCTAGGAGCAAAAACAGTAAAAAGAATTATACAATGACGGCTACAACCCCGACCCGGTTGTGCGGCCAAACAAATAATATAATTACATCAATTTACATTTACAATGAATGAAAGAAAAAACAAAAGCTCATCTCACATCCACCCCGGCTATTCACCCGCGACAGTCCAACACATTCATATACACATTCCAGAACATTACAGATCATGTATAACCCCGACTAATCGACTTATAGCGATTAGCCGACGTTCAATACATGCAAACATCACAGATATAACCAACATAGCCAAAGTGCAGTGAAGTTCGGAAAAAAATACGGAATTATAGGACCCCAAAAGTGAATTTCAGTTCTGGAAAATCTGGGTACATATAATATATCTTAAAAATCCCAAAACCAACACAGAAGAACACTGCACGAAAAACGATGCAAAGAAGAAACCAACATGCGGCGGTTCCGCGGCCAGATGAATAGGTGAGGCCGCGGAAGCGCGGCGGTTTGGAGAGAACATGATATCGTTTTTCTTGTGTGTTCTTAGAAAACCCTGAGACGATTTTACAAGTATAAATTTTTTCAATTTGAGCAGAAAAAAATTCAACAGAAAGTTAGGGTTTTGATTTTCCGGTTTTGCGATTTTTCGGTTCCGAACTTCGTTACACCTTACTACCAAGCTAGTTTAAGTTTAGTTAGGCTCTGATACCACTGTAAGTCCATATTGCGACCCCCGGTACTTACGGGGAGGCGGAAACGGTATAAAAAACGAATTTTTATCGCAAGAGGCAACATGGACTAAACTTTGTCGGGATCGTTGTCTAAACTAAAACTAGTTAACAAGCTAAAGAGAGTTAGCTACTATGGAAGATGGTTATACCTAAACTTGAACTCCTTCTTCTTCAAACCTTGTAGAGGTTGATGGTTCTCTTTTCGTCGCCTTCTCCCGTCGAAGATGGATCCACCTCGAAGGTTCGACTTTGGGCTCTTCCTCGATCTTTGAGTGAACTAGGGTTTCCGGCTTGCTAAACCTTCATCCTAGAAAGAGTAGAGAGTGATTAGGGTTTGCTTTTCTATCTAAAGAGAATGATTCTCAACACATGAGAAGGTTTCTCTTTTCAAGAGGAAGAAGAAGATGAAATGAGGAGAGAGAGTGAGAATGATAGAATGAGCAATATTTTCTCTTTCTTGCAACCATATTGCAAAAAGAAAAGAATTATCTAAATGATAATAATTGAAATAAGAATAGTTGATGGTTATTTTAGGAATGACCACTATCATGCTTCTTTAAATGAAGTGTAAGCATGAATCAAGGAGGATCTTCAAAGCATGATGGTGGTCAAAGGTCAACAAGTCAACCAAGGTCAACAAGTCAACAAAAAATCAACCATAACATAATTCTCATTTAATTACTATTATTAATAGATAATATACAAATCCATTAGGGTTTGGAAAATGATAACTGTCAACTGTGCATACGCACCCGATCCGAAACCCTAATGAAAAACCTCATTCTCCGCCTCAAGCAACTGTGCATACACACCTGCATTCTCGTTCCGAGGAACAAGACTACCAAGATATAAAAGCAACCCCCAAAACATATACCAGTATCTGGCTCAAACCAGAGCCTGCCAGTATAATCCGTCCGGACTCCAAAACGTGCACAAGTGCGCGGATGAGAACGAACCCTGTCGCAAAACCATGCGACCTCCACTCCGTTTTGCCCAGAGACGAATACCCTCTGTGTGGGACTCTAAAGACTCGACACTACGCTGGCAGTGGGTTTAACCACAGACCGCAAGCGGCACTAGCTGTGCGTAACGGTCCCCAGGTAGATGCCGACAAGAAGGCTGACGAGGTGAAACCCCATCTGAACTCCTACTGAGTCTGAATGTGACATTCTCCGTACAGTCCGGTCTGTTCGTCTGATACATCGCATGGCGGGCCTAGGGGGCGGTAAAACGTCAGTCCCCCAATAGCGGTACAAGTCGTGTCGGAGTGAAGCCCAAAACACCCTGAGATAACACTGGAAACCTACCAGTATATCTCGCTTGCCCTGGCCAGGGACTACTCGTGCAATGGCTCTCCTAGACACAGCGCGATGTCAACCCCCAATACCGGGAGAGACGAATCCTGTCTAACCGTCACTGCCTCCAAGTGCTTCGGGACTGCACCCAACCACCACCTGTTTGCACGACTCCTTTGAGCCGTGGTAGGGTAGTGATCAAAGTGCAGTGGGAACACACTCGAGGCGAAGTGTCAGTGTCAAGTCAGCGGACTAAGCTGTACTCATGTCACCTGGGAACTGATAACTGACGATAGGTATAATACCAACCTGTCAGTTCCCGACGAGTCCTGTCCAGTGTACTCGTAACCCAACGAGCACCCGTATACTATCTCCAGTACGACGTACTGATGGCTGTGGGACAGACCATCTCCCACACTGGGATGAGAAGCGCATACGCTAGTCTACTCCGGAGTATCGATGCCCTGTCTCGATAGTCCTACGACTAGGGACCTGTAAAAGGATGTGCCTATAGATTACCCAGCCCCCACTAGTGTGACTGCCATCACAACGCTGGTAATCAAGCAAAGATCCTAAGGGCTCCACTAATGTGTATAAGTGATATACTGAAATAAACACAAGTACACATTGAAGTAGAAACAAACCAAGTAGCATACTACTATATTGAGCAAGATTGTTTATACAAGGTGAATATCCCAAGCTTCCATCAAGTAATATACAAACTAGTATGATACAGTAATGGCCTCTAGGGCATATACACTAACAATCATTTGATTTAAGTTAAAAGCATAATAAGAAAATAAACCATAGGTTAAAAGTTAGGTGAGCATGGTAGAGTTAAGAAGAGTGTAGAAACTCTTAAATGATTTAACCCATTTTTCATTTCCTTTTGCTTTAATTTAAATCAAATAATAATCCAAAAATAACCATGGTGTAATTCTTATACATCCACCATTCTCATTGTATAAACAACCATGATAAAGTGATGTATGTATGCATGTGTGCATGCACATCCAAATGTGCATAAACAAGAATGAATGCATACATGCATGCATACATCCAAAATAAACAAGAAAGGATTTGTAGTGAGAGGCTAATGATAAATCAACACTTGATTCACTAATCCGGTCATATCACATACGACCTGACCATTAGCAAGCCGCCCAATTAATATACGGTATCCCATACACGTACTTTAATCGGGTCTAAGCGCATATCGCATACGCGCACCACAACGTTTCGCCTGGACTAGGTAACTCCTATGTGGGACTCTAAGACTCGTCAATACGCCGGCAGTGGGTGATGATCATATCAAGCACCCCCAAGCCGCAAGCGGTCAGCTAAACGTAACGGCCACCCGGGTATTGAGCGATCAGAAGAGAACAAGCGAACCTGCTACAACTCCCGTCGAGCCGATCGGCGACACTTCCCGTACAGTCCGGTCTTCTCGTCTGATATGTCGCATATCAAGTCTAGGGGTGGTAAACATCAGACCCCAATAACCGATAAGTCGTGCCGATGTGAGGCTCATAACGGGTCGAGAAACTACTGGTAACACTTACCAGCAAATCTCTGATCAGCCCTGGCCAGGGACTTCCCTGTTACGGCCAATCGAGCACAGCGCAACATCAACCCCCAATACCGGGAGAGACGAAACCCCTCCTATCGCTCATTGCCTCCATGTGACTCGGGACTGTACCCAAAGACCACCGTTTTGCACGCCCTCATGGACGTGGTAAGGTGGAGATCAAAGCACAGTGGGAATCACACAAGACTCTATGACGATCTCGGGTCTACAGATTAACCTGTACAAGTGTCACCTGAGAACTGCCATCTGACGTGAGGTATAATACCATCTGGGAGTTCTCGGCGAGTCCGTCCAGTGTACCCAGTCTCCACTGAGCACCCGTATACCATCTCTGATGTCAAACACCAATGGATATGGGATCATCCATCGCCCATCACATGGGTCGAGAAGCGTATACGCTAGTCTACTCTGGTATATCGATCCCGTCTCGATACACCCACGACTAGGGACCTTGAAGGATGTACTTATGGACTACCATGTCCCCACTAGGATGATCTACATCATAGTCCAGGTAGTCAAGTACACATCCTAAGGGCTTTACCAACATGTAACCATAAGACAGTTTAAAGAGACTAGTGTACATGTTAAGATAAAGAGTAACCAGATAGCATACAATCATATCAAGCAAGAAAGTCATCTCTATATATGTCCAAGCATCCAATATAATATACATCATCTGTACAATACTGGCCTCTAGGGCAAACATACAACTAACAATCTCCCATTTGCACTAGGGCCAGCTGCTGTAGTATCGCATACCGAGCATCCCGAAGAGTCTCTCAAACTGTATCTGGGGAATGGCCTTCGTGAGTGGATCCGCCGTGTTGTTCTTCGTGTCAACCCTCCTGACCTCGATCTCCCGGCGATCAACTATCTCCCGGATCAGGTGATACCACCTCAGAATGTGCCTGGATCGCTGATGGGACCTGGGTTCCTTGGCCAAAGCCACCGCTCCATTGTTATCGCAATACAAAGGTATTGGATGCTCAATGGATGGAACCACTCCAAGTTCAGTAATGAACTTCTTGATCCAGACAGCCTCTTTGGCAGCATCGTTGGCAGCGATGTATTCAGCCTCCATCGTCGAGTCTTCCACGGTTTCCTGCTTGGAACTCTTCCAGCTAACCGCCCCTCCGTAAAGGGTAAAGACAAAACCCGACTGCGACTTAGAGTCGTCCTTATCACTCTGGAAGCTCGAATCGGTAAAGGACTCCACTTGGAGCTCTCCGTTACCATACACCAAGAACATATCTCTAGTCCTTCGTAAGTACTTGAGAATGCTCTTCACAGCTGTCCAGTGATTCTCTCCAGGATCAGCTTGATACCTGCTCACTATACTTAGTGAGTATGCTACATCGGGTCTGGTACATAGCATCGCATACATGATAGAGCCTACTGCCGAAGCATAGGGTATCCCTTGCATGCGAGCTCTTTCCAAATCAGTCTTGGGAGACATCTCTTTGGAGAGAGTGACTCCAGAGATCGTGGGCATGTTCCCACGCTTGGACTCTTCCATACTAAACCTCTTTAGTATAGTGTCAATGTACCTAGATTGGGACAATCCCAAAATCCTTTTGGATCTATCTCTATAGATCCTAATTCCCAATATGCAGGAGGCATCACCAAGATCTTTCATTGAGAATCTTTGTGATAAGAAGAGCTTGACCGATTGCAGCATAGGAATATCATTTCCTATCAAGAGTATGTCGTCCACGTACAATACGAGGAAGACAACCTTACTCTCTGCCACCTTCTTGTAGATACAAGGTTCATCTGGGTTTTTGACGAAATCAAACTCTTTGATAACAACGTCAAAGCAGATGTTCCAACTCCGCGATGCTTGCTTTAATCCATAAATGGATTTAAGCAGCTTGCACACCTTTCCGCTGCTCCCACTGTCTACGAAGCCCTCTGGCTGTGTCATGTACACGCACTCTTCTAAATCACCGTTTAGAAAGGCGGTCTTAACATCCATTTGCCAGATTTCGTAATCATGATAAGCAGTGATGGCAAGCATGATCCGGATGGATTTAAGCATAGCCACTGGAGAAAAGGTCTCGTCATAGTCCACACCTGGTCTTTGACGAAAACCCTTTGCTACAAGTCTAGCTTTGAAAGTCTCCACTTTCCCATCTACACCAAGTTTCTTCTTGAAGATCCACTTGCTCCCAATGGGTTTTACCCCTTCAGGAGCAACGTCCAAAGTCCATACTTTGTTGGTGTACATGGATTCCATCTCGGACCGCATAGCATCCAGCCATTTCACTGAGTCTACACTCGTGATGGCCTGCTCGAAGCTAGTTGGGTCATCATCCTCCATGATGCAATCCTCTCTCCCACCGTCAATGAGAAAACCATAGTATCTCTCAGGTGGACGAGAAACCCTGCTAGATTGGCGGAGAGGCTGGGGTTCGTCGGGTACTACTGAATCCTCTGGTTCTACCAAGTCTTCTGTTATAGTTTGTGTTGCTGGAACCTCTTCCAGTTCTATCTCAATGCCACTAATCTGTTTCATAAGAAAACCTTTTTCTAAGAAAGTGGCATGTCGAGAAACAAACACCTTTTGTTCCTCGGGGTGATAGAAGATATACCCTTGTGAATTTTTGGGATATCCTACAAACTTACATAAGACAGATCTTGCCTCGAGTTTGTCCGGATTTTGTCTTTTGACATAGGCTGGACAACCCCATATCTTAACATACTTAAGAGATGGTCTCTTCCCTTTCCATATCTCATATGGAGTGGTAGGCACTGATTTGGTAGGAACTATATTCAATAGGTGTATGGCTGTCTCAAGCGCATACCCCCAGAAGGAAATAGGTAACTCAGCTGTACTCATCATTGAACGCACCATATCTAATAGGGTGCGATTCCTTCGTTCCGATACACCGTTGTGCTATGGTGTATAAGGTGGAGTAAGCTGAGAGAGAATCCCATTCTCTTTTAGATAATCTTGGAACTCATTGCTCAAGTATTCTCCTCCTCGATCAGATCGAAGGATCTTAATACTTTTTCCCGTTTGGTTCTCTACTTCGTGCTTATATTCTCTGAATTTCTCAAAAGCTTCAGACTTGTGTTTCAATAGGAACACATGCCCGTATCTAGAGAGATCGTCAGTGAATGTAATGAAGTAGGAAGAACCGTTCCTGGCAAGGGTAGACATGGGACCGCATACATCACTATGTACCAGTCCTAAGAGTTCAGTAACTCTTTCCCCGTGTCCACTAAACGGAGCTTTGGTCATTTTTCCTTTGAGACATGAATGGCAAGTATCATAAGATGATAATTCGAACGGATTCAAATAACCATCCTTATGTAACTTAGCCAGTCGTGTCGCATTGATATGACCAAGTCTACAATGCCACAAGTAGGATTCGTTCATTTCTGAACTTTTCCTCTTGTGTGTGTTTTGTATATTGAGGACTGTACTTTGATTTAGAATGAATATGCCATTATGTAACGAGCCTGATGCAATCAACTTTTGATCTAGGAATATGTTCATAACATTATCCTGTACTATAAAATTATATCCTTCTTTACTCAATAAAGAAACTGATATAATGTTGCACATCATGTTCGGTATATAATAGCACTTATTCAGGATTATTGTACTACCACTTGGTAATACTAGGTGATATTCGCCAACTGCTTTGGCTGCAATATTTGCACCGTTCCCAACTTGAACGGAATGATCACCTTTTCCCAGTTCTCTACCTTTCCGCAGCCCATGTAACATCATACATATGTGGGATCCTGATCCGGTATCTAATACCCAGGACGTAGGGTGAACTGAGAAACAGTTCTCAATGACAAACACACCCGAAGATGATGCATCAACATGCATGTTCTCCGTTTGGGCGGTGTGAGAATCCAGATATTCTCCTGTTTCCTGTTCATTCTTATAACACTTATAAGGTAGAACGGGTTCTGTTAGTGTATATGCCCTAGAGGCCATTACTGTATCATACTAGTTTGTATATTACTTAATGGAAGCTTGGGATATTCACCTTGTATAAACAATCTTGCTCAATATAGTAGTATGCTACTTGGTTTGTTTCTACTTCAATGTGTACATGTGTTTATTTTGCGATATCACCTATACGCATTAGTGGAGCCCTTAGGATTTTTGCTTGATTACCAGCGTTGTGATGGCAGTCACACTAGTGGAGGCTGGGTAATCTATAAGCACATCCTTATACAGGTCACTAGTCGCAGGACTATCGAGACAGGGCATCGATACTCCGGAGTAGACTAGCGTATGCGCTTCTCATCCCAGTGTCGGAGATGGTCTGTCCCACAGCCATCAGTACGTCGTACTGGAGATAGTATACGGGTGCTCGTTAGGTTACGGGTACACTGGACAGGACTCGTCGGGAACTGAAAGGTTGGTATTATACCTATCGTCAGTTATCAGTTCCCAGGTGACATGAGTACAGCTTAGTCCGCTGACTTGACACTGGCACTTCGCCTCGAGTGTGTTCCCACTGCACTTTGATCACTACCCTACCACGGCTCAAAGGAGTCGTGCAAACAGGTAGTGGTTGGGTGCAGTCCCGAAGCACTTGGAGGCAGTGACGGTTAGACAGGATTCGTCTCTCCCCGTATTGGGGGTTGACATCGCGCTGTGTCTAGGAGAGCCATTACACGAGTAGTCCCTGGCCAGGGCAAGCGAGATATACTGGTAGGCTTCCAGTGTTATCTCAGGGTGTTTTGGGCTTCACTCCGACACGACTTGTACCGCTATTGGGGGACTGACGTTTTACCGCCCCCTAGGCCCAACATGCGATGTATCAGACGAACAGACCGGACTGTACGGAGAATGTCACATTCAGACTCAGTAGGAGTTCAGATGGGGTTCACCTCGTCAGCCTTCTTGTCGGCATCTACCTGGGGACCGTTACGCACAGCTAGTGCCGCTTGCGGTCTGTGGTTAAACCCACTGCCAGCGTAGTGTCGAGTCTTTAGAGTCCCACACAGAGGGTATTCGCCTCTGGGCAAAACAGAGTAGAGGTCGCATGGTTTTGCGACAGGGTTCGTTCTCATCCGCGCACTTGTGCACGTTTTGGAGTCCGGACGGATTATAGTGGCAGGCTCTGATTTGAGCCAGATACTGGTATATGTTTCGGGGTTGCTTTTATATCTCGGTATTCTTGTTCCTCGGAACGAGAATGCAGGTGTGTATGCACAGTTGCTTGAGGCGGAGGATGAGGTATTTCATTAGGGTTTCGGAACGGGTGCGTTTGCACAGTTGACAGTCGTCATTTTCCAAACCCTAATAGATTTATGAAATATCAATTAATAATAGTAATTAAATGAAATATTGTTATGGTTGATTTTGTTGACTTGTTGACCATGGTTGACTTGTTGACCATGGTTGAATGTTGACCACCATCATGCTTTGAAAGGATTCTCCTTGATTCACGCTTACACTCATTTATTGAAAGTTATGATAGTGGTCATTCCAAATACAACCATCAACTATTTCATTTTTGATTTATTATTATTAATTTGATAATTCCTTTTCTTTTAGTTATGGTTGCAAAAGAAAAGAGCTCATTCTATCATAATCATTCTCTCTCCTTACTTCATCTTCTTCTTCCTCAAGCTCAAGGTGATTCCTTCTCATGTGTTGAGAATCCCTCACCTTGAAAAGAAAACAATCCCTAGACACTCTCTACTCACTCTAGGATCAAGGGTTTAGCAAGCCGGAGATTCTAGTTCACTCCAAGTTCGAGGAAGAGCCCGAAGGTTGAACTCTCAGGTGGATCCATCTTCGACGGAAGAAGGCGACGAGGAAAGAACCATCAACCTCTACAAAGTTTGAAGAAGAAGGAGTTCAAGTTTAGGTATAACCATCTTTCCGAGTAGCTAAACTCTCTTTAGCAAGTTTGCTAGTTTTAGTTTAGGAAAAGATCCCGACTTTGTTAGTCCATGTTGCCCCATGCGCTAAAAATTTGATTTTTATACCGTTTCTGCCTCCCCGTAAGAACCGGGGGTCGCAACGTGGACTTACAGTGGTATCAGAGCCTAACTAAACTTAAACTAGCTTGGTAGTGAAGTGTAACGAAGTTCGGAACCGAAAAATCCAAAATCCAAACTTTTACAAAACCCTAGTTTCTGTTAAAAATTTTTCTGGTCAAAACAAGATTTGTTATACACCTAAAATCGGCTCAGGGTTTTGTGAGAACACCCAAGAAAAACGATCGCATGATTCCCTTAAATCGCCGCGGTTCCACGGCAATAGGTGGCTTAGACCGCGGAACCGCCGCCGTTTTGTTTCCTCTTGTGATCGTTTTTAGTGCAGTGTTCTTCTGGTAGGATTTTGGGATTTTTAAGATATATTATATGTGCCCAGATTTTCCAGAACAGAAATTTACTTTTGGGGTCCTATAATTCCGTATTTTTTTTCCGAACTTCATTGCACTTTGACTATGATGGTTATATCTGTGATGTTTGTATGTATTGAACGTCGGCTAATCGCTATAAGTCGATTAGTCGGGGTTATACATCTCTGTGATCTGTGTTTGATATTGGAATGTGTATATGAATCTGTTGGACTGTCGCGGGTGAATAGCCGGGGTGGATGTGAGATGAGCTTTTGTTTTTCTTTCATTCATTTGTAAATGAAAATTGATGTAATATTATTATTTGTATGGCCGCACAACCGGGTCGGGGTTGTAGCCGTCATTGTATAATTCTTTTTACTGTTTTTGCTCCTAGGATAGACCCATGGAGGGGTGCACAAACTGCCGAGTACTTGGCGGGTAGTTTGCCGCACCCGTAGGGGTCTTGGGTGGGGTATTTGCTATTCACCGCGACCGTGTAATCCGCTTTTCGTTGCAGGCTCGAACGGATTGCGGATTGCTAGTATATCCAATGTATTCATCTGTGATCTGTAATGTCTATCATTGCTTTATATTTAGGCGTTGCTTATGTTTTACAGCCGCGCTAGCCCAGCCCCCGCTCTGTCGTTAGTTAAGTAACCTAACGAGTGATGACGGGACCCCGTGGCGAATGCGAATGGCATAAGCGTACGTCATATTTTGGTTGTTTTCTGCAATGGTAGGATTAAATGATGGGACGCATTAAAAGAACTAATGCAAGAATATCACGCATTAAAAGAACTAATGCAAGATAATAAACCAAGTTAAAATCGTTGGAACACTTTCGAAAAACCACTCGGTTCTTTTCAAAACTAACTTTTAAATGCGGAGCTTGAGCCACTCCTTCTAAAAGCTATCTCGTTCCATCGATTATATCAAGTTCACTACGTTCACGGTTTTACCAAAACCATTCGTAGCCCTTCGTCGTTTCGCATGAATAGGCAATTGTATTCAAGCTGTGTATTTTGGCCAAAGTCAAGGCATAGTGATTGGTAGCTATTGGGTGTTCATGTGTAGCATAGATAGATGCGTTGGTTTGAGACAGTCGTGCTGCCATTTTGGCCAAAGTCAAGGGTATGTACGGATGGATCCAAATTAACCTGGAAAGTGACGGGTAGAACTTGACATGTGACTTATGATATTTTGGCCAAAGTCAAGGTCATAAGAGCATGGGGCAAAAATCCACATCGGGAGTTTCATAAGTACTGAAACTTGCTAGATTTGCATACCATTTGGAGTGTGATGATTATGGTAGGATTCCTTCATTTTCGTCACGCGATGATATTTAGATCCCGATCCTACTGTGAGTATATGCTACTCCTCGGGAAATTTCTCACTAAACGATCAATGCTATAAACCTAGTAGGTGCCTAGAAAGGTGTTAGCGGGGCTACGCCCCCAGGGAAAAGAGGTTCTTAAATTAAGGAACTTCGCGAAAGCGTTGGAAAACCTCCCTCGAAGTACCGACACTGGCCTGGCTGAACGGTTAAGCAAGTATTGTGCGGTGGGATTGATCCCGACTAATTCTTCCTTTGTGGTTTGAGGAGGGATTCGAGAGACAGTGGGAGCCATCCTGTTTAGACAAATTAAAAACCATTCTAAACTTGCAAGAGCATCGTGCTAAGTGTTTCTTCTCTCCCCCTGTAGCGACCAAATCGAAATGACTGGACTTAAGTTACTTCTAGATAAAAACATACTGACAGGGCCAAACTACAAAGATTGGCTCAGGAATGTCAAAATGGCAATCACTTACGACAAGCTGGGGTATCTTCTTACCACCAAAGCTCCCCCCGTCCCAGGTCCCACCTCCAGCGTCGCGGATAAGGAAATCCATAAGACTTGGGAGACTGATTGCGCGAAGGCCAGGTGCCTCGTGCTTGCCTCTATGGACAACGATCACCAGAGGAGGCACGAGAATATGGACTTGGAGTCCATATTTCTCCATACAAAAGAACTGTATGGAGAGCAGTCTCGTATCGCAGGATACGAAGTGTCGAAGAAGTTATTTTCGACAAAGTTGGCCATCGGATCATCGGTAGCGGACCACGTGCTTAAGATGATTGGCTACACTGAGGAGCTCGCGGAATTTGGGACCACGTTGGACAGTGAACTCTGTACAGATTTAATTCTCCAGTCCCTTCCATCCACTTACGCCCAGTTTATACTGAATTTCAACTTACAAGAAAAGGAAGTTGAACTTTCAGAACTCCTCAACATGCTGAGGAGCACAGAGGGCACCCTACAGAAGGGTAGGGAAACACCCGCTTTGTTTGTAGGAGGATCTTCCTCCTCTAGGTCCAAGGCGAAAGCCAAGGGAAAGAGGAAGAAAGCCCCCGCCAAACCAAGAGGCGGTGTTAGTAAAGTGGGTACGAAGGGAAAGGAAAAGGCAACAAAGATTGCGGGGAAGCTTGTTGGTAAAGAGGAATGCTTCTATTGTCACAAGAGTGGACACTGGAAAAAGGATTGCAGGGCTTGGAAGGCCAGGACACAGGAACTGAAGCAGGTTGCGGCTTCAGCTTCAGGTGTGTATGTTATTGAGAACTGTCTTTCTATAAACTCTACTTCCTGGGTATTGGATACCGGATCAGGATCTCATATCTGTAATTCTTTGCAGGCGTTGAGAAACCGTAGGTTTTTGAAGGCAGGTGACATGACCCTCAGAGTTGCGAACGGAGCTAGCATGGATGCTAAAGCCGTGGGGGACTATCACCTGGGAATGTCAGATGGGCATGTTTTGGTTTTGCGTAATTGCTTTTTTGTACCCAACGCAACTTGTAATATCATTTCTGTATTTTTGGTTTCTAAAGAAGGTTATGAATTTGCGTTTGTAAGTAATGTTGTAAACATTCACCTTAATCAAGTTCTGATTGGGTCAGGTACACTGAGCAATGGTATATACGTATTAAACCAACCACAGATTTTCAATGTTCAGAATACACACAAAAGAAAGTCTCCAGATATCAATCAGACTTTCTTATGGCATTGTAGACTGGGTCACATCAATGAGAGAAGGTTGACTAAGTTACATACAGAAGGATATTTGGATCCGTTCGAATATCAATCATATGCCACTTGTCAATCCTGTCTCAAAGGAAAGATGACAAAGACTCCGTTCACTGGACACGGAGTAAGAGCGAGCGAGCTCTTGGGACTCGTACACAGTGATGTGTGCGGTCCAATGTCTACACATGCGCGAAGCGGTTATTCTTACTTCATTACTTTTACGGATGATTTTTCAAGATACGGTTATGTCTTCTTACTGAAACATAAGTCCGAAGCTTTTGAAAAGTTCCAGGAATATAAGAATGAAGTGGAAAAACAGACCGGCAAAAGTATCAAGATTCTAAGATCGGATCGAGGTGGAGAATACTTAAGTGCCGAGTTCCTGAATTACTTAAAAGAGAATGGAATTCTCTCTCAGCTTACTCCTCCATACACTCCGCAACACAACGGTGTATCGGAGAGACGGAACCGAACCCTATTGGATATGGTATGGTCCATGATGAGTAACGCTGAGTTACCGCGATTATTCTGGGGGTATGCGCTAGAATCAGCTGCGTACCTTTTGAACCGAGTTCCTACTAAGACTGTGCCTACTACACCATATGAGATGTGGTGTGGGAAGAGACCCCATCTCAGTCACATTAAGACTTGGGGAAGTCCAGCTTTTGTTAAAAAGCAGCATGCGGACAAGCTCGAGGCGCGCTCAGTACTGTGTAAGTTTGTGGGATATCCAAAGAATTCCAAGGGATATCTCTTCTACTACGAGGAGGAACAAAAAGTTCTTGTTTCTCGTCATGCCCACTTTCTAGAACACCAGTTCTTAGAAAAAGAATTAAGTGGGAGCGCAGTAGAACTGGAAGAAATTCCAGAACCACAGACTATTACTGAAAGCTTAGTGGAACCAGAGGGTTCAAATGAACAGGACATTCCTACGCCACTCCGCAGAAGTAGTAGGCAGTCTCATCCGCCCGAGAGATACTACGGTTTTCTCATAGACGGGGATAGAGAGGATTGCATCATAGACTATGATGAGCCTACTAGCTTCCAGCAGGCCGTTCAGAGCGTTGACTCGGTAAAATGGCTGGATGCAATGCGGACCGAAATGGAGTCCATGTACACCAACAAAGTATGGACGTTGGACATTGCTCCGGACGGGGTAAAACCCGTAGGATGCAAGTGGATCTTCAAAAGGAAGATTGGTGTAGATGGACAGGTTGAGACCTATAAAGCTAGACTTGTAGCAAAGGGTTTCCGTCAAAGACCTGGCTTGGACTATGACGAAACCTTTTCTCCAGTGGCTATGCTGAAATCCATTCGGATCCTTCTTGCCATTGCTGCCTTCCACGATTATGAGATTTGGCAGATGGACGTAAAAACCGCTTTTCTAAATGGAAATTTAGAGGAGTGTGTCTATATGGATCAGCCAGAGGGTTTCATTCAGAGTGGGAGCAGCGGAAAGGTGTGCAAGTTGCTTAAGTCTATCTATGGACTAAAGCAGGCATCGCGGAGTTGGAACATCTGTTTTGATGAGACGGTCAAGGAATTTGACTTTGTCAAAAATCCAGATGAACCATGCATCTATAGTAGATTTGTAGCGAGAACTGTAGTATTCCTTGTTTTATACGTGGATGACATTCTCTTAGTAGGAAATGACATTCCTATGCTACAATCTGTCAAGGGTTTCTTGTCACACAGGTTCTCCATGAAAGACCTGGGTGATGCCTCTTACATCCTGGGGATCCGGATCCATCGTGATAGATCCAAGAGGATATTAGGACTTTCACAGTCCAGGTACATCGACACCGTGCTGAAAAGATTCAGTATGGAAGATTCCAAGCGTGGTAACCTACCGGCTTGTTACGGGATTACCCTCTCTAAAGAGATGTCTCCCAAGACTGATTTGGAGAGGGATCGCATGTCTATTATACCCTACGCTTCTGCGGTAGGCTCTATAATGTATGCGATGTTGTGTACCAGACCGGATGTAGCTTATGCACTGAGTGTAGTAAGCCGGTATCAGTCAAACCCTGGGGAGAAACACTGGATAGCAGTAAAGAACATTCTCAAGTACCTGAGAAGGACTAAGGAGATGTTCTTGGTGTATGGCGGAAAAGACCTCCAGATCGAGGCCTTTGCTGACTCCAGCTTCCAGAGTGACAAGGATGATTCCAAGTCCATGTCGGGTTTTGTCTTTACCCTCAATGGAGGGGCGGTGTGTTGGAAGAGTTCCAAACAGGAAACCGTTGCAGACTCGACTATGGAAGCGGAATACATCGCTGCATCTGATGCCGCAAAAGAAGCTGTCTGGATGAGGAAGTTCTTGAAAGAACTTCAGGTGGTTCCGTCCATTGTTGACCCAATACCTCTGTATTGCGACAACAACGGGGCTATAGCTTTAGCGAAGGAACCCAGGTCCCATCAGAGATCCAGGCACATCTTGAGGCGGTATCACCTGATCAGGGAGATCGTGGATCACAAGGAGATCGAGGTTCGGAGGGTTGCTTCAGAAGAAAACACTGCAGATCCATTCACCAAGGCCCTACCCCTGACTCAGTTCGAGCGGCTGATCGAGATGATAGGTCTTCGATACGCCAGTACATGGCCTTAGTGCAAGTGGGAGATTGTTAGTGTATATGCCCTAGAGGCCATTACTGTATCATACTAGTTTGTATATTACTTAATGGAAGCTTGGGATATTCACCTTGTATAAACAATCTTGCTCAATATAGTAGTATGCTACTTGGTTTGTTTCTACTTCAATGTGTACATGTGTTTATTTTGCGATATCACCTATACGCATTAGTGGAGCCCTTAGGATTTTTGCTTGATTACCAGCGTTGTGATGGCAGAAACACTAGTGGGGGCTGGGTAATCTATAAGCACATCCTTATACAGGTCCCTAGTCGCAGGACTATCGAGACAGGGCATCGATACTCCGGAGTAGACTAGCGTATGCGCTTCTCATCCCAGTGTGGGAGATGGTCTGTCCCACAGCCATCAGTACGTCGTACTGGAGATAGTATACGGGTGCTCGTTAGGTTACGGGTACACTGGACAGGACTCGTCGGGAACTGAAAGGTTGGTATTATACCTATCATCAGTTATCAGTTCCCAGGTGACATGAGTACAGCTTAGTCCGCTGACTTGACACTGGCACTTCGCCTCGAGTGTGTTCCCACTGTACTTTGATCACTACCCTACCACGGCTCAAAGGAGTCGTGCAAACAGGTAGTGGTTGGGTGCAGTCCCGAAGCACTTGGAGGCAGTGACGGTTAGACATGATTCGTCTCTCCCCGTATTGGGGGTTGACATCGCGCTGTGTCTAGGAGAGCCATTACACGAGTAGTCCCTGGCCAGGGCAAGCGAGATATATTGGTAGGCTTCCAGTGTTATCTCAGGGTGTTTTGGGCTTCACTCCGACACGACTTGTACCGCTATTGGGGGACTGACATTTTACCGCCCCCTAGGCCCGACATGCGATGTATCAGACGAACAGACCGGACTGTACGGAGAATGTCACATTCAGACTCAGTAGGAGTTCAGATGGGGTTCACCTCGTCAGCCTTCTTGTCGGCATCTACCTGGGGACCGTTACGCACAGCTAGTGCCGCTTGCGGTCTGTGGTTAAACCCACTGCCAGCGTAGTGTCGAGTCTTTAGAGTCCCACACAGAGGGTATTCGCCTCTGGGCAAAACAGAGTAGAGGTCGCATGGTTTTGCGACAGGGTTCGTTCTCATCCGCGCACTTGTGCGCGTTTTGGAGTCCGGACGGATTATACTGGCAGGCTCTGATTTGAGCCAGATACTGGTATATATTTCGGGGTTGCTTTTATATCTCGGTATTCTTGTTCCTCGGAACGAGAATGCAGGTGTGTATGCACAGTTGCTTGAGGCGGAGGATGAGGTATTTTCGGAACGGGTGCGTTTGCACAGTTGACAGTCGTCATTTTCCAAACCCTAATAGATTTATGAAATATCAATTAATAATAGTAATTAAATGAAATATTGTTATGGTTGATTTTGTTGACTTGTTGACCATGGTTGACTTGTTGACCATGGTTGACTTGTTGACCATGGTTGAATGTTGACCACCATCATGCTTTGAAAGAATTCTCCTTGATTCATGCTTACACTCATTTATTGAAAGTTATGATAGTGGTCATTCCAAATACAACCATCAACTATTTCATTTTTGATTTATTATTATTAATTTGATAATTCCTTTTCTTTTAGTTATGGTTGCAAAAGAAAAGAGCTCATTCTATCATAATCATTCTCTCTCCTCACTTCATCTTCTTCTTCCTCAAGCTCAAGGTGATTCCTTCTCATGTGTTGATAATCCCTCACCTTGAAAAGAAAACAACCCCTAGACACTCTCTACTCACTCTAGGATCAAGGGTTTAGCAAGCCGAAGATTCTAGTTCACTCCAAGTTCGAGGAAGAGCCCGAAGGTTGAACCCTCAGGTGGATCCATCTTCGACGGAAGAAGGCGACGAGGAAAGAACCATCAACCTCTACAAAGTTTGAAGAAGAAGGAGTTCAAGTTTAGGTATAACCATCTTTCCGAGTAGCTAAACTCTCTTTAGCAAGTTTGCTAGTTTTAGTTTAGGAAAAGATCCCGACTTTGTTAGTCCATGTTGCCCCATGCGCTAAAAATTTGATTTTTATACCGTTTCCGCCTTCCCGTAAGAACCGGGGGTCGCAACGTGGACTTACAGGTTCAACGTTCCCCTGCACAGTATAACATGCGGGTTCGGTCAATACATCCATATTATTATCTTTATTAGGGCATGACATGGTCGCTACCTGGAGAGAGAGAGAGAAGAAAACACTTTAGCGTATGCTCGTGCAAGATCAGATTGGTTATTATCTTATCTAATCAGGATGGCTCCCACTGGTTTTTATCAAATCTTCCTTCAAACCCTAAAAGGAAAGACTAGCCGGGATTAATTACACACTACAAGTTCGCCAATCTTTCAGCCAGGCCAGTGTCGGTACTTTGAGGGAGGTCCCCCGTGCTTTCGCACGAACCTAATTAATGTAAACCTCGTTTTCCCAGAGGCGTAACCCCATTGACACCTTTCTAGACACCTACTTGATCAACTAATTGCAATGTGTAAAACTCTCCCAGGAGTAACTCTTACTCGCAGTGGGTATCGGGATCCAACTATCTCATAGAAGGTATGCAATCTCATTGCAAATTTCAACACTTGAAATTCCCAATAATATTTTACCCCTAGTGTTCTATGACCTTGACGAATGCCAAACAACCCATAGTCCACTAGTCAAGTTCAACCCGTACATTTCTTGATTGAATTAAACCCACCCGCACGACCCTTGACGAATGCCAGACAACGCCGTACGAATACCCTAATCCAATCTGCATCATATGCATAAGCAGATAAATACTAGTTAGCTACCGTACACTACGCCTTGACGAATGCCAAACTACCGTAGCACGAATACTAAGTAGTACTTATCTGAAATGATGGAGGGCTACGACAGGTTTTTGCTGAAAAACCTATTGCGTAATGAACTTGATATCGTTGTAGAATCAAAATGAAGTTTTGAAATGGAGTGATTTTGAGGCTTTTCTAGTTTTGCTAAAGGAGTCACTCCCGGTGAAGGGATCTCGGTCCTTTCCTCATCGAATGAGGTGCGGGATATATCATATATATCACTGTGCAAAGCAAAAACCCAAAAGCAGTCAAAAAGCAAACCGAGTGTGTAGCATCTGCCAGTTATTGCTAAAGGAGTCACTCCCGGTGAAGGGATCTCGGTCCTTTCCTCATCGAATAAGGTGCAGGGTATATCATATATACCGCTGTGCAAAGCAAGAACTGTAGCTACCTGTTTTATTTTAAAATTTGATTCTACAACATCTTAGGTTTCTTTTCTTTCATTAATCACATTAATGAAGTCCCATCATTTAAATACCTAAACATCACAGATAGATATGACGTACACTTATGCCATCCGCATTCGCCTCGATGTCCCCTCGTGCACCGTTAGGTTAGGTAACTAACGACAGAGTAGGGCAGGGCTAGCGCGGGTGTAAAACATAAGTAACGTCTATATAATATATCATATATACTATATACTGTCCATCACAGAACACATCACAGATAGCGCAGCAGAAGAAACATATGAAATATTGGATATACTAGGACGTCCGTGTTTTCAATACGAGCCAGTATAAAACACGGATTCCACGGTCGTGATGAATAGCCAATCCCACACCCCTAGACCCCTACGAGAGCGGCAAGCAACGCTGCCAATTCTAGGGTTAGGAGACCCGGACTCGACTCCTCGAGTTGGTCTCCCACTGGACCCCAGAACCCGGTTACTTGTGCTCCCCTCCTTGGGTCTATCCTAATGCGGAAAAGTAAATAATATACAAAGGGTGACAACTTCCGCTACCTGGAAGTGCCCCAAATAAAAGAATATTACATACAAGTTTTTACATGAATGAAAATGAAAAACACTCATCTCACATAAAAAAAAAACCCCGGCTATTCGAACACGACTATCCAATATAACATATCCAGCAACATATAACATCACATGTCATCAACGTAAGTAAGTATGCGTACCCCAATTGTCGTTGATGTATAGCAACGAAACCGGCGATATCGACATACTGCACTTACGGTCACAGAAAAGAAAGTGTAAAACTGCAATATCTGGAATCCACATTATCCTTAGACATCATAAATGCGAAATATCACATACCTCGTATTTCATGTCTTATAATGTGAATTCCACACATTGCATCACATTCCGAATAAACAGACAGTATTAAAGTTTTCGAACGACCGATCAAATACCCAAGATTCACTAAAGCTCAACACTTGAGCAGGGTTCAAAAATCCGAAGTGTGACACAGTAGTAGCGGTCCAGCCGTAGAAGGGTCAAGCCAACGCCTCACATGTGGCACGCCGTACTGCCCCAAACCCTAAGGTTCAAAGGGCAGTTCGAGACGGTCACATAATCGAGTTAAGGTTTGTTGTCTTCTAGAGGGACCAACGCAAAAAGACTTGCACTTATCTCCAAAGTATTTAAACCCCGTGAATAGCGAGCAAATGATATTCGTTCAAACACTTCAATACTTTCTAATTTACCCCGAAAAGAAAACGAAATGAAAATTCCGATCGAAACGACGAGTCCAAAACTATCTCCAGAAATTTTCAACAGCAGATTCAGATTAAACATACTCAAAATATACTGTAGCAGGTAAGGAAAAATACTGTGCAAAATGGAGCAAAAGATCCCTTCTTATGGCCGCGGATCCGTGGCCTAAGCCTGCTTAGGCCGCGGTTCCGCGGTCAAAAGTACTGTTCATGGCCACGAATTTTCCAGTTTGTCTTATCTTTACCTGCTCTATTTTTTGAGAATTTTTAATTCTGAAAAAAGTCAGTTTTTTAAAAATTTCCAGAGAGCACCTAAAGAATCCGTATTTTTGTCCGATCGGGGTTTTCACTTCGTAAAAACGTCGCCTAATGTTCTAGGTCGGCTCTGATACCAATGAAGGGTTTGTTTAGCACCCTATGAAGAGTTTTGAAGCATCACATGTCCAAAAGTTTTTTATTGTGCTAAACAAACATGCAAAGGAATCGATCCTAGAAAATTAAGGTTACAAAACTTTAAGCTAATAAAAGTTAGGGTTTAGAGACTACAACCTTTGTAGCTCCCTACGCTAGACTCCTCGGCTACTTGGGGGTTGAATAAAACTCCGCTTGAACTCCTCGACGTCACCGATGATCCACCCGGAGTCCGCTTTGTCCAAGCTAGCGACTTTGGAAAAACCAAGAGAACACTCTAATCAAGTTGGCTAAACTTGATTAGAATGATGTTGTGGCTATGGATCTCACTTCAAAATCCTATTTTTATGAGTATTTTACTCTCTTATAAGAACTAGAGAGCAAAGCATGAAGGTTGATGAAGATGGTGGTCTTTTTTGAAGAAGAGAATGAATAATTACCAAAGAGAAAAGAAAAATAACTATATATATATTTTTCTTTCTCACAACCAACCATGGTTAGATTTAAAGATATCATTTGATTTAAGTTAAAAGCATAATAAGAAAATAAACCATGGGTTAAAAGTTAGGTGAGCATGGTAGAGTTAAGAAGAGTGTAGAAACTCTTAAATGATTTAACCCATTTTTCATTTCCTTTTGCTTTAATTTAAATCAAATAATAATCCAAAAATAACCATGGTGTAATTCTTATACATCCACCATTCTCATTGTATAAACAACCATGCTAAAGTGATGTATGTATGCATGTGTGCATGCACATCCAAATGTGCATAAACAAGAATGAATGCATACATGCATGCATACATGCATGCATACATCCAAAATAAACAAGATAGGATTTGTAGTGAGAGGCTAATGATAAATCAACACTTGATTCACTAATCCGGTCATATCACATACGACCCGACCATTAGCAAGCCGCCCAATTAATATACGGTATCCCATACACGTACTTTAATCGGGTCCAAGCGCATATCGCATACGCGCACCACAACGTTTCGCCTGGACTAGGTAACTCCTATGTGGGACTCTAAGACTCGTCAATACGCCGGCAGTGGGTGATGATCATATCAAGCACCCCCAAGCCGCAAGCGGTCAGCTAAACGTAACGGCCACCCGGGTATTGAGCGATCAGAAGAGAACAAGCGAACCTACTACAACTCCCGTCGAGCCGATCGGCGACACTTCCCGTACAGTCCGGTCTCCTCGTCTGATATGTCGCATATCAAGTCTAGGGGTGGTAAACGTCAGACCCCAATAACCGATGAGTCGTGCCGATGTGAGGCTCATAACGGGTCGAGAAACTACTGGTAACACTTACCAGCAAATCTCTGATCAGCCCTGGCCAGGGACTTCCCTGTTACGGCCAATCGAGCACAGCGCAACATCAACCCCCAATACCGGGAGAGACGAAACCCCTCCTATCGCTCATTGCCTCCATGTGACTCGGGACTGTACCCAAAGACCACCATTTTGCACGCCCTCATGGACGTGGTAAGGTGGAGATCAAAGAACAGTGGGAATCACACAAGACTCTATGACGATCTCGGGTCTACAGACTAACCTGTACAAGTGTCACCTGAGAACTGCCATCTGACGTGAGGTATAATACCATCTGGGAGTTCTCGGCGAGTCCGTCCAGTGTACCCAGTCTCCACTGAGCACCCGTATACCATCTCTGATGTCAAACACCAATGGATATGGGATCATCCATCGCCCATCACATGGGTCGAGAAGCGTATACGTTAGTCTACTCTGGTATATCGATGCCCCGTCTCGATACACCCACGACTAGGGACCTTGAAGGATGTACTTATGGACTACCATGTCCCTACTAGTATGATCTGCATCATAGTCCAGGTAGTCAAGTACACATCCTAAGGGCTTTACCAACATGTAACCATAAGACAGTTTAAAGAGACTAGTGTACATGTTAAGATAAAGAGTAACCAGATAGCATACTATCATATCGAGCAAGAAAGTCATCTCTATATATGTCCAAGCATCCAATATAATATACATCATCTGTACAATACTGGCCTCTAGGGCAAACATACAACTAACAACATGAATGGAAAGTATCATAAGATTATAATTCAAACGATTTCAAATATCCATCCTTATGTAACTTAGTTAGCCGTGTCGCATTGATATGACCAAGTCTATAATGCCATAAGAAGGATTCGTTCATTTCTGAACTCTTCCTCTTGTGTGTGTTTTGTACATTAAGGACTGTATTTTGATTGAGAATGAATATGCCATTATGTAACGAGCCTGATCCAATCAACTTTTGATCTAGGAAGATGTTCATAACATTATCCTTAACTATAAAATTATATCCTTCTTTACTTAATAAAGAAACTTATATAATATTGCACATCATGTTCGGTATATAATAGCACTCATTCAGAATCAGTGTATTACTACTTGGTAATACAAGGTGATATTGGCCAACCACTTTGGCTGCACTACTTGCACCATTCCCTACTTGTATGGAATGATCACCCTTTCCCAGTTCTCTACCTTTACGTAGCCCATGTAACAATTTACATATATGGGATCCCGATCCGGTATCTAATACCCAGGACGTAGGGTGAATTGAGAAATAGTTCTCAATAACTAACACACCCGAAAAGGTGCATCAACATGCATGTTCTCCGTTTGGGCAGCGTGAGAATCCAGATATTCTCCTATTCCCTGTTCAGTCTTATAACTCTTATAAGAAAGAACGGGACCAACGTTCCCCTGCTCAGTATAATAAGCGGGTCCAGTCAATACATCCATATTATTATCTTGATTAAGGCCTGACAGGGTCGCTACCTGGAGAGAGAGAGAAGAAAACACTTTAGCGTATGCTCTTACAAGATTAGATTGGTTATTATCTTATCTAATCAGGATGTCTCCCACTGGTTTTATCAAATCTTCCTTCAAACCCTAAATGGTAAGATTAGCCGGGATTAATTACACTTTACAAGTTCGCCAATCTTTCAGCCAGGCCAGTGTCGGTACTTAAGGGAGGTTCCCCGTGCTTTCGCACGGACCTAATTAAAGTAAACCTCGTTTTCCCAGAGGCATAACCCCGTTAACACCTTTCTAGACACCTACTTGATCGGCTAATTGTCCTGTGTAAAACTTTCCCAGGAGTAACTCTTACTCACAGTAGGTATCGGGATCCAACTATCTCATAGGAGGTATGCAATCTCATTGCAAATTTCAACACTTGAAATTCCCGATAATGCTTTTGCCCCTAGCAACTTATGACCTTAACATAGTCAACAAATCATAATTGCTAGCCAAGTTCAACCCGTCATTTCTCGATTGAATTAAACCCACCTGTATGACCCTTAACATAGTCAACAAAGTTGTACAACTAGCCTAATCCAATCACATCCCATGTTTTAGCAGATAAGTACTAATTAGCTACCGCACACTACGCCTTAACATAGTCAACAAACGTAGCACGAATACTAACTAGTCTCTATCTTAAATGACGGAGGGCTACGCAGGTTTTTCAGAAAACCATGAGCGTAATGAACTTGATATCATCGTAGAATCGGGTGATTTTTAAAAGGAGTGTTTTTTAGGCTTTTCTAGTTTCGCTAAAGAGGTCACTCCCGGTGAAGGGATCTCGGCTCTTTCCTCATCGAATAAGGTGCAGGGTATATCATATATACCGCTATGCAAAGCAAAACTGTAGTTACCCTTTTTATAAAGTTTTGATTCTACAACATCTTTGAGGTTTCTTTTCTTTTTATTAATCTCATTAATAAATCCCATCAGCTTATGCTTCCTAAGCATCACTGAAGAAACGAAAGCAGTAATATTTATATATCAACACACACACACACACACACACACACACATATAATATAAGCATTCGTCTCAGGCAGTAATATGATCTCATCACAGAACATTGCAGCAGAAGAACATATATGAAATATTGGATATACTAGGATGTCCGTGTTTTTAATACGAGCCGGTATAAAACACGGATTCCACGGTCGCGGTGTACAGCCAAACCCACATCCCTAGACCCCTACGAGAGCGGAAAGTAACACTGCCAATTCTAGGGTTAAGATACCCGGTCTCGACTCCTCGAGATGGCCTCCTACTGGACCCTAGAACCCGGTTACTTATGCTCCCTTCCTTGGGACTACCTAATACGGAAAAGTAAATAATATACAATGGTGACATCAACCTTATCCCGGAAGTGCCCCAATAAAAGAATATTACATACAAATGAATTTTACATGAATGAAAATAAAAACTCTCATCTCACATAAAACCCCCGGCTATTCAAAACGCGACGATCCAATATAACATATCACACCAACACATAATATCTCATATCATCAACGTAAGCAAGTATGCGTATCCCGATTGTCGTTGATGTATAGCAACGAAGCCGGCGATACACCACATACTACGCTTACGGTCACAGAAAAGAAAGTGTAAAACTACAACATTTGGAATCCACAATCTCTTTAGACATCGTAAATCCGAAATATCACATACTTCGCATTTCATGCCTAACTATATGAATTCCACATATTGTATCACATTCCAGATAAATAGACAATATTAAACTTTCCGATCGAATAATTAAATACCCAAGATTTCCTAAATAGCTCAACACTTGAGCGGAGTTCAAATAATTCCAGAAAATGTCACAGTAGCAATGGTCCAGCCGTAGAAGGGTCAAGCCAACGCCTTACATGTGGCACGCCGTACTGCCCCAAACCCTAAGGTTTAGAGGCAGTTCAGACGGTCACATAATCGAGTTAAGGTTTGTGTTCTTCTAGAGGGTACACCGCATTACTTGCACATTTTTCCGAAAGATTTAAACTCAAGAAAAAATTCAACACTTGAAAGTTTTTCGTGCCGGGAAAAAATGAGTTAATGATATCCGTTCGAACATTTTAACAGTTTCTAAATATCCGGTAAAAAAACGAAATTAAATTTTCCGATCGAATCAACGAATACAAAATAATCCCCAGAACACTCAACACATGAGTCAGATTAAAAATACCCTGAAATATACACTAGCAGCAACGGGCATTACTGTGCAGAAAAACAATTTTAAATCCAACTGTACGGCCGCGAATCCGCGGCCCAAGCAAGGTATGGCCGTGGTTCTGCGGCGGTCCGTACGACTTACCATCTCGTTTTCCACAGTGATGCTTATAATTCCCTGCTGATTTTTTTAGGTATTTTTAATACAGAAAAAATCACATTTTTAAAAATTGTCTGGAGAGGGGGTCTTTTTCGATATTTCGAGGTTCGATCGGAATTTTAATTTCGTATACACGTCGCCTAATGCTCTAGCTTGGCTCTGATACCACTGTAGCGTTCCTAGGCACTCTTACAAGGGTTAATAAGGCATCAAACATGCCCGAATAAAAATTTAGATGTGCCGAACAACCCAAAGCCGGGATCTTTGCTAGATTATCAGGGTTTCACATGCAAGTAAATATCTTTACAACTAAAAGTGAGGGATTACAACCTTTGTAGTCCGCTCCTTCGCTTCATAATCTCCGAGTAGAAGTTCCTTCGCCGCGATTCATGATCTCCCGGACTCAAGAGAGGCCCCACAACTCGAACGATCAATGCTAGCTTGTAGTCTTCCTTTTCTCCGATGATCTACCTCGAAGTTTCTATAACTCAAACTCTCTCTCTAATGTGGTGAACACCCTAATCTAATTGGCTAGATTAGATGAGGATGATGGAGTAGGAATATTTCTCTCTTTTGTTTTCAAATTCTCACTTTTATTCACCACAAAATGAAAAAACTAGAAAGCTTTTTCAAAGCTCAAGGTTGAAGAAGAAGAATGAATGGATAATTCCTTTTGTGATGAATGATGAATTATTGTAGTGGTTACAAATCTAACCATGAGTTAATCATGATAGAGTTAACTCATGTAGAGAATTAACTAGAGGTTGAGGTTTGTATTGGGTTAAAAAAAATATCTTCACAAAATATCAAGCTTAAGGATAAAGTCAAAGCTTCATGAAGCTTCATAGAAGCTTCATGCAAAAGCTAACCCTAATCCAAACCCTAACAAAGTTTAAACCCTAAACCGTTGTTAAATTTGTAACCCTTACATGTTACAATATTATATATCACATATACAATATATTTTGTAACAATAGAAAATAATACAATTAACATATATGGCATATATATCAATGTATTATCCCGTGAGAAAATGAATCAATAAAGCGAGCTTATATTAGTTAATATAACATAATATATCACATATATAATTATATATTAAATTATCGAATCAACACTTGATCCGATAACCCGGCTATATTACATATAACCGACTAATATAACATGTACCATTTCATCGAATCAACACTTGATCCGATGACCCGGTTATATCACATATACCCGGCCGATATCTCATATCGCGAGAATACAATACGGAATCTCATATCGTATTATTCTCGGTCCCGCACATATCATATATGTGCTTCTACTCCGTTTTGCCTGAGCCAGGAAATCTCTGTGTAGGACTCTAAAGAATCGTCAATATGCCGGCAGTAGGTGATGATTAAATCAAATACCCACAAGCTGCAAGCGGTCAGCTAAACGTAACAGCCACCCAGGTATTGAGCGATCAGAAGATCAACAAGCAAGCCTGTACATTCTCCTGTGAATCCAATCAGTAACACTCACGTACAGTCCGGTCTCTTCGTCTGATATGTTGCATATCTAGTTTAGGGGTGGTATACGTCAGACACCAATAACCGATAAGTCGTGTCGATATAAGGCTCATAACGGGTCGAAAAACTACTGATAACTCTTACCAGTTGCACTCCATATCAGCCCTGGCAAGGGACTTCCAGTTATAGCCAATCGAATACAGCACAACATCAACTCCCAATACCGGGAAAGACGAAACCCCTCCTATCGCTCATTGCCACCATGTGATTCGGGACTGTACCCAAAAGCCACCGTTTTTCATGCCCTCTTATACGTGGTAAGGTGAAAATCAAAGCACAGTGGGAATCACACAAGACTCTATGATGATCTCGGGTCTATAGACTAACCTGTACCAGTGTCACCGGAGAACTGCTATCTGACGATAGGTATAATACCATATAGGAGTTCTCGGCGAGTCCGTTTAGTGTACCCAGTCTCCACTGAGCACCCGTACACCATCTTTGATGTCAAACACCAATGGATATTGGATCATCCATTGCCCATCATATGGGTCAAGATGCGTATACGCTAGTCTACTCTGGTGTATTGATGCCCTGTCTCGATACGCCCACGACTAGGAACAATTATAGGATATACTCTTTGACTACCCAGGCCCCACTAATGTGATCTCATCACAGTCCCAGTAGTCGAGTACATATCCTAAGGGCTTTATCAACATGTGAGAGCAAGACAGTAAACTAATACAAGTCAACATGTTAAGACAAAGTGAAACCAAATAGCATACTATCATGACGAGCAAGAAAGTCCTCTCTCTATATATATCCAAGCATCCATCATAATATACATCATATGTACAACAATGGCCTCTAGGGCATATATACACAACTAACACGGTAGCTGTGTGTTGCTTGTCTGTTGCATGGATATGCATTGGTTTAGGACAGTCGTACCACTTTGTTGGCCAAAGTCAAGGGTGTGTGCGGATGGGTCTAAATCAATCAGGACAATGACGAGCAGAACTTGACTTGCGGGTTACGATTTGTTGGCCAAAGTCAAGGTCATAAACCGCTTGGGGTAAAAATCATATCGGGAGTTTCAAACATACAGGAAACTTGCCAGGCTTACGCATAACTTCTAGAGTGTGGTGACTTGAGTGGCTTCCATCAAGTTATCAAGCGGTGATAGTTGGATCCCGATTCCTACTGATGAGTACGATAACTCCTCGGGTGATTCCGACTAATTCTCTTTTTGGGGTTGGAGGAGAATTCGAGGAAACAGTGGGAGCCATCTAGATTAGATAAACTGATTAACCATTCTGATCTAGGTTAGAGTGCATGCTGAATGTTTCTTTTCTCTCTCTCTAGCTGCGACTATGACCCGACCTTTGATTAAAACTCATGAAACCAAGTTAACCGAACCTTCGTAAAACACTTTGGCTTTTGGAATGTCACGGTGTCGCATACATCATTGCCACTTCTATATGACCTTTGCTTTTCTTCGGAACACCTCGTATCACTACGAACGTCCACTTCCATTGGATAAATCCATCGTATGGTTATATACGAACTCGAAGGATCTGATTCGAGGATGGATTCTGGTTCTGGAGAGATTGAATAGGATTATTCGGTTGTCTTTTCTCTTTACCTTCTCTCAGGTTGTGAGGGCTCCTAGGATTAGGAGAGGGTACACCTATTGAGCTTATTGGATAGTCTTCCTCCAGACCATAGGCAGGTGCCGAACGGTAGGGAAGGAAGAAAACCAACAAGCTTAACTGTGGTGTACAGAAGGTAATAAGTAAAGACATATAAAGGGATTAGAATAATGGCAAAGGAAAATGTGACCACCATCATTCAAGACAAAACCGTGTATACCCCTGCCTCTCCCACATTCACTTTGGATTTCTCCGGAACACTCCGTATCACTACGGATAACCACTTCCATTGGATAAATCCATCGTATAGTTACATACGAAGTCGAAGGAACTTTTTCGAGGATGGATTCTGGTTCAGGAGAAATTGAATTGAATTATTCAGATGTCTTTTCTCTTTACCTTCTCTCAGGTTGCGAGGGCTCCTAGGATTAAGAGAGTACACCTATTACGCTTATTGGATAGTCTTCTTCCAAACCTTAGGCTGGTGCCGAAGGGTACGGAATGAAGAAAACCAATTGGCGTAAAGGAGGTGTACAGAAGGTAATAAGTAAAGACATAATAAATGGATTGCAGTGAGGCCAGGTAAGTATATGGTTACTGTCATGATTCAGGATAATAGAAGAGGCGTTACTAGAAATACCAGTTAACCCTTTTGAAACATTTTCATGTTTCAGTTTCACTGTGCAATGTTAATTGAAATCTGTTTTCCCAATTGAAATCTAACTCCAGGGTATGTATTTAACAGATCAGTTTCTTACATCTGTATGTTATTACAGATGGTGAGTGGGAGTAAGATATTGGGAATTACGTGATTAGATCCTCTTTATATCGGAATTCGTTGTAATTGGTGATATTTGAGGAAATCATCTGGATTTTGCCGAATGGCAAATATTTGGTTTTGAATATCCGTTGTTGTGCACCAATTTCAAACTGATATATCTGTACATTTATTTTATAAAGTGAGATATAACTTTTTGATATTATGTCTGTGACATTTACCTATATCAGCTGGTGATTAGGTAAGATGCATTCAACAGTGGTGTAATTGTTCTTAACTATCCTACAGTTTTTCAACCTACGACGCACGGGGTTTGAGTTGTTGAACTCAGGGAACTTATATAAAGTATTGTATGTTATCCAGTGTCCATTAGGACTATGGGGTTGGTACTCGCACTGTATTCTGTTTACTCATAACTTCTCTGATTCTAGACATGTATTTCGTTGAAGTGCAAGGTTTAGATTTTGAGAAGTTATAGGTATAAGAATAAAGTAGAGAACCATTTATTGTAAGTATCAGGATTCTTCGAGGAAGTCGAAGATGTAGATACTTGTGTTTGGTATTCCATTGATAGTAATGTTTTTAAGAACTTGCTTCTCTTTTGGGTTACTCATATATAGATGCACTCATAGATGAG
Source organism: Agapanthus africanus (assembly GCA_030015575.1). Classification (NCBI taxonomy): domain Eukaryota; kingdom Viridiplantae; phylum Streptophyta; class Magnoliopsida; order Asparagales; family Amaryllidaceae; genus Agapanthus; species Agapanthus africanus. The sequence continues at coordinate 30,217 of JASDDO010000280.1, read as the reverse complement.
TAATACTGATTGTCCTCTTTCCATTTGGTAGATATGCACTGGAGACAGCTGCATGATTTTGAATCTGGTTCCAAATTAGATTAGTGCTTTTGTTTCTATATTAGATATATATAGAATCAATTTATATCTTAACGATGTTAAGGTATAGGGAGTTGTCCGGCTGATGCTTAAAACCAGAATCCGGATAAACTCAAGGCACGTTTCAGTAATGGCTGTTTGTGGGTTATCCCGGGCTTTGACGAGGGTTAACTTTCTACCATCAGGAAGATAAATATTTACATTGTTCTTGACTCGCCACAGTTTTAGTAAAATGGATTTTTTCAGAAAAACAAAAGTGGGAGTATGGTAGAACTGGAAGTTATTCCAGAACCACAAACGATTACTGGAAATTTAATAGAACCTAAGGATTCAATTGGATTTGATGTTCCATTAGCCACTTCGCAGATTTGGTGGGTAACCTCAGGCACCCGAGAGGTACTTCGGTCTTCTCAGAGACGGTGACAGGGAGGTTCTTGTTTACCCAGACTTGCCATTGCTGCTGTTCTAGACTATAAGACCCAGCAGGAGGATGAGTATAGCGTCGTTCTAAACTAGCTTTAGAAGTGCACGTGTATATGATTCTACCAGAGGGTTGTTGTAGTCAGCGGAAGCATAGTAGGCAAGTAGCTTATGTCTATTTATAGGCTAAAGTAGGTATAGCGGAAATAGATCATCTAATTTTGATGTGACAGTCATAAGCTTTGACTTCATCAGAATAGGAGATGGATCTGCTAAGAAGGTAGTAGAGAGTGATGTCCAGGTATTGGGATGACATGCACTTGATAGGAAGAGATATTCCTATACTACGATCAGTTGTACTATGGTTGTCATAAAGTTGTTTCTCCACACAGGATATGGATGTAATATCAGGGTTTCTTGTTACTAGATCTATGGTTTTAGATCTAGATTTGGAAAGTATCCTAATCTGGGTATTTTGACATTAAATGGACGGCTCCTGGCATGGTGGTCTACCTGCAGGTGATGGGGTCAACCTCTCTAAAGGTGTCTTACAGACTAAAGGGGAGAGGGATCTACATGATTAGCATATCACTTGCTTAGGCAATTGAGTTAATCATGAAATGTCAAGTACCACACCGGATATTGTTTTTTGCACTAGCTGCAATAAACATATATTAATCCAATCCTGGAGAAATATTGGGAAGTAGTTTATGAACATAAGTGAATGTTCTTGGGATATGGTAACGGCAGCTTTCTTCAGGAGACGGTTATCATTTCAGGCTTCCAAGATGACCTGGATGACAGAGTAACTGTCAGAGTTATAGTTTTCCCTCTTCTGAGGGACGGTATGTTGGACAGGTGGTCCAAGCGAGTACTGAGGAAAGGCATGGCGCATGATACTGATTAAATTCAGTGGACGATACAGTCTAAGTAGTTTGCTGGATTTGGAGTTCATTTGAGAACTGGGTCCCATCAAATATCCAGACAAATTCTAAGACATGTATTGCTCATTTCGGGAGATAGTTTTCTCCGCGAAGTTGAGATATAGAGAGATACAGAAAGAAACATTGGAGCGGATCCACTCACTGAGGCTATTTTTCGAACGCATTTGTTTCCTAAACGAGCTTTGCGAAACTGATAAGTAGAGAAGTTGGGTGTTCGGTATCACACGGGCTGTGAGTATGTCGCAATAATTGGCCTTAAGTGCAAGTGGGAGATTGTTGGCTATAGTGCCCTCAAGGCAATTATCATAGTCGCGGACTTGTGATTATGATGATTGAGTGAGGACCTATACCGATAAAACAGTCTTACTCAAGATGATAGTATGCTATCTGGTTTGTCTTTATCATCATGTACGTGTTGATAGAGCCCATAGGATTCTTGCTTGACTACCAGCATTATGATGGCGATCATATATGTGGGAGCTGGGGTCTATAAGCACATCCTTAAATGTCCCTAGTCGTAGGAGTATCGAGACCGGGCATCGACACTCCGGTGTAGAGTAGTGTATACTGATCGAAACCCCGACGAGGGGCGGTGGCTAGGTATCACAAGCCATTGGTGTTAGTTTGTTCACTTAAGATAGTATACATGTGCTCATTGGGTTATGAGTACACTGGATGGACTCACCGGAAACTTGCTAGTTGGTATCATACCTATTGTCAGATAGCAGTTCCCAGGTGACATGTGTACAGATTAGTCTGTCGACCTGAGATCATCATTTGTCTCGTGTGAGTTCCCACTGTGCTTTGATTTCTACCCTACCACGGCTCAAAGGAGTCGTGAAAACAGGTTTTAGTTGGGTACAGTCCCGAGCCACAAGGAGGCAATGATCGGATCATCGGGGATTCGTCTCTCCCGGTATTGGGGATTGATGTCGCGTTGTGTACGGATGGCCATTACCATAAATCTGTGGCCACGGTGGACGAGAATTACCGATCCAGGATCGATAGTTTCTCAGATGGTGATGGGTTTCATACCGACAGTAAATGTCGCATTGTAAGGGGTCTGACTTTATCCACCCCCTTAGACTCGATATGCGATACTCTTAGACGAACAGACCGGACTGTACGGATATTGTCACTGTCAGGCTCAGTAGGGGTTCTGCATGAGTTTGCTCGTCGGCCTCCCTTTCGCTCAATACATAGGTAGCCGTTACGTATAGCTAGTGCCGCTGATGTGCTTGTGGTTAAATCCACTGCAAGCGTATTGACGAGTCTTTAGAGTCCCACACATAGGGTTTTCACGGTTCAGGCAATATGGTGTATATGAGGTATGTTGATACATACAGGTGTCCGATTAAATATGTGCACATGCTGCGCAGACTTTAATCGGATGGTTGATAATAATAGCGGTTTAGGATTAAGCCGGATTATTAAATCAGATTTTGATTTAAAAATTTATATATGTATTTGAATATATGTATTCTAGTATTATTGTTCACTATTCGTTTTCTCTCTTGGCTATTCGTATTTTTGGTACGAATACGCGTATATGTATTCGATACATGTACCGGGAAGTATTCCGTATTTTATACGGAATAGCTTCTAGAAGATGCCACCTCATTACTGATTTTTAGAAAATCATTTGCTTTTAAATGAGGTGGAAAAGGTGACATAAGTCAAGTCATGGGTCAAAGCATAGATACAAGGTACGGTTTGCTTTGTTTAATTAAAAAAAAGAAAATGATATTTTTTGTGGGAATGAGAGAGGGGGGCCGACCACTCTAGGAGTGGGTTTTTGATTTTCATTTGGCTCATGATTTTGTTACACTACACTAGCCCATTCTCTCATTCTCTTAAGAAAAAGACTTAGCCATTCTAATTCATGCAAAAAGCTTCATCACCTCCATTCATCTTCTATGGATGCTCTCTTGAGCTCATGGGTAGAGAGAAAATTGTAGTGACACTTTCATGCACCCCTACACTCCATAGCTAGCGACTTTGGAGTGTAGGTGACCTCGTTTGTCGAGGTTGGAGCTTGCGTCGTTTCCCTCGGGTGGATCATCGGAGATGGAGGAAGACCGGCGACCAAACTACATCAAGGAGCCGCTAGGAGCTTGGAATGAAGACCGAAGGACACGGATCAACTCGGTATAACGATTCTAACTCTTAGAGAGCATGCTAGTTTAGGGTTTAATGTCGATCCGTAAATCGTGTAGCGGTAGCGCCAGTTTAGAAAAAAAAAATTCCGCATTTTGGCCGCGTTTTGATGGTCGGACGCTGCCGGAACCCTTCATATACCTACTTGTACATCCATATTGGCGCACATGCACATTGTACACCCATACTTGCGTATATACCTACTTGTACATCCATATTGGCGCACATGCACATTGTACACTCATACTTACGTATACCTACTTGTACATCCATATTGGCGCACAGGCACATTGTATACTCAAACATGCGTATATACCTACTTGTACATCCATATTGGCGCACATGCACATTTTACACTCATACTTGTGTATATACCTACTTGTACATCCAGATTGGTGCACAAGCATATTCTACACCCATACTTGCATATATACCTACTTGTACATCCATATTGGCGCACATGCACATTGTACACCCATACTTGCGTATATACCTACTTGTACATCCATATTGGCGCACATGCACATTGTACACCCATACTTCCGTATATACCTACTTGGACATCCATATTGACGCATAAGCATATTGTACACTCATACATGCGTATATACCTACTTGTACATTCATATTGGCGCACAGGCATATTGTACACTCATACTTGCGTATATACCTACTTGTACATCCATATTGGCGCAAAGGCATATTGTACATTCATACTTGCGTATATACCAACTTGTACATCCATATTGGCGCACAGGCATATTGTACACTCATACTTGCGTATATACCTACTTGTACATCCATATTGGCGCACAGGCATATTGTACACTCATACTTGCGTATATACCTACTTGTACATCCATATTGGTGCACAGGCATATTGTACACTCATACTTGCGTATATACTACTTGTACTGTTGGAGATAGTGCCCTCAGAGTCAATTATTGGATCACAGGCACGTGATTGCAATGATTGAGGGAGGACCTATCCCGGTACGACAGTCTTACTCGAGATGATAGTTTGCTATCTGGTTTACCTTTATCATCGTGTACTGCTTTAGGTGACCTGACAGGTCGCTATTGCACGTTGATAGAGCCCCTAGGATTCTTGCTTGACGACCAGCAGTATGAGGGCGATCATATACGTGAGAGCTGGGGTCTACAAGCATATCCTTAAAAGGTCCCTAGTCGTGGGAGTTTCGAGATAGGGCATCGATTCTCCAGAGTAGACTAGTGTATACAGTCGAGACCCCGACGAGGGGCGGTGGCCGGTCTCACAAGCCACTGGTGTCAGTTGGTTCACCTAAGATGTATACAGGTGCTCATTGGGTTATGAGTACACCGGACAGGACTCGCCGGGAACATGCTAGTTGGTCTTATACCTGACGTCAGATAGCAGTTCTCAGGTGACATGTGTACAGGATAGTTCATCGACCTGGGGATCGTCATTTGTCTCATGTGAGTTCCCACTGTGCTTTGATTACTACCCTACCACGGCTCAAAGGAGTCGTGCAAACAGGTTTTAGTTGGGTACAGTCCCGAGCCACATGGAGGCAGTGAGCGGATCTTCAGGGGTTCGTCTCTCCCGGTATTGGGGGTGAGGTCGCGCTGTGTCTAGGAGAGCCATTACACGAAGTCCTTGGCCAAGGCAGGAGATTTACTGGTAGGTATTCCAGTAGTATCTCAGGGTGTTCTGGGCTACACTCCGACACGACTTGTACCGCTTTTGGGGGTCTGACTTTTACCCACCCCCTAGGCCCGACATGCGATGCTCATAGACGAACGGACCGGACTGTACGGATATTGTCACTGACAGGCTCAGTAGGGTGTCAGGATGAGTTCGCTCATCGACGTCCCTTTTAGTCAATAGCTGGCGGCCCGTTACGTATTGGCTTATACCTCTGACGTGCTAATGGTTAAATCCACAACCATAGTATTGACGAGTCTTTAGAGTCCACCACACTTTCAGTTACTCAGCTTTCGGGCGAAAAGCTGTAGAGGCCGTATGGAGATATGGCAGGGTTCGATCAGATACGTGCGGTATTGCACAGATCGTGATCGGACAGTTTTTACTAGCCGGCTTTGGCTTAAGCCGGATCCTAGTATTTGATAGTGTAGTTTTGTCTCTTTACATTTGTATTTCGGTCAAAATACAAATGCGGGTGTGTATGCACAGTATCGGGGTTTTCCTGTAATTTATTATGGGACCAGTTTTCTGGGGTTGCCAGTTTGCATTCCGTTCCGGCCGGTTTTCTCTTTTTCCTTCCCGGTCGGACTTTTCGTTGGAGGGTGTTAATTGCAAGTTTGCAATTAACATTTTGTTGAGGGGGTTTCTTGCAAAAGGATTGATTATGATATCTTCCCTCCATCACTTGCATTAAATAAGGTAAGGATGGGTATGGGTTTGCTTAATCTTTATCAATTCTTTTTCCACTTGAAAATTCCATTCTTTTTCCCACCCATTTTTATTTGAGGGGCCGACCTCTTTTGCAGCAGGGACTTGATTATTTTATGAAGTGAGGCATGGGCCAATTTAGTGTGCTGGAGTGCAACATGATTGTGATGGGGTTTAATTAATAATTAAAAAGGTGGCATGTGATATTGTGAGTGGGCTGATGCTTTGTGAGATTAATTTGAAGGGGCTCATTTTTCTTACACAGCAAGAGAGAGTGAGGTGCACAATGTGTGTGCAGGGGAGCTCATTTTTAGTTCTGGCCGAGCTCTTCATTTAGCTTGCTCCCTTTTCCAGCAAGTTCTATGGCTTCTTCTTTTGCACAAATTCCTCCATCATGGCAACTATCCTAAACCCCAAAGAGAGAATTATATTACACATTCTACAGCAAATCTTGGGCACGTCGACTAGCCAGCTTCGTGCCCGAGTTGTCTTGGCATTGAGGTGGGAGCCCGTAAAAGACGTAGGCGATGTGGTGCCCTTCCGGCGACGAGATGGCGACCACCGGATTTTCCGCGGGAGATCGGGACGACGGCGAGAAGACCGGAGGACTCGGATCACTCGGTATATCTCTTCCCTTTCTTGTTAGTTACCTAGATCTAGTTTAATGGCCCGATCCGGGGTTTAGTGCGCGGTGGTGCCGGTTTGCTAAGTCCGCAAAATTAAAGTTTATCACCGTTTCCGCATTTGGCCGTCGGGTTGACGGCCGGGGCGCCGCCGTGCACTTACAGTGGTATCAGAGCCTCGCCATTAACTTCGTCTAGCTTCGTTTGATGTGTTTTTCAGTTCCGATCGACCAAAATTCCAAAAACCGTATTTTTCCCTTCACATCAGTTTCTGTTGAAATTTTTTGAAGTCTAAAAATTTTTCAGGTAGTCTCAGAATGATATGCAGGGAGTTCTAAGAACTCTGGAAAAATTCGACACACTGATCTCTCATACAGAGCGCGGAACCGCGGCCACACCCTTCTATTGGGCCGCGGTTCCGCCACAGTCTAGAGGTTTCAGTGGGCCATCTTTTTCCAGTGGGCTTCAGGGTAGTAATTAGGGGTTTTGGAATATTAAAATTGGGCCAATTATTTCTGTGAGTGCTACAGTATTGCTTGGGGGCCCACTTGTTAATTTTTTGGTCAATCGGAAAATTTTAAACACATTTTTCACAGTATTTACATTATATCTGCGACCGTGAATGTCACTCGATCGGTAAATCCGGTCTAACTGCTATAGCCCGGTTAGACGGATTTGCGAACGTGATTTTCACGTTGATGTTCTGTGTTTTGCTGTGTTGTTGTGGATCGGTCGTGGGGGATAGCCTGGATGCAATGCTAGTACTGTTTTTGTTGTATTATGTACATTTGATATTGCGGGGCGAGCGTCCGACATGTGGACTGCCGTCACTGCCTGTTTGTATTATTCTTTTGGGGCACGACCTGGTTGCGGTCGATGTACCCGGTGTATGTATATTTTACTTTCTGTACTAGGGTTACCCCACGGAGGGGTGCACGGATAGCCGGGTTCTAGAGGGCAACAAGCCCGCATCTCATGGCATTGGGACGGAGGGGGCTTCACTCCAGGATTGGCTGGCTATTCGCCGCACTCGTAGGGGGTATAGGATTTCATTGCACAGGCTATCCACACGACCAGGGGAACGTCGGGTTTCAGTAGTGGCTCTGTGAAACCCGGGGATCCCAGATATCTGTATTGTTCTGTGATGCTGTACATTTCTGTGATGTTGCATTTTATTCACGCCTTGAGCGAAATACTATATATTAGTAGATGTTGTATATGTTTTTCATCCGCGCTAGTCCAGTCCCCGCTCTGCCGTTAGTTAGCTAACCTAACGGGTGATGACGGGACCCAGTGGCGAATGCGGATGGCATATACGTACGTCAGTATATTTTCGTTCTTTGTGGTGTGATCAATTGATGGGACTGCATTGATTCGGATCAATGCAAGTTAAACAAACCTATTCTGATGTTGTTGGAACACTTTTCAAAAAGCTGTTATTGCAAGGACGTTCACTTTTGTTTTGCATCGTGGTATTCATTTGGAATATCCTGCTCCTCAGTCGACGAGGCAAGGGCCGAGATCCCTTCACCGGGAGTGACCCCTTGGACAGAAGTTTGCGTCAGGGCATTAACTTCACTATAGCCGATTACTTTTGCTTTGCATCGTGGTATTCAGTTGGAATATCCTGCACCCCATTCTACGGGGAAAGAGCCGAGATCCCTTCACCGGGAGTGACCTCTTTAGTAAAGGTTTTCGTCACTATATTTTCTAAAAAGCTATCCGTTCCTTCAACGATATCAAGTTCATTACGTTAAAGGTTTTCGCCAGAAACCATTCGTAGCCCTCCGTCGTTTCAGACAGGTAGCACGTAGTATTCATGCTATGTTTGTTGACCTTCGTCAAGGCATAGTGCATGGTAGCTGCTTGTTGCTTTTCTGCTGCATAGATAGATGCGTTGGTTTGGGACAGTCGTATAGCCTTGTTGACCTTCGTCAAGGGCTTGTACGGGTGGGTTCAAATTAACCTGGACAATGACGGGTGGAACTTGACATGTGACTTATGATTTGTTGACCTTCGTCAAGGTCATAAGAGCATGGGGCAGAAATCACATCGGGAGTTTCAAAAGAACTGAAACTTGCCAGATATGCGCATACCTTCTGGAGTATGATACCGTGAGCGGATTCCGTCACGTTATCATGCGATGAGAGTTGGATCCCGATTCCCACTGATGAGTTGGTTTACTCCTCGGGTGACCCCGACTAATTCTTCTTTCAGGTTTGGAGGAGAATTTGAGGTACAGTGGGAGGTTTCCAGATTAGATAAATTGATAACCATTCTGATCTTGGTTAGAGTGCACGCTGAGTGTTTCTTTTCTCTCTCTCTTGGCAGCGACCATTGACCCGACCCTACGAATATGACTCAGTGACCAAGTTAACCGAACCCTCTTAACACTGGCTTTTGGATTGTCAGAGTTGCAGACCTCATTGCCACTCCTACTTTTACCCTTTTCTCCAGGACACCCCGTATTACTACGAACGTCCACTTCCATTGGACAAAACCATCGTATGGTTAGATACGAACTCGAAGGAATTCGAGGATGGTTTCCGGTTCTGGAGAAAACGGATAGGATTATTCAGTTGTCTTTTCCTTTTACCTTCTCTCAGGTTGCGAGTACTCCTTGCTTTAGGAGATAGTACACCTATTACGCAAATTGGATAGTCTTCTTCCAAACTTTAGGCTGGTGCCGAACAGTGGGGGATGAAGAAAACCAATTAGCATAACGATGATGTGCAGAAGGTGTTAAGATTAAGACAAAGTAAGGGATTAGTAAGAGGGCAAAGTAAATTGCGACTGATATTCACGACCAAACCAAGTATTTCTTCGCCAATCCTAAATCACCTTTGTATTTCTCCAGGACACTCCGTATCACTACGAAGATCCACAGTTTATTGGATACTCCATCGTATGGTTATATACGAACTCGAAAGGAACTTGTTCCAGTTCGGGGATGGATTCTGGTCCAGGAGAAATAGGAATAAGGTTTATTCGGTTGTCTTTTATCTTCACCTTCTCTCGCATTGCGAGTGCTCCTAGGACTAGGACAGTACACCCATTATGCTTATTGGATAGTCTTCTTCCAAACCATAGGCTGGTGCCGAACGGTAGGGAAGGAAGAAAACCAATTGGCCTAAAGGGATGTGCAGAAGGTAATGACTAAAGACATATAAAGGGATTTGGAGAGGTGGCAAAGAATTATACGGTTATAGTTGTGAATCTGGATAATGGAAGAGGCATTACTAGGAATACCAGGATACCCCATCGAAACATTTCAATGTTTCAGTTCAACTGTGTACTATTAAAAGAAAACTGATTTCCCGATTAGACACTTGCTCCAGGGTATGTATTTACCAGGTATGATTCTCACATCTGTATGGTTTTACAGATGATGAGTGGGAGTAAGTTATCGGGAATTAGGTGATTATCCTCATTTTATCGGGATTCGTTGTAATCGGTGATATTTGAGGAGATCACCTGGGCTGTTTGCCGGTCGGCAAATATTTGGTTTTGAATATCCGCTGTTGTGCACCAATTTCAAATTGATATATCTGTACGTCTATTTTCATAGAGTGAGATATACCTTTTGATATTATGTCGATGACATTTACCTTTATCAGTGGATGGTTAGGTAAGGAGCATTAAACAGCGGTGTAATTCTTCTTAACCATAAGTACAGTTTTCAACCTACGACACACAGTGAAAGAGTTGTTAGACTCAGCGGACTTATACAGAGTATTGTATGTTGTCCAGTGTCCATTGGGACAGAGGGGTTGGTCCTCATACTATATTCTGTTTACTTTTAACTTCTCTAGTTCTTAGACATGTGTTTCGTAGAAACACAGGGTCTAAGTTTTGAGGAGTTATAGGTATTTGAATAGAGTAGAGAACCAGGTGTAGCAAGTATCGGGATTCTTCAAGGTGATCGAAGATGTAGATACTCGTATATGGTATTCAGTTGATAGTAATAATAAAGAGAAATTGCTTCTCTTTCAGGTTACTCATAATTGGAAGCATTCCTAAGTTGAGTAACGCTGATCGGCCTCTCTCCATTTAGTTGACATGCACTGAAGACAGTTGCATGATTTGAATCTGGTTCAATTAAATCAGTGCCTCTAGTTCTATATTGGATATAGTACAGTTCATATTTTAACATTGTTAAGGTACGGGGAGTTGTCCGGCTTATGATTAAAACCAGACTCTGGATAACTCGAGGCACGTTTCTGTAATGGCTGTTTGTGGGTTGACCCAGGCTATGACGAGGGTTGACTTTCTACCATCTGGCAGATCAATAGAAATATTGTTCTAGACTCGCCACAGTTTTATTAAAAATGAATTTTTCAAAAACAGTAGTGGGAGTATGGTAGAACTGGAAGCGATTCCAGAACCGCAAACGATTACTGAAGATTTGATAAGGAACCTAAAGATTCAATCTGATTTGACATTCCATTGGCCACTCCGCAGATAAGGTGGGTAACTTCAGGCACCCGAGAGGTACTCCGGTAGGCTCAAGGACGGTGACAGGGAAGTTCTTGTTTACCCACACTTGCCATTGCTATTGTTCCAGGCTGCGAGACCCGGTGGGAGGATGAGTATAGTGTCGTTCTAAACTAGCTTTAGAAGTGCACGTCTATATGACTCTGCCAGAGGGTTGTCGTAGTCAGTGGGAGCAGCGGAAGCATTGGTGGACATCAGGCTTATGTCTATAGACTAAAGCAGATATAGCGGAGATAGATCATCTATTTCTGATGTGACAGTCATAGGTTTGACGTCATCAGAATAGGGGATGGATCTGTTGAGAAGGTAGTAGGGTGTGATATCCGGGTTTTGGATGACATACACAAAGTAGGAAGTGACATTCCTATACTACGATCGGTCATACTTTGGTCGTCACACAGTGGTTTCTCCACAAGGGATTTGGACATTATATCAGACATACTGGTTACTAGATCTATGGTTGTAGATCTAGATTTGGGTGGTTTCCCAATCAGGGTACTTAGACAGCATTCTAAGAGTATTTAGAATGGACGACTCCTGGCACGGTAGTGTACCTGCAGGTAATGGAGTCACCCTCTCTAAAGGTGTCTTATAGACTAAAGTAGAGAGGGATGTGCATGATTGGCAAATCACTTACTTAGGCAATTGAGTCAATCATCAGATGTCAAGTACCACACCAGATGTTGTTCTTGCACTAAATGCAATAAGTTGATATTGATCCAATCCTGGAGGAACAGTCGGAAGCAGTTGTAGAACATAAGTGAATGTTCTAGGGATATGATAACGGCTGCCTCCTTTAGGAGACGGTTATCACTCCAAGCTTCCAAAGTGACATGGACGACAAGGAGGTTGTCAGAGTTATATTTTTTCCTTCTGACGAGGGGCAGTATTTTGGACAGGTGGTCCAAGGCAATACTGAGGGTGGCATGGCGCAGGATACTGATTAAGTTCAGTTGACGATACAGTCTAAGAAGTTTGGATTTGGAGTTCATTTATGATCTTGGTCCCATCAGACATCCAGACACTCTAAGACAGGTATTGCTCATTTCGGGAGATGGCTTTCTCCGCGAACTTGAGACATAGAGAGACATAGAAAGAAACATCAGAGCGGATCCACTCACTGAGGCTATTCCTCGAACGCAATAGTCTCGCAAACGAGCTTTGTGAGACTGACTAGTAGAGGAGTTGGGTGTTCGGTATCATACGGGCTGTGAGTATGCGACATCGCAATAATTAGCCTTGAGTGCAAGTGGGAGATTGTTGGAGATAGTGCCCTCAGAGTCAATTATTGGATCACAGGCACGTGATTGCAATGATTGAGGGAGGACCTATCCCGGTACGACAGTCTTACTCGAGATGATAGTTTGCTATCTGGTTTACCTTTATCATCGTGTACTGCTTTAGGTGACCTGACAGGTCGCTATTGCACGTTGATAGAGCCCCTAGGATTCTTGCTTGACGACCAGCAGTATGAGGGCGATCATATACGTGAGAGCTGGGGTCTACAAGCATATCCTTAAAAGGTCCCTAGTCGTGGGAGTTTCGAGATAGGGCATCGATTCTCCAGAGTAGACTAGTGTATACAGTCGAGACCCCGACGAGGGGCGGTGGCCGGTCTCACAAGCCACTGGTGTCAGTTGGTTCACCTAAGATGTATACAGGTGCTCATTGGGTTATGAGTACACCGGACAGGACTCGCCGGGAACATGCTAGTTGGTCTTATACCTGACGTCAGATAGCAGTTCTCAGGTGACATGTGTACAGGATAGTTCATCGACCTGGAGATCGTCATTTGTCTCGTGTGAGTTCCCACTGTGCTTTGATTACTACCCTGCCACGGCTCAAAGGAGTCGTGCAAACAGGTTTTAGTTGGGTACAGTCCCGAGCCACATGGAGGCAGTGTGCGGATCTTCAGGGGTTCGTCTCTCCCGGTATTGGGGGTGAGGTCGCGCTGTGTCTAGGAGAGCCATTACACGAAGTCCTTGGCCAAGGCAGGAGATTTACTGGTAGGTATTCCAGTAGTATCTCAGGGTGTTCTGGGCTGCACTCCGACACGACTTGTACCGCTTTTGGGGGTCTGACTTTTACCCACCCCCTAGGCCCGACATGCGATGCTCATAGACGAACGGACCGGACTGTACGGATATTGTCACTGACAGGCTCAGTAGGGTGTCAGGATGAGTTCGCTCATCGACGTCCCTTTTAGTCAATAGCTGGTGGCCCGTTACGTATTGGCTTATACCTCTGACGTGCTAGTGGTTAAATCCACAACCATAGTATTGACGAGTCTTTAGAGTCCACCACACTTTCAGTTACTCAGCTTTCGGGCGAAAAGCTGTAGAGGCCGTATGGAGATATGGCAGGGTTCGATCAGATACGTGCGGTATTGCACAGATCGTGATCGGACAGTTTTTACTAGCCGGCTTTGGCTTAAGCCGGATCCTAGTATTTGATAGTGTAGTTTTGTCTCTTTACATTTGTATTTCGGTCGAAATACAAATGCGGGTGTGTATGCACAGTATCGGGGTTTTCCTGTAATTTATTATGGGACCAGTTTTCTGGGGTTGCCAGTTTGCATTCCGTTCCGGCCGGTTTTCTCTTTTTCCTTCCCGGTCGGACTTTTCGTTGGAGGGTGTTAATTGCAAGTTTGCAATTAACATTTTGTTGAGGGGGTTTCTTGCAAAAGGATTGATTATGATATCTTCCCTCCATCACTTGCATTAAATAAGGTAAGGATGGGTATGGGTTTGCTTAATCTTTATCAATTCTTTTTCCACTTGAAAATTCCATTCTTTTTCCCACCCATTTTTAGTTGTGGGGCCGGCCTCTTTTGCAGCAGGGACTTGATTATTTTATGAAGTGAGGCATGGGCCAATTTAGTGTGCTGGAGTGCAACATGATTGTGATGGGGTTTAATTAATAATTAAAAAGGTGGCATGTGATATTGTGAGTGGGCTGATGCTTTGCGAGATTAATTTGAAGGGGCTCATTTTTCTTACACAGCAAGAGAGAGTGAGGTGCACAATGTGTGTGCAGGGGAGCTCATTTTTAGTTCTGGCCGAGCTCTTCATTTAGCTTGCTCCCTTTTCCAGCAAGTTCTATGGCTTCTTCTTTTGCACAAATTCCTCCATCATGGCAACTATCCTAAACCCCAAAGAGAGAATTATACTACACATTCTACAGCAAATCTTGGGCACGTCGACTAGCCAGCTTCGTGCCCGAGTTGCCTCGGCATTGAGGTGGGAGCCCGTAAAAGACGTAGATGATGTGGTGCCCTTCCGGCGACGAGATGGCGACCACCGGATTTTCCGCGGGAGATCGGGACGACGGCGAGAAGACCGGAGGACTCGGATCACTCGGTATATCTCTTCCCTTTCTTGTTAGTTAGCTAGATCTAGTTTAATGGCCCGATCCGGGGTTTAGTGCGCGGTGGTGCCAGTTTGCTAAGTCCGCAAAATTAAAGTTTATCACCGTTTCCGCATTTGGCCGTCGGGTTGACGGCCGGGGCGCCGCCGTGCACTTACATGTACATCCATATTGGCGCACATACATATTGTACACTCATACTTGCGTAGATACATAGTGTACACTCATAGTTGCGTACACACATATTGTACACCCATACTTGCATACATACGTATTTGCACATACATAGATGATTCTGGCTTGATTTTGGAGATTTGGGAACCGCAAGATATATTTTAAAACTGGATTCATTTTAAAAAGAGCGGTTTTCCCTTGATATGTGCATATTACTGTTCCATGTTGCATGATATACGGATATGCTTACATTTCTGTTATATGTCGCACACATCATGCTTTATGATTATACGCATTGAGATATTTTGTTTTCATGAGATTTCTGGATTTGGGAACCGTGGTTATTTCAAAAGAGAGTATGCATTGTTTTAAAAACCCGGTTACCCTTGATATGATATTTCAGTGCGTCCACCATGTATTTTCTCGGTTCTGAGAGTGGCATATGAAACCCGATTCGAGAAGCGGTAGGCACCGTCTATGGGTACATAATAGACCCAGTGAGGTACCCCGGGGCAAGAAGACTCGTATTGTTAGACGGTGGGCCTGGCATGGAAGCACTACCTACCAGTGATAGTATTTGGACTCGGCGGTTATCCGAAGGATACCGACCGGAGTAGTGAGATGGATATGAGGGCCGACCAGGGTTTGCAGCGCCTGAGATATATGAGGATTTACGTGTCGATACTGGACACGGGTTTCATGATGTTTTGAGTGTCGATGCTGGACACTCAGGTTCCATGATTTTTATGTGTCGTGAGGGACACACGTTGATTTATATCCTCATACTTTCATGCATATGCTTTTATGATATTTACGTGCATGATGTTGTTGTGTCATTGGTTGACCCATGGACGAGATCCACATGCATACAGGCATTGATTACATAGTTGGATGATATCCACATACTTATAGACTTCATGATATATTTGACACTGATTTCATGTTGATTACATTGATCATACCTCATATTTATGATATGTTGCTACCTGAGGCACTGACACAAGCACTTGGTATTACACTGATGTATAGATGTTTACCCTTGCCACCTTATCATGCTTCAGACTTTATCATTTTGAGGTTTATATATATTATGATCGTATTGACCTAGGATTGAGTCATACATACGATTTCTGCTCTGTGATGTTTTCTACTCACGAGTTGGCAACTCACCTCCGTTGTGCCACAGTTCTTGCTGGATTTGCCGTATAGGTTTTTCCTTGGCGGCTTTGTTGGCACATTACTCCTTTCCGGATGATTGCTTTGGTAGGTGGGTTCACTCACATCGTGACCACCATTGTACCTTATTTTATTCAGTTGTATCTAGTAAACTCCATCAACCAGACTTGTACATTTATTTCAGACTTAGAAAACCAGTTATATATATTCTTTCGACCATAGAGCCACGCGTTGTATTAGTATGGTTTTTTTAATGATTTTGAGTTTCCTTTTGAGTTTTGATCCTCGCCCTTCGGTGTTGTATATTATATTGCTTGCGTGGTTGTGACCGTCGATTGACAAAGAGCTAGCTCCCGCTTGGGGATGCCTTTTATCATTGATGTATATATTATTCATGTTGTACCCCGTTCGGGGCCAGTATTTACAAAGGAAACTCTGCCGAAATTTTCAGAAAAGACTTGGGATTTTAAAAACGCATAATTCGGCTTATGCTATTAAAACCACTTCTTTAAAACCAGTTTTCCTTCATTTATTATTTAAAATGGTTTTTAGATTTCTGGGCTTTTGGCTTACTTGAATTAGATAGGGTCCTATAGACTTCATATGATTCAAGGTCCAGTCAAGTGCCATTTCCGGTCGTGACAAAGTTGGTATCAGAGCACTAGGTTAACCTTGGTTCGAGTCTATGTTTGACTATGCGGAGCCTAGGACGTTTGTATATATACGGAATCTAGGCTTGACCTTACAGAACTTAGACTTATTCGAGGGGGTATTAGACCCGAACTTTCGTCACGTAGGTTGACCTTGGTTGATGGAGTAGGTGACTTAAGAAGAGTGACGTACCATATGTATGTTCCACGGCATACTTACGATATGCTACTTCACTTAGGAAGCCTTAGGATGTACATTTCCTTACACAGTATTATATTCATTCCTATGATCTATCCTCATCGATATTAGTTTATGGTTTTACTGCCACGATTACACGGGCAGAGAGAGCTACGGCTAGAGTTGCGGTCAGCGTGAACTCATCACGGACGAGGACTGACCCGGCCGTGATTCTAGGGACTGACCCGGCCGTGATTCTAGGGACATACGATTTGCATAGATGCGTCATTTTTTTGTGTTTTCGCGCGATGAGCGGTTGATGGATCG
The DNA here is from genome assembly GCA_030015575.1 of Agapanthus africanus. NCBI lineage: Eukaryota > Viridiplantae > Streptophyta > Magnoliopsida > Asparagales > Amaryllidaceae > Agapanthus > Agapanthus africanus. The sequence goes on along the minus strand of JASDDO010000280.1, from coordinate 13,235 downwards.
CTTTTACGGGATTTCTCAGACGTGCAGATCAGCACTAGAGGATCGGGCCACTGCTAGAGGCCAGCCAGCATGTGATGACCGTCAATGCACCGATTATTTTGATGATTTAGGCACTGTTCATCATGCAGACGAATGAGCAAGTTGTTGCTGCGAATGATGAGATATCGCCCCAGATATTTGGAGCTATTGCCGCACGAGTTGTACTTAGAGATATGCTAGAAGATCGCTAGTTACCCAAGGAGGAAGGACTAGGACATGTGATTCATTGCCTACCCCTATGCGAGGTCATTAGATTGATTGATTCCAGCTAGAGATGACTTCATACAAGTATGTTGGGAGTCGAGGGAAGACGATCGAATGTCAGAAACCCATTTCCAAGTTTAAAGTATTCGGAGAAACATGCAAGTAATTCCGTGGACTCTCTAGAAGAATGAAACCCTAATTCGATATAATGACCATGAGAACACTTTGAAACCTTAGGGTTTGCAGCAGTTCAGCGGTACCATTAATGAGGCTTAGGTTTGCCCTTCTGCGGTTGGTCTATAGGTGCTGTGGCATTTACTCGATATTATTAAACTGTACTCAAGATGTTGATCTCTTAGAGGATTATGAGGTTTTGACTAATCGATCGAATGGTTCGACATCTTTCGGATATCATGTGATGGGATGCATTGCTTGGGAGACTCTAGATACGAGTATAGCCGTTGGAGCACAATCCATGCAGCCACGAAGAGACAAGTCCGAAGCAGTCGACATTAGAGAAAAAGTGGAGTAAAGAGTTCGCACGAGATGACGTTCCACTCCGCTGACATCAGAGATGCGATACTCATGCAGAGGCGTTGATTATTGATATATCTTCCAGAAGGAGTCGTGATGAGAATGCAGCCGTTCCAGAACAAGAAACAGATACCGTAAAGGGTGGTAACCACCGGGTAGTTCGGCAGAAACAAGATTTGGGAGAGATCTCGACAGGACCATTCTGGAATACTATACGAGAAGACTTGGACCCAGGAGAGGTCATATTATGCACAACCAGCAAGCCAGAGTTCGGCATCGTTGACGAGATAGTTGGCCAGAGATCTTTAGAAGATGTGCCAGAGTGGGACTGTTTCCGTCGTCATTCCATATTGGGCCGTTGAGCCGAGGGGCTACATATCTAGCAATTCGCAGTGAGAGACAAGAGCCTAAGGCACCACGCCAGACCATGAACAGGAGGCAAGTAGATATCTTGCTCTGCTAGATTTGGATGCACCGACACCTTCTCAACTGCGAAGAAAGGACATATTGACGACAATGTTTACGATCTGGGATTTGGTGGTTCGAATATCACGCATCCGACATTTTTGGATTTCAGAATTTTGGACGATTTATTTGCATGATTGAGATCTTATACACTACGGTTGCACTTGACTTTGATTTGATGTCATTCGAGAGGTTGATTTTGATTTCATGCCTATGATATGCATATGATTTGACTTATGCTTTCGGCATAGTTTCAAGCACTTTTAGTGTTTTGATTTGATTTATGCACGCTGATGCATATAGTTGTGAGATTATATACCGCGGTATACCTGATTTAGATTGAGCTTTATTGTATACCGTCGATTTCGATTATGATATTGATGTTGATCTTGTGCACTCTGTACATTTGATTTGGATTCTTGCACATATTTGGCGCGCTTGGATTGGATTTTGCGCATGTTCAGAGCTTGATATTGGATTTCATGATTTTGTGCATGTTGAATGCACATGATTTAGATTTTATTCGTGCATGATGGATGCACCTGATTTGGATTTTCGCGCATGTTGGGCGCATGTTATGAGATGCGATTTTGGTGCACACCAGATGCACTAAATCGGGCTTCTTTGTGCATATCAGATGCACCTGATATTGCTGTTAAGCACACCGTTACCTCTGACAGGTGTTTTGTGCACACCCGTTGCACTTAGATTTTGTTTCTATGCACATGTATGGCACATTCATTGATTTCGTTTTCCGTGCGCACCAGACGCACATGGCAGTGATATATACATTGGGATTGATTTCCTTTGAGCATCATGTTTTATGATATTTACTATTTGATATAGTGACTGAGCAGGACTAGTCAGAGGACAGTACCTGAATATGTTTTTGCATGTATTGATAGTTATCGAAGGGATTTCCAAAAGGAGCTATAGTCTCAGTATTTATCTATGTGTCCGAGATGACACGGAACAATTAAAAAGGAAATCTTTCTAAATTATTTTTCAAAACGGCGGGGCGTGTATGTTAAACAAAGGATATATATATATATATATATATATATATATATATATATATATAGTTATTTTCTTACAATAGACGTCCGCTACTGTGCAGTGATACACGCATCGCACAACAACATGAAAAGAGTTTGGCATGCATTCCTTTCAGGTGTTTTAATGATGTTTACATGCATAGTTGATGTATATCATGTTGATTTTCGTTTTGGGCTTTGACATTAGTGTTTTCGCCATGACTCCGATGATTGCGGGATGCTTGACGGAGTCTTGATTATGGTTTATATACTCGTTTTTCATGCGTATGCATTGCGCTATGATGTGATTCATGCATTTATGATTTCGGAGCCTCGACGATTTGACCTTTTTACTGAAATGTTTTACAAATTGGGGGAGTTTAAATTTAAATTCGGGGACCGAATTTCTTTAAAGGGGGAAGACTGTAACATTTCAGAAAAATAAAATATTATTTTTGGGAATTTTTATAATTTAATTATAAATATTGTGAATATTTTAATAATGCGGTATAATTAAATACCGATAAAGTGGAAAATAGTTGGAAAATTATGGAAATTTCTGAAATAAGAGCGTTTTATATGATTTAAGCAAATTATGAAAATTTATAATTATTATATTCCATTTTAATGCTAATCACGATTAAATATCGCTAATCGTGCATTAAGCTTGTTTTGTGCACATGACATGCACCATGTCATTTTTTCACATTTGTTACATTTTGTAACCATGGCTTCATTTAGTTTTTAATTATGCTTGGTTTAAATGAGTAGGGAAAACAAAACAAAAGAAAATATAAAGAAAGAAGTATGGGCAAGAGAGAGAAAGAGAAGGTGAGGGGTCCTGGTTGACTTGGGCCATTCTCTTCCCTCTTGATTATTTTCATCTTTCTTTCCCCTTCCTCTCCCATGGCAGCACCCCATCCTCCCTCCTCAAGCACCCCTCACTTCACCATCCAATCCAACTCAAAACATCATCTCCATTTCACAAAAAACATGCACAAGCTCATTAGATGCATCTTGGACCAAGAAAAATTTGATTTTGAAGACTTGGGGCAACTCAAGAATTTTCTTGAGTTGCCAAATGAGATAATTTCTGCACCACTAGAGTTGTATTTCATTCTCTTTAGCATCCTTACATGTTTAGAATCGATATCGTGTTGTATAGTGAACTTTGAAATTCCAAGTTGAGAATTAGGGTTTGATTTGATTCCAAAGATGTAATTGAGGTCGGTAGGGACCATACGACCCCTGTAGGGATTGTATAGTGGGATAAACCGGAGAATAGAATCCCAAACCCAAACTTAGAAACCCCGACATCGGCAGATTTTATGGAAATTGTGATGTGTTTTGGTATCTGCTATCACCCGGGACTCCTGAAAAATATTTAGCAAACACAGAGAGGTGCAAGCAACCTAGAACCTATACCCAAGACCTGAGCCCCAACCACCTTGTCTAGGCCGCAGATTAATTCATTTGGGCCGCAATTTGCGGCCTTGGTACACCCAATTTGCTTCGTGGTTGTTCCAGGGCTTTATCTCCAGTAAAATAGACCCTCCACATGTGCAAAATTGGCTAATTTCACCTAGGGTAAAATCTGGGACCATTTTCTTAAGTTGCTACATTGTTTTGCGACTTCGTTTTAATTGGGGATTTGGTATTTGGTTTTGTGTTCCGTCGTCTGATGTTTGTACGTCAGCGACGGGGGTTGTTTGGTGGTTTTGCAGGCGTAGGCTATAGGTTCTAACCTATAAGCGATTCACATGCCGTTTTGGTTTTCATGTTCGATTCATGATACTATATGACACATTGGAAATTGTAGGTACCCCCATGTGAATTTCGAGACGAAGAGGATGAGCATGGCGTCATCGACTTCGGTAAGCGAAGATCAAAGTGAGTAGATATATATCTACGGGGGAAGTCGGGTGGATGGCGTATTGCACCCCCACAGTTCGTAGTGTAGTGTATGGTATATATTATATGGATATATTTATATGTTTATTGTGAGATTATGATTTATCTAGATAAACTTTGGGAAGTCATGGATAACTTTAGTGTCCTTGGATGATAGTGTCATTAGTTAGTTTAGTCGCGAACCTTAGAATAAGGTTTGCACCCACACGCACACACACATATGTTTACATTGTTTTACTTATGCGTTTAATGGGGATATGTATACACACGCGCGCGCGCGCGCACAAACACACACAGAGGTATGGGACTATGTATATATATATATACATATGCATATACATGGATGATGAGAATTGTTTATGGTACTTGGAGATGAGTCGATGAGATTGGGCATCATGCTATGTGATCGGTGATATGTTTTGATTCATATTATGAGATACGACATGAGATTATTGCGGGCCATTAGGCATGTGTTTTCATACCACGTGTATATGCAGATGGTATCAGTTTGTACTAGTGTTAGATCAGTACCCCAGTTCATGAGACATGATGATAAGGATACCAGATGAATAATGAGATGAATGTGATATTTGACCCGTACCCAGATTTAGGATGTCGTACGATGGATTTACCGTACAAGCTATATATTGATGATAGATCCGAACTCTTGAATCGAGAATGTCATATTGTATATTGTATCATATGTGATACTATTGAGGCGGGATCACCGACTATTATATTTATATATATCGACTCAGACTTATGTGGTTTTCCCTTACCCGTTCGGTTAGACTGTTCGTTTAGTCCTGTAGTTACTTGTATATGTTAGACTAGAATCGATTCATACCTATTTCAAAAACTAACGATCGTGAGTATTTTAAAGACAGGCCAAGGGATTCTACGGATATTTCAAAGGGCGTACCTCTTTTCTTAAAAACACCGTAGCCCTATATTCCAAAAACCACGATTCGTGTGATTTCAAATGGCAAACTGTATGACTCGTATAACTAATGTAGATTCCTTATTGTTGCATTTACTTTTCATTTCCATATATTCATGTGGTTATTAGCGCATTGCATGCCTTTATACTTGTGATTTTTGTTATATTGAAACCCATGCTGTTAGGACACCAGCACCATTACCGATGATGCATATGCTCCACGTACACTTGCTTGCCGGCTCACATACTTCATCATCGATAATTGCCAAGTCACTACATAGTAGGATTGTTACATCAGGATATGACTCCTTGCATGCCATATTTACGTATATACCTACTTATACATCCATATTGGCGCACATGCACATTGTACACCCATACCTGCTTATATACCGACTTATACATCCATATTGGCGCATATGCACATTGTACACTCATACTTCCGTATATACCTACTTGTACATCCATATTGGCGCACATGCACATTGTACACTCATACATGCGTATATACCTACTTGTACATCCATATTGGCGCACATGCACATTGTACACCCATACTTGCGTATATACCTACTTGTACATCCATATTGACGCACAGGCATATTGTATACTCATACATGCGTATATACCCACTTGTACATCCATATTGGCGCACAGGCATATTGTACACTCATACTTGCATATATACCTACTTGTACATCCATATTGGTGCACAGGCATATTGTACACTCATACTTGCGTATATACCTACTTATACATCCATATTGGCGCACATGCACATTGTACACTCATACTTGCGTATATACCTACTTGTACATCCATATTAGCGCACAGGCATATTGTACACTCATACTTGTGTATATACCTACTAGTACATCCATATTGGCGCACATGCATATTGTACACTCATACTTGCGTATATACAACTTGTACATCCATATTGGCGCACATACATATTATACACTCATACTTGCGTAGATACATAGTGCACACTCATACTTGCGTACACACATATTGTACACCCATACCTGCATACATACGTATTTGCATATACATAGATGATTATGGCTTGATTTTGGAGATTTGGGAACCGCGAGAAATATTTTAAAACTGGATTCATTTTAAAAAGAGCGGTTTTCCCTCGATATGTGCATATTACTGTTCCATGTTGCATGATATACGGATATTCTTACATTTCTGTTATATGTCGCACACATCATGCTTTATGATTATACGCATTGAGATATGTTGTTTTCAAGAGATTTCTGGATTTGGGAACCGTGGTTATTTCAAAAGAGAGTATGCATTGTTTTAAAAATATAGTTACCCTTGATATGATATTTCAGTGCGTCCACCATGTGTTTTCTTGGTTCTGAGAGTGGCATGTGAAACCGGATTCGAGAAGCAGTAGGCACCGTCTGCGGGTATATGGTAGACCCGGTGAGGTACCCCGAGGCAAGAAGACTCATATTGTTAGACGGTGAGCCTGGCAGGGGGCACTACCTATCTGTGATAGTATTTGGACTCGGCGGTTATCCAGAGGATACTGACCGGAGTAATGAGATGGATATGAGGGCCGACCAGGGTGTGCGGCGCCTGAGATATATGAGGATTTACGTATCGATGCTGGACACGGGTTTCATGATGTTTTGAGTGTCGATGCTGGACCTCAGGTTCCATGATTTTGATGTGTCGCGAGGGACACACGTTGATTTATATCCTCATACTTTCATGCATATGCTTTTATGATATTTACGTGCATGATGTTGTTGTTTCATTGGTTGACCCGTGGACGAGATCCACATGCATACAGGCATTGATTACATAGTTAGATGATATCCACATACTTATAGACTTCATGATATAGTTGACACTAATTTCATGTTGATTACATTGATCATACCTCATATTTATGATATGTTGCTACCTGAGGCACTGACACGAGCACTTTCTATTACACTGATGTATAGATGTTTACCCTTGCCACCTTATTATGCTTCCGACTTTATCATTTTGAGGTTTATATATATTATGATCGTATTGACCTAGGATTGAGTCGTACATACGATTTCTGCTCTGTGATGTTTTCTACTCACGAGGTTGCAACTCACTCCCGTTGTGCCACAGTTCTTACAGGTTTTGCCGTACAGGATTTTCCTTGGTGGCTTTGTTGGCATATTACTCCTTTCCGGATGATTGCTTTGGTAGGTGGGTTCACTCACATCATGACCACCATTGTACCTTATTTTATTCAGTTGTATCAAGTAAACTCTATCAACCAGACTTGTACATTTATTTCAGACTTATAAAACCAGTTGTATATATTCTTTCGGTCTTAGAGTCGCGTGTTGTATTAGTATGGTTTTCTTGATGATTTTGAGCTTCCTTTTGAGTTTTGATCCTCGCCTTTCGGTGTTGTATATTATATTGCTTGCGTGGTTGTGACTGTCGATTGACGAAGAGCTAGCTCCCACTTGGGGATGCCTTTTATCATTGATGTATATATTATTCATGTTGTACCCCGTTCGGGGTCAGTATTTACAAAGGAAACTCTGCCGAAATTTTCAGAAAAGACTTGGGATTTTAAAAATGCATAATTCGGCTTATGCTATTAAAACCACTTCTTTAAAACTAGTTTTCCTTCATTTATTATTTAAAATGGTTTTAGATTTCTGGGCTTTTGGCTTACTTGAATTAGATGGGATCCTATAGACTTCATATGATTCAAGGGCCAGTCACGTGCCATTTCGGGTCATGACAGAAGGACCGGTCTACAAATATAGCATTCCTCATTCACTTAGTGTAATGTTTGATTACACGCTTGCTTAACCCTAATCCTCTAGTTAGATCCTTAGTTATGGGTTTCTTAGCACTCTAGGTTTTTTAAAATTGCATGCTTGATGCCTTAAAAAACATAATGTGGGTTCTAAGGAACCTTTTAGAACGAACCTCTACCGTGATCTTCGTGCCAAAGACGATCCACCCAAAGTCCCTCTAGCTCAAGCTACCTCTTCACTAAACTATCTTTAGTGAAGGCAACACACCATACTAAATTGCTAGTCTAGTGTGGGATGGTGAAATAGGGGTTTTGAAAGCTCACTAGGATTCTCACAAGCTCAATGATTCACATCACATGTGAGGGATTTGAGCTTGGAGATGAGATGAAGAAAGTGTAGAGATCAAGAGAGAGCAAGAGCTCAAGAAGAAAGGCTAAGGCATGAACTCATGAATGAGCAAGCATAGAATGAAAAAGAATGGCTCCTCACTTATTCATGTTGGATATATGTATGCCCTAGAGGCCATTATATGATGGTGGATGTATTTATACATGTGTATATATATATATATATATTCAGTGTACATTCTTGCTCGACATGATAGCATGCTATCTGGTTCTTCTTTATCTGACATATTGACTTAATCATGCTTTTATTCATTCACATGTTGATAAAGCCCTAAGGATATTGCCTTGACTACTGTGATTATGATGGAGATCATACTAGTGGGACGTCTGTAATTTATAAGCATATCCTGAAATGTCCCTAGTCGTAGGTGTATCGAGATGGGGCATCGATATACCAGAGTAGACTAGCGTATATGATACTAGACCTATACGATGGGCGATGGATGTTCCCACATCCATTGATGTCTGACATCGAGATCGTATACGGGTGTTCAGTGGTGACTGGGTACACTGGACGGACTCGCCGAGAACTCCTATATGGTATTATATCTATCGTCGGATAGCAGTTTTCATGTGACACTAGTACAGCTTAGTCTGTAGACCCAAGATCGTCATAGAGTCTTGTGTGTTCTCCCACTGTACTTTGATTACCACCCTACAACGGCTCTACTGAGTCGTGCAAACAGGTGGCTTTTGGGTACAGTCCCGAGACACACGAAGACGATGAGCAATAGGAGGGGTTTCGTCTCTTCTGGTATTGGGGGTTGATGCTGTGCTGTGAACGATTGGCTATATCAGTAAGTCCCTGGCCAGGGCTGTTGAGATTTACTGATAAGTGTTATCGGTAGTTTCTCGATCTGTTATAGACCATTCATCGGCATGACTTATTGAGTTATCGGGGTCGACGTTACCATCCCTAAACTCGATATGCAGTATATCTGACGAAGAGACCGGACTGTATGGTAGTATTGCCGGTTGGCTCGACGGGAGTTGTGACAGGTTCGCTTGTTTTCTTTTGATCGCTCATTACCTGGGTGGCCGTTACGTTTAGCTGACCTCTTGCGGTTTGGGGGTGCTTGATATGATCATCACCCACTGCTGGCGTATTGACGAGTCTTAGAGTCCCACAATGGAGTTACCTAGCCCAGGCGAAACGATATGGTGCGCATATGAGATATGCGCGGGGACCCAATTAAATGCGCGTATGTGATACCGTATATTAATCGGGCGGTTTGCTATTGGTCAGGTCGTATGAGATATGACCTGTTTGATAAATCAAGTGTTGATTTAACATTGACCCTTTGCATTTTCACTTTAAACCCTTTTGTCTTTTGGAGTATGCATACAAGTATGCACATGTTTAAATTGATGCACATTTGGATGTGCATGCACACATACATGCAGACTCATTTGTATCATGGTTGTTGTTACATTGGATGGTGGCAATATAAGACTCACATACTAGTAAATATATTGATATTTATTTTTGAGATAAATGGAAATGGATAATTATTCAAGGTTGAATATTTTATTCCTCCACTAAAGCTCTCTTTAAGCATGAGTTATCATTCTATGGACATTAGTTCTCCAAAGATAAATATCTAGATATTTATTAACTTGAGTTAAGAGTGAGAAGAAGAAAATATATATATATTCTTTTCTCATTCTTATCTCAACTTTCATGATTATCTCTTGAGCTCTCATTTGCCATCATCTTCTTCCTCCTCTCTCTTGCTCTCTAGCTTTCACAAGTGAGCAAGATAGTGATCAAGTTAGGGTTTTCAAGTGAGAAAACAAACCACATCACCATTCTACACTACTCTTTCCCATTAGTTTAGAGTGTTGAGTTCTACTTCTTTTCTTGATCAAGTGGAGGTTCGAGCTTGGACAAAGAGGACTCCGGGTGGATCGTCGTGGACCTAGAAGATCTCAAGCGAGCTTCTTTCAACTCTCAAGTAGTCAAGGAGTCTAGCGTAGGGAGCTACAAAGGTTGTATTTTCAAACCCTAGCTTTTTTCTACTTGTGTTAGTGTTAATGTTGTGTTACCCTAGTTTTTCTAGTATGATCCTTAGGATGTTTTCTTTAGCACCTTATATTTTTAAATATGGCATGTGTGATACTACCAAACCCTAGTAGTTGTCCTGTAGAAACAACTTCATGGTATCAGAGCCTAACTAGAAGCCTAGACGACGTTATGACAATACGAAAACGAAAACTTCCGCAAAAATACGATTTTAGAAAACCTATGAAATGCTCTCTGTAAATTTTTTTAAAAGTGACGTGAAAATTATTTAAACAACTGCAGAGTGACATTTAAGAGCATATAAGAACACAGATGCAAAGCGAGAGGGGGTGACCGGATTTTGGCCGGCGGCCAAGTGGGTTTTTCCGGCGACGCCGGACATTTGTGCTCCCCTGCTTCTCGTTTTGCACCAGTGCTCTTTACATTATGTTATGGGGTTTCTAGTATTGTTTGGTTGTCCAGAATTACATGTGATGTAAGTTTGGTATTGGGCACTTTGCGGAATAGTTCGTATTCGTATTTTTATAGCATCGTATTGGTAACTTTGGTGACGTTAAATAGGTCGACCGAATTATCAAACACCGGTATTTTCCAGGTTGAACGTACTCGATATATAATGCAGGTATTCCTATGGACCCTCTAGAAGAATGTAACCCAAACTCGAGATGTGACCACCAAACTGCGACTAAACCTTAGGGTTTACCGTAGTTAGTGGCGCCATAAATGAGGCTTGGGTCTGCCCTTCTACGGTTGGTCCATTAAATACCGTGGCAAAGATTTTGGGTATTGTTTAACGGTGCTCAAGTGTTGAGCTTGCTGGGGAATATCGGTGTTCGTTAATTCGATCGAAGGGTTTAACATCGCCTAGTAGTATGCGATACTTGTTTCTGCGACCATAAGCGTAGCATGCGTATCGCCGGTTTCGTTGCTATATGTCAACGGCAATTGGGGTACGCATACTTGCTTACGTTGATGACATGTGATGTTATGTGTTGCTGTGTTGTGATGTATTGGATTGTCATGATCGAATAGCCGGTGGTTTTATGTGAGATGAGAGTTTTACTTTTCATTCATGTAATATAATATTCTTTTATTTGGGGCACTTCCGGGTTGAGGATGATGTCTCCATTGTTGTAAATTATTTACTTTTCCTCATTAGGATAGACCCAAGAAGGAGAGCACAAGTGACCGGGTTCTGGGGTCTAGTGGGAGACGATCTCGAGGCGTCGAGACCGGGTTTCCTAACTCCAGAATTGGCAGGGTCACTTGCCGCTCTCGTAGGGGTCTAGGGTGTAGGATTGGCTATTCATCACGACCGTGGAATCCGTATTTTCTATTGTTGGCTAAATACTAAATACGGACGTCCTAGTATATCCTATATTATCATATCTGTGTTTCTGCTACCTATATTCTGTGATGTGATCGCTTAATATATCTGAGACGAATGCTATATTATATATGAGATATATAATAGACGTTGCTTATGTTTTACACCCACGCTAATCCCGTCTCGGTATGCCGTTAGTTAAGTAACCTAACGGTGCATAACGGAACATTGCGGCGAATGCGGATGGCATAAGCGTACGTTGTATTTTCATTTCTTTTCTGTGGTTGGCTTAAGGACTTAAATGATGTGACTATATTAATATGATTAATGTAAAGAAAATAAACTTAAAAAGATGTCGTAGAATCAGATTTGAAAACCACTCGGCTTTTTACGAAAAAGCTACATTTCAAAACTGTGGTGTTTAAGCCACTCCTTTTGAAAAACCATTTGATTCTACGACGATATCAAGTTCAAAGCGTTAAAGATTTTCTTAAAAATCATCCGCAACCCTCCATCATTTTAGGAAGTAGAGTACTTAGTATTTGTGCTACGTTTGTTGACCTTAGCCAAGGCGTAGTGTACTGTAGCTAAGTGATGTCTTCCAACAATGTATATGATGCATATTAATTGGGACGGGCATGTGACTTTGTTGACCTTAGCCAAGGGTCATGTGAACGGGTCTAATTAATCAAGAAATGATGGGTTAAACTTGACTAGTGCTTGTGATTTGTTGACCATAGCCAAGGTCATGAGTGCTAGGGGTAAAAATCACATTGGGAGTTTCAAGAGTTGAAATTTGCAATGAGATTGCATACCTTCCATATGATGGTTGGATCCCGATCCCACTGTGGGCAATAGTTGCTCTTAGGAGAGTTTTGCAGTTTACAATTAGCTAACTTATTAGGTGTCTAGAAAGGTGTTAACGGGGCTACGCCTCTGGGAAGATGATGTTTATATTAATTAGGTCCGTGCGAAAGCACGGGGAACCTCCCTCAAGTACCGACACTGGCCTGGCTGAACGGTTAGCGAAGTTGTAGACTGTAATTAATCCTGGCTAGTTTTTTTTAAGATTTGAAAGAAAAACTTGATTAAAGCAGTGGGAGATATCGATTAGATAGAATAATAACCAATCTGATCTTTGCAAGAGCTTTCGCTGAGTGTATTCTTTTCTCTCTCTTAATGACAGGACTCAAGCTTCTACTAGATAAAAATAAACTGAATGGGACCAATTATAAAGACTAGCCGAGGAATCTTAACATTGCCTTGACTTATGATAAGGTATCATATGTCTTTACGGCTCCAGCCCCACCCGTCCCAGGTCCTAAATCCTCAGTTGTGGATATTGAAGTCCACAAGACATGGGACGCTGACTGTGCCACGGCCAAGTGCCTCGCGCTTGCATCGATGGATAACACACATCAAAAGACACGAGAATATGGACGTCCACGCCATATTCCTCCATACAAAGGAGTTGTATAGAGAGCAAACTCACGTATTACGATACGAAGCATCCAGAAAACTGTTTCAGATGCGAATGGCCCCTGGCACACCAGTAGGAGACCATGTTCTGAAGA